>CM035444.1:20937771-21197771 GCA_020310875.1 Ceratopteris richardii | reverse complement strand
GGGTTTTTACATAGATACACATATGCACATATACATGTTTAAGGTCTTAGAATTTTAGGGTTTTTACACATGCATATACATATATACACATATACACACATAATAAATATACACATATGCATATATATACACAAGCATACACACATACACATGGTTTAGGTCTAGGTCTTTAGGATTAGGGTTTTAGGGTTTTTACACATGCACACACATATATACATATATACACATATACACGCATAATACATATATACATACACATGTATATACACATGCATACACACATATACATGTTTTAGGTCTAGCTCATTAGGACTAGGGTTTTAGGGTTTTTACACATGCATACATATATATACACATATGCACACATAATACATATACAAATAAACATGTATATACCCATGCACACATATATATACATGTTTTGGGTCTAGTTCTTTAGGATTAGGGTTTTTACACATGCATACACATATACACACATATACACACATACTATATATACACATACACATATATATACACAAGCATACGCACATACACATGTTTTAGGTCTAGGTCTTTAGGATTAGGGTTTAAGGGTTTTTACACATGCATACAAATATTAACACATATAAAAATATACACACATAATACATATACACATACGCATGTATATACACAGGCATACACACATATACATGTGTTTTAGTTGTTGTTTATAAATATCATGTCAATGTGTCTTATTTCTTTGTACATGGTTCATGATTCGTTTTGCTCATGTCTTTTGTGTTTGATAGTATGTTTTGCTTTTTCAAATCATGATTTCATTTCGTGTCATACATGTCACATGTACTCGGTTTTTTTCGGGCAGAGTGTATTGTCTTTTGCTACACAACAACATGGGAATGTTGTTGTGGCAAGAAACAACACACTCTACCCAAACAATTTTTTGCAGATATGGTCATCCGTATAGGGGACGGTATGCCCAGGCACATACCAATGTTTATACCGACTATTTTGCCCAGGGGCATACTGACGCTTATACCATTTCTTATACCAACGCTTATACCGGCATTTTGTTTTCGATGCCTATACCAACCCTTACACCAACGTCGTGACAAACTCGCACCCGTTCATTTTCCTCGGTGCAAGCCTCGGTATACGCCTAATATGTTGTAGTGTGTAAGAAAAGGTCGAGAAATCTTTAATATATAATCTAAAAGGTGGAAAAAATATGAATAGGACCTCCCAATCTCTCAACCCTTAGCTTATCTTCATTGATCCTTCAATTCATATGTCTTATGGATGCCAAATAATTAACAAAGAATCTTAAGAAAATGCTTAGGAGATCAAGAAAACATCATGATTCCTATTGAGCTCATCGACATCCAAATACATCGGTCAAAATATAAAAATGTAGGTATCTTGATGTAATTGTAAGAAGTACCCTCTCTTTAGACATCATTGAGCCTTTGGTTTTGAGAAAAGAAGAGCCTAAGCAAATGGGCCACCTCATGAGGCGGACAGAAAGGTTATTAGCCTTCTTTGTAACTCTTTCCAATGAGTCTCTTATTATTTGTAGTAGCTTTAGCCTTCTTACCAACTCTCAAATCTAGATTGTCAAACATCTTTGGGCTGCCATCATTGTATTGCTTTTCGGCTATCATATCCCTACTTTGTGGGAGAAGGGGGTCCCATAGATACTATGTCCCTTCATTTGTACAATTGTTCTTTCTATTCATTTATGCAAGGGATACTAACTCTGATGAAACTTCCTGAAAAATAAAAGGAACACAAATTCTACTTGCACTTCTAACAATAGAGGTGGAGCAATCCTCTTAAGTGAGTCTCTTGTATGACTGCTTCGTAAAGAGAAAGAAAAACATTGGATAGAGCTCAATAATGGACATTTGCATCCTTGTCAGGATTATCTGATACGTGGCGATGGTTGAAGTTCTAGGATGAAAGTTCACGGATGTGCATAATTCAAATAAAATTGCTATGTGATCCTTGGTGCAAGCCTTGCAAGAGTGGGAAGACAGCTTTGGAACACCGTTTCTTCTCTTGTCTGAAGATAACTTTGACTCGACAATGTCTAAGCAATCTTCATTTATTGTCAAGTCAAGTGAAGTGGAAGCAAGCTCTTCTTAGGGAAGTGATTGGGTGTTTGTCTACCCTGCTTTTTAGTATGCCGCTAAAGGTAAAGAACTTTGGAAGATCTGAAAAGAAATATGCAAGATCAACTGTGGCAAGCAACGCAAAGAGTGATCTATTGAAAAAGTCCCTAGGATCTTTAGATAGAAGTATTCGAAGTATTTGTGCTTCTAAGAAGTCTCTCCCATTTAGGCACCAAAGATTTTTCATTTTAGAAAACAATAAGATTGAAAACAAGTGGTTCCCCATGAAGAGCAAAAAAGTTCATCAACATTCTTTGTAATTGTGCTTAATTTTCTTGTAATTTTTCTCGTCTTTATAATTTAAATCTTGTTTTGCCCCAAAAAAAAATTGTCTTTGATTTTCTCTTTTGACATGCTAAGCAAAAGTATGATTGATTTTAGGTAACTTCAACCTTTCAATCTAGATATGTCACTTGAAACAAATACATCAAGAAGAGTGTCCCGCATCGGATGCAGCAAAATCCATGACTTCTCCACTCATAAAATGAGAAATACAACATACCATCTATACATTTTCTGAAATTCTGCAAGCAATCTAAGTGCTCATCGTGCAAGTGATGATATATCAAACGTGCTTAGACAAAGTTTGATCTTTCTCTTCGTGTGCTCTCCAAAATTTTTAGCGCTCAAGGAAACCAAATAAATAATCGCTTTGGATCCACATTTCCAGTCTCCCTTCCTTATTATTATATGAATTCATAACTCTCATCGTACACTTGGTGGGGCATGAAACGCCCAACAAAAACAAACAATTTGCGAGGTACGACTGATGGAGACGAAACACCTTATTCTCGTCGACTTTATGCTAATAAAAACTACAATCCAAGACTTGTTCTTCAAAAAAAACTGTTTAGTGCCTAGTTTTATTGCATAAAACATGGACGTAGAGCCACACAGTGCCCCCATGAAGCAATAAAACATTGAATTAGTTATTCCTATTCATAACGTCATATAAAGAGACAAAAACATTGAATTAGTTAATCAATAAAAATGAAAAGAGGAAGAGAAGCACGTACAATGTTGCAAAAGGATAGGTTAATTGGAGTGGTTCAACTCTTGTGGGCTGAAGTTGCATAACTATCACCACTTGAGCCCTGAGTAGATAAAAGAAGCCCCTTCAGGGGATTTGTGGAACTTATGCTTGAGCGTTAGCAATCAAAAAAACCCCCTACATAGGATTTTTGGGCCTTCGGGCTATCGCGTTTCAAAACCAGTCATCTTCTATGGCCTTATAGTTGCCTGTTCCTAGTGTTTGCTTTAGTGGGACTTGAGGCTTTGTATTTTACTAGCTACTAGGCATCTAACCCTTCCTTTGTGGGGTTTGCGGGGTTCCATGGCTGTTATACCCACCTTTGATTGTAGTTTCAACTAATTCACGCTAATTGAGAAGATTAGATCTTAGTTAGAAAAGGATGTAGATTTCCATGGTGTAGTGGTAAAGACTTTGGACCCGCACTGAAGATTAATGATTCAAAAATCATAAATTGGTCTAATGTTTAGCCCTTAAAAAGTGGGAATTTAGGATTCAAGGAACATGAAAAGAAAATTAAATTTCCACTAAGCACATCGTCCAACAAACTGAACGGACTCATTGGATGTACGTTATCTATTCAGGTATCATTTAATTATTGTCACTTCATTTAGTTATTATTCATTCAGATTACGATTTCCTCTCTTTTCTTTTGAATCTCATGGATGATAATTTCCTCTAATGGCAACTTCTATCATGTTTCCTATTCATTCTCCTCTTTATTCGTGGTACATAACGATTGTTTGAGCTAGTAAAAGCTAAGAACTATAGGTAGGTGAGTTCTATGAGATGTTAATTTATGATTTTCCGTTTGTTTCTCAAAACTATTTTGAGAACTTAACTATGAATCAGCAATGAAAGAATTTGGGGAAGGAGATTTTGTTTGACAATTGCAAATTACGTAAAGTTTCAGCTACAATTTGATATCAGACGATGTCATTAATGTGCATCTTCTCTATATACTATGAATCTCGGCTTTTTATGTATGCAATCATTGAAAGTTTTGCAAGAAACATATTTTCAGAATTGTATCCTTTTGAAATATTAGCTTTAAAATTGAAATCTTGAACCAGTTAAAGAAATCTCATGCCCAGATGTAAACAAAAAAACGATAGACAGAATTTGTGTTAATCCAATGAATTATGATGTGGCAATGCATCGTTGAAGGTGTCCAATCCATAGAACAATAAGTATTGCGGAGCTGTAGCTTTGTGGGACAATATGCCTCGATACTTAAACAGTTGTTTTTGCTATGAATCTTGTACAGTTGTTTTTGCTCAGGCTTCATTATCATTGTACAGTTGTTTTTGCTATGAATCTTGTACAGTTGTTTTTCTTGTGTGCATTTTATTTTTATAGGGTGTGCATGATACGTAGACTACATTATCATTCGATTATAATATAAACGATCATGGCGAGATTACGTTGACTCTGAGACGGAGACTTTATTGGCAACACTCGGATTCGTTTTTCCAAGATTATGTCCTACTTGAATTGAAAAGTAAAAGTTAAAAATTGGACAAACGTTATAGAATAATATGTTAAATTGAAAGTGGTAAGAAATTCGACCAAAACGATCTCAAATGTTTCTAAAAGCTCACTACAAAATATTTAAAAAATGAAACTAAATCCAAGACAAAAATATGGAAGATTATATATAAAATCTTTCTTAGAAGATATTAATTAAGACGATGATAATATTTGGTCCTATTGAATGGAAAAGGTTCTTATGGAAAAGGTCTCTCGGGACTCATTTGTGGAGAAGATGAATTTCTAAGGCTACCTGACAATCCCAATGCCGAACGAAGGACTTGAGGACATGGATAGATAGCTTAAGGAAAGTGATTCAGCATATCAAAAAATCAGATACCATACATTATGAAGGCTAGTGCAACTATAGAAGTTTGTGATATCATACACAAAATTTATGATATTCCTATCAAAGAAATAAACTAGATACACTCGGAGCAGTGAATACACAATGTTTGACATAAAAAATATGAATCACAAGTTATGTTCTACAACTCAAGAGAATTTTGGATGACCTTGCTCGAATTAATGTTGAGACATAGGATGATGACTTGGTAGTTTTAATGCAAAATGGTGTTTGAACTCAATATAAGAGTTTGGTCACATCAACGTCTATCAAACGGACCATGCTAAACTTGATTAACTGATTGCACTTTGTATGATTCAAGGAATCAAAACTTCTTTCAAAGTAGAGTACCAGAAAGAGGAAAATTATCATCTAAGAATCAAAGTTTAAGACATATGTAAGGGGAAGAGGGAGATGTAACTTTGGAGGTAGATGTCAAACTCAACGACCAAGAAATGGTAATTATTCTAGTAAGTATGGGCACTTTGAAAGGCATAGTCATCGTAGGGAGATTATCCAAATATAAAGAGGAAGATATGTCTCCATGGTAACTATGTTGTAGAAAGTTCATATGGTGATACTCATGAAGAAATGGTGCATAAGCATATGCATCCTACTTTTACATTATGATATTTAATCAGCTATATATTTAGGTAGTGATGTGTGTGAACATTCTAGGACCGCCGAGGCACTTTTTTCCCTCTTTAGGAGGTTTTTTTCCCCCGAATTGTATATATGCCTATCACCCTAATGGGCTACTTATCTTTGTACATTCTATAGTAATACATTCAGTATTGTGTGTTGTGATCCAAGCTTCTTCTTCTTCCTTGCGTTGTTCACGTGCTTCCACAGAGTCCATCTCCAACAATTGGTATCAGAGCAGTTCATTGCTTCATCTAGGGCACCGTCGACACTCCTTCGATTGCAGTCTCAGAATTGTATGAATCACATTCCCTCTTGCAAAATAGCTAAGGATGCTTGGGCTACACTTACCATATTGTACCAAGCTAGGAATGAGGCTCCTGTTGCTTACCTCTGAAAATAGTTGGAGAGTGAGCACATGAATGAAGGTGATTCTATAGACAGTTTCCTAAGGAAGACCATAGACTTGAAGGAACAATTGATTTCTGCTGATGAGGTTATACCAGATAGCTCACTTGTGCAGACCGTTCTGAATGGTCTTCCTGATTCATATAAGATTTTTGCTTCTACTCTTCGGTTGATGATGAAAGGCAATCCAAATGCCTTATCATTTGAGGAGTTATTCTCTATTCTGTTGGAGGAAGATCAGTCCAAGCAGAACAGGTCCATAATGTGAGTTGCAGATCAAGCTTTGCTGGCTAGTCAGAAGGGCAAAGGAAAGTGGAGCTCTTCAACTAGTAAGCAGAAATCTGCTAATTTTGCAGATTCCAAGAAGGAAGCTAAAGGTGAGAAGAAATAAAAAAAGCAGAAATTATTTTGTAAGTACTATAAAGGGAATGATCATATCATAAAGAACTGTCCAAAACTGGCTGCCAAAGAGGCAAAGAATGTGAAGAGAGATGGTGGATGCAATCCAAAGATGAGTTGGTGCTGCTACAACCGGCTTCACACCAACCAACTGAGACTTCAGAGTTGATTAGTAGACCCTTTAAGCTTCCTAAATCCACCAAAATATCAGCCAAGTACTTTGGAACATGTATCCCAAAAGTTTAAGTCAAGACAGATAAGTTGCAAGATGACTAGCTCCCAAAAACTTGCTATTTTTGGACATACACCTGCTAGAAAAACTGAACAGTGCTCTCAACCTGGTAGGAAATAGATACATTCCTTTTGGGTATAGCAAATACACTTAGCAAGCTTCCCAATTCAAGTTAAAACACTTCCAGTGATGGGCTGAGCACTAAGAAAAAGACTCATCAATTTCTGGAACATGCCCACCATTCTGGGTGCTCTATAGAGATAGACGAGTGAGTAGTGAAATGCAGATATCTCCTAGAATATAAATCCACTGACTATGAGCACTGGTATACAGAAACTAGACGGTAAGGGCTATCCAACGCATGTTAAAACATTGAAAAAGGTTGAGTAGAAACTCGAGATATGACCTTCTGAAGCTACTACTCTAAGTGAGTATCGCAGAGAACAAAACAGAGAAGTAGATAATGATAAATGTATAGATTCACATATGATTACAACCACATTGGCAATGAATCTTTGGACAATGGGAGTAGAATGATAGAGTTATGGAGTAAGCTCTTCAATCTCTACAAAATGACATGAAGTGGTCACGTACAAGGCTTGCAAATCGCCTCTTCCTTCTTGCTCTTTTTATATCTATTCTTGGAGGGAGTTTTGAATTCGAATTCAAATGGCTCCACCTAAAAGTGGTCCCCAAAGTTAGGAGATATTCCCTCACCTCAAAAATTTGTGGTTTTAAGTATTTATAGCCATGACTTTGCTTTTACATCATGCATGAGGTAAGCCATCCTTTTCCTTTTTTCTTTCTCCAATTACAAGAGATACAATGTACTCTTTTACAAGAGGTGTTTACATGACTACACATGTGACTTACAAATTATCATAATATCAAGCATATGAAGCATGTAGGCTTGGGTAAAATGCACCAACAGCTCCCCCTCAAGCCTAACATGCTTGGCCTCCAAATAAGTCTTCAATTGTCCTTGATTTCCTGCAAGCCAATCATCAACTTGAATCTACTTAACTTTGTACCATCAAGAGCTTTAGTCAACATGTCTGCACATTGCATATCTGTAGAGACATAGGATGGTTGAATATCCTTGGTCATTAGCTTCTCCCTTACATAATGGTAGTGGACTTCAATATGCTTGGTTCTAGCATGGTATACCAGATTAGCTGCAAGATGTAGTGAGCTTGTATTGTCACAAAAAATGTGAGGTGTTGAAGAATGAAGTCCAACATATGTGTACAAAGACTTTAACCACATGATTTCTTGAGTTGCATTAGCCAAACCTCCATATTCGGCTTCGGTAGAAGATAATGCCATGGTTGGTTGCTTCTTCGATGACCAAGAAATGACTTTTGAACCTGCGAATGATATATACCCGGATGTGCTTCTTCTGTCATCTCTAGATCCAGCCCAATCTTCATCTGAGTAGACCTTTGGCTCAATATCTAAAGTAAATGAATAAAAAAAACCTTCATTCATGGTCCCCTTTAGGTACTTGAGGACTCTCTTGGCTGCTTCCATATGTGGTCTTCTTGGCTTATGCATAAACTGACTCAATATGCTAACACTATAGCATATATCCACCCTTGTGAGTGTCGCATAGTTCAAACTTCCAACCAAGCTTTGATAGCTTGTGATGTCTTCAATTGGCTCTCCTTCATAAGCACTAAGATTATGATTTTTCTCCATAGGTGTGCCTACACACTTGGTATTTTGCATTTTGAACTTGATGAGCATGTCATGCACATACTTTCTTTGCGTGATGTATATACCTGAACTTGTGTAGATTAACTCCAATCCAAGAAAATAACTGAGTGGTCCGATGTCACTTATTTTGAACTCCTCCTTCATTTGACTCTTTACCTGTTTGATTCCTTCAAGATCATTACCTGTGATAATAATATCATCAATATACACACATAAATAGATCACTTCAAATCCAGTCCTCTTTATGAACAAAGAGGTATCCGCCTTGCTAGCTTTGAATCCTTGGTCCTGCAAATAAGTCACCAATTTGAAATTCCAAGCTCTTGGAGCTTGCTTCAATCCATACAAAGCTTTCTTTAGTTTGAATACATAGTTAGGATGATGTGCATCCTCATATCCAAGAGGTTGTGCCATATACACTTCCTCAGAAATCCATCCATTCAAGAAAGCATTCTTTACATCAAGTTGATAGAGATTCCAATTTCTAGATGCAGCAAGACTAATGAGAACCCTAATTATAGGCATTTTTGCAACAGGAGAGAAACTCTCCTCATAATCAATACCATGGGTTTGAGCAAACCCTTTAGCAACTAACCTTGCTTTGTGTCTATTTATACTTCCATCTAGATTCCTCTTGATTTTGTATATCCATAGAGATCCAATTACCTTTATAGATGGCTTGTTGGGTACAAGCTTCCAAGTGTCATTCTCCTTCAAGGCTTCCATTTCTTCATCCATTGCATCTCTCCAAGCTTTCTTGCTTTGTGCTTCTTCGAATGTGGTACGCTCTTCATTGGTTGAATCTTTTGCAATGTAGATTGAGTGCTTGGTGACCAAAGAAGCATCATAACCAATCCTCTCAGGTTTATTCTTCTCCCTTGAAGACCTTCTATGTGGTTGATGTGAGCTCTCAGGTCCATATGTAGCATCCTGCATCTTTGCTTTACCTTTGTTCTTCCATAGCTTTAGTCTTTCCAAGTCTTCTAGGTCAATCTCCAAATCACTTTCTTCAATCTGCTTTGGCTCCTTTGGTTGAAGTGATGGAAAATCTTCATCCAAGTCATAAGGCAGCTTCACTTTCCTGTCATCATCAAACCATGATCTGTTTTCATCAAAAATTACATCTCTACTCACAGAAAATCCTTTATTGGTTGGATTGTACAATCTATATCCTTTTTGGTTTTGGTCATAACCAATAAATACGCACTTCTCTGCCTTGGGATCCAATTTCCCTCTTACTTGAGAAGGAATGTGAGCATAGGCTAAGCATCCAAAGATTTTACAATGCTCTAGACTAGGTCTTCTTCCATTCCACACTTCATATGGAGTTGTTCCATCTAGTGACTTAGATGGAAGTCTATTTATGAGATATGTGTCTGTAGACACAGCTTCTGCCCATACATAGTTTGGCAATCCTTTTTCGTTGAGCATGGACCTTGCGGCTTCGACAATGGCTCTATTCCTCCTCTCTGCTACACCATTGAGTTCGGGTGTATACCTTGTAGTGACTTCCCTTTTAATGCCTCTTTCATCCAAGAAGGCATCAAATTCAGAAGAGAAGTATTCTCCTCCACCATTTGATCTCAGTCTTTTCAAAGTCCTACCTTTTTGGTTTTCAATAAGAGCAATATACTTCTTAAAGCAATTAAACACTTCATCCTTGTGCTTCATGAAAATCAGAATGGTCCACCTGCTACAATCATCTATGAAAGACACATAATATCTTGAGCTTGATATAGATGGCTCCTTACTTGGACCCCACAAATCCGTGTGCACTAGATCCAAAGGATTTTGATACATATATCCTTTCTTATTGCAAGGTTGTCTATGAGCCTTGCCGAGTTGACAAGCTTCACACTTATAAATCATGTGTTGCCTTGTGATATTAGGCAAACCAAGTACACTTTTGTCCCTCCAAATTTTTTTGAGTGTCCCCTCACCAATGTGAGCAAGCCTTTTGTGCCATATCTCCAACTTTATTAGAGTTTGAGATCCATAGCTAAACAAAGCTATGTTATTTGTATCTTCCACTTCAAAAGTGAAGAACCTTCCTATCTTTTTTCCTTTGGAAATCCTTCGAAAGCCTTGCCTTGGGTCTTCAACATATGCTCCAAATCGGTTGAATCTAACTTGCAACCCTTTTTCAACAATCTGTCCAACACTTATTAAATTTTTGGTAATTCTAGGGACATACAAGACTTTGCTTAAGAGGTTCATATTCCCATCCGATGTCTTCACATTACCTATCTTCTCCACTGAGTGCTTTGTGTCATCTCCTGTCTGCACTTCATGCTTGTTATGAGGATCTTCCAAATCAAAAAGTAAAGCCACATTTCCTGCTACATGGTTTGAGCATCCCCAATCAATGTAAAATATGTGATCATCATCCTTACCATTCTTCACTAATAGATTCATAAAGAATCTTCTTGACTTTGGTCCTCTGCATAGTTATTCTAGTCTCTTCTTCCTCTATGGCCACTTTGATAGTTGTTGTTGTTGTAGTAGTCGTTGTTGTAGCCTCCATTGTATCTGGCTATATTTGATCCACAGCCACCTCTATTGAATCCTCTTCCTCTTGAGTTCCTCGGGCTCCTGAAACATTCTTTAGTAGTATCATTAGATAAGCCACATATATTGCAAGGTTGAGATGATTGGAATCTCTCCTTGCCTTGCTTTCCACCTCTGCCTCTTCCTCTAGCTCTTCCTCTACCTGCAAAGTTTGCTTGGAAAGAGCTACCTTCATCTTCATTCTTCCTATTCTTTGACTTGTCCTTGACCTTAGCTTTATCAGAATATAAGGCAGAAGTTTGATTACCTCTTGAGGACTCACCACTTTTTCTAATCTTTTCTTCATGAGTGAAGAGTTGGCCCATGAGTGTGTTGAGGTTGGGTACATGCATATCCATGTATAAATCCATGGTTGTTGCGAATGACTCCCACTTGTCGTCTGCTTTGATTCCATTTATGAATTTTCTAATGATTTGCTCCTCTTCAATTACCTCTCCAATGCTTCCAAGTTGGTCGGAAATCTCCTTCATCTTTGTGACATATGTTGGGAATGATGGCTGGATGCACTCAGAAGATCAAGTTGGTGCTGCTAGACCTGCTTCACACCTGCCCTCCTTTGACTCCAGATATGTTTAGTAGACTCTTGAGCTTCCAAATGATACCAAGAAACCATATATGTGCTTTGCAAATGTTATGAGTAATGATCAAATCAAGACAGACTACTTGTGACTTCAAAATCCTGAAAAACTTGCTATTTTGGTATTGACACCTGCTCAGTGTTATGCTCAGTGTGACCAGTGTAGTTACAATTAGCAAAATTCCTTCTAGAGATATTCTATTAGCTTAGTAAGCTTCCATTTGCAAGTGGAATGAAAGAAAATGATAGACTACACTCAGAGAAATCACTTTAGCAAAATAAGGTGTACCCCCGATTTTTTAGGAGACTTACAGTTACAGACCAGTGAGCACCCCGACTGAGATTTCTCTGTGATAGTTGATCCAATGGCCTTGAAACTTTGTAGGTGTATAGTAGACTTTGAGCTGAATCCAATGCACTTTGATTCATCCAATTTGGTTCAGTAGATCTTGAGATATGCCTCTTGGAAGTTGACAGAGTTGAAGGTAGTCACTCAGAGAAACCAGAGATTATGAATGTAAGTATATTGATTAACTCTAATGATTGTACATTCCCATTGGCATGAAATGTGATGCTCAATGGTACTCAGAGGTGTAGGCTATGGTGATGCTCACACACACTCAATGATTCACTCAGAATTACCTCGGGAAGAGAGTCCTCAAAACCACGATTTTTTGCTTCATATATATATGGTTTGAATGAAATTTTGAATTTGAATTTTCAATCAAATCTCCTAGAATCTTGTACCTAAAAGTGAATGAGATATTCTCTCAATCATCCATCTACTTTTCCACGACTTCCTCAAGTAGGTGAGTTTACAAGAGTGATTAAAGTCATATAGACTTTTACATAGGATAAAAGGTAATAACCAATTAAGGATTGGTTCCTATGATCATTGTTCCAAGTGAATATATCCTTCAAGGGTTCAAGCTTTATGTGTGATCTTCAAGTTTGATAACCAAGCCAAGTCTTCCAAAGCTTCCAATGTTCCAAGCCACTGTGTGAAGGCTTGATATGCACCAACAGCTCCCCCTCAAGCCAAACACTTTGGCTCAAGTCTTCATCTCTAGTCTTCAATTGCTTCCTGTAATCCAATCATGGATTTAAATCTGCATAGCTTGCTTCCATCCAGAGATTTAGTAAGCAAATCTGCACATTGTATATTTGTAGACACATATGACAATTGAATTTCTTTGCTAAGTAACTTCTCCCTCACATAGTGGTAGTGAACCTCTATGTGTTTAGTCCTAGCATGATAAATTGGATTAGCTGCAAGGTGAAGAGAACTTGTGTTATCCCCAAATATGATTGGTGGCCTTGTGTATAGGCCCAATTTTGAATATAAAAAGCTTCAACCATATAGCTTCTTGAGTGGCATTTGCTAGCCCTCTGTACTCTGCCTCAGTAGATGACAAAGCTACTGTGGGTTGTTTCTTGGATGACCAAGAAATTGGTTTATCACCTGCAAAACATATGTAACCAGATGTACTTCTCCTGTCATCCTTGCAACCTGCCCAATCTGCATCTGAATATACCTTAATATCAATGTCTGATGAATATGGAAAGTACAAACCATGATTTTGTGTTCCCTTTAGGTACTTTACTATCTTCTTTGTTGCCTCCAAATGAGGTACTCTTGGTTTATGCATAAATTGGCTAAGTACACTAACACCATATGATATATCAATCCTGGTTAAGGTAGCATAATTAAGACTACCTACTAAACTTTGGTAACCTGTAATGTCTTGGAGTTCTTCCCCTTCATGAGCACTGAGTTTGTGGTTGACCTCCATAGGAGTGTTTGAGATTTTAGCTTCCTGCAAATTAAACTTCTTGACCATGTCCTGAATGTACTTCTTTTGAGTAATAAAGATACCTGAATTTGTATACACCAATTCAAGTCCTAGGAAGTACTTCAATAATCCAAGATCATTGATCTTGAATTCCTTCATCATTTGTCCTTTGATGTGTCTAATTCCCTGAACATCATTTCCTGTAATAATGATGTCATCAACATAGACACACAAGTATATTACCTCTGAATTGCTCCTTTTGATAAATAATGAAGTATCTGCTTTACTCATTATGAATCCTTGGTCTAGGAGGTAGGTTGTCAACCTGTAATTCCATGCTCTAGGTGCTTGCTTCAATCCATACAGAGCCTTCTTCAATTTACAAACATGATTTACCTTATTGGGATCTTCATAGCCAGGTGGTTGTGACATGTAGACTTCTTCAGATATCCATCCATTTAAGAATGCATTTCACATCCAATTGGTACATGTTCCAATTCTTGGATGCAGCTACACTCACCATAACTCTGATAGTTGGCATCTTGGCCACAGGAGAAAATGTCTCCTCATAATCAATGCCTTGGGTTTGTGCAAAACCCTTTGCTACCAACCTAGCTTTATACCTGTTTATTGTACCATCTGAGTTCCTCTTGAGTTTGTAGATCCATCTGGATCCTATCACCTTCATGGAGTCCTTCTTGGGTACCAAGTCCCAAGTATCACTCTCCTTGAGAGCCTCCATTTCTTCATCCATTGCTTCCTTCCATTCTGTTTTAGTGATTGCTTCTTCAAATGTACCTGGTTCTTCATTCAAGAGATCCTTTGCAAGATATACAGAGTGCTTGGTTACAAGTGAAGTATCATACCCATACCTAATAGGTTTTTTCTTTTCTCTCTGAGATCTCCTCATAGCTTGAGTTGAGGATTCTGGATTGTCTTCTAGTTGCTTCATCTTCATCTTCCCTTTGGATTTCCAAGCCTTGAACTCTTCAATGTTGATGGTGTCTTCATCATCTGAGCTTGTGTCCTCTTTCTGAATTGGTTCTTGCTTGATAAGCTTGGGAAAGTCTTCTTCCATGTCATAAGGTAGGCTAACTTTCCTGCACTCATTTTCATACCATGAATCATTTTCATCAAAGATGACATCTCTACTTACCTTGAAGCCTTTGTTTGAGGGGTTGTAGAATCTGTATCCCTTCTGATTCAAATCATAACCAATGAAGATACATTTTTCAGCTTTAGGGTCTAGCTTTCCCCTTACATGTGAGGGAATATGCACATATGCAACACACCCAAAGATTTTGCAATGATCCAGAGATGGTCTCTTACCATGCCAAGCCTCATAGGGTGTCATTCCATCAAGTGTCTTTGATGGCAACCTGTTAATTAAATATGTGGCAGTAGATACACTCTCTGCCCAAAGATAATTTGGCAACTTCTTTTCATTTAGCATAGACCTAGCTGTCTCTACAATGAGTCTATTCCTTCTCTCAGCTACCCCATTTTGTTCAGGTGAGTACCTTGTAGTAATCTCCCTCTTGATGCCTCTTTCCTGCAAGAAATCTTCAAAGTCATTGGAGAAGTATTCTCCACCACCATCTGACCTTAGCTTCTTCAAATGTCTACCTATTTGATTTTCAACTAATGCAAGATACCTTTTGAAACAATTAAATACTTCATCTTTATGTTTCATGAAGTATAAGACAGTCCACCTGCTATAGTCATCAATAAAGGACACATAGTACCTTGATCCAGATATGGATGGCTCCTTGCTAGGTCCCCAAACATCTGTATGCACCAATTCCAGATAATCTTCATGCATAAAACCTTTCTTGGTATAGGGCAATCTGTGTGACTTACCAAATTGACAAGCCCCACACTTGTATATCATGTGTTGCTTGGATACATTAGGTATCCCAAGCACACATTGATCCCTGCTCATTTGTTTTATGGTCCTCTCTCCAATGTGACCTAATCTCTTATGCCACATCTCCAATTCTGATAGGGTTTGGTCTTTATAGTTGTACAAAGCAATATTCTTAGTGTCTTCAAGTTCAAAGGTAAACAATCTACCTGATTTTTCTCCCTTGGCTATCCTTCTAAATCCATGTCTTGGATCCTCCACATATGCACCATGTTGAGTGAACCTGACCTGTAGTCCCTTTTCCACAATCTGACCTACACTCATCAGATTCTTGGTGATTGTTGGAACATACAACACTCTGCTCAATAAATTCTGATTACCATCACTAGTTTTGACATTGCCTACTTTAACCACTGAATGTTTAGTGTCATCACCTGTCTGCACTTGATGCTTGCCTTTGGGTTCTTCCAAGTCAGAAAGTAATGCAACATTTCCAGCTACATGATTAGAGCACCCTGAATCAATATAGAATAATTAATCATCATTGATACCTGACTTAGATGTCATGTTCATGATCAACAAGGAATCATCTTGCTCCTCTGCATAATTGTTGTAGTCTTTCCTATTTCTGTATCCACCTTGGTAATTGCCATTGTGATTGTAGCTATTGTTGTAATTATTGTTGTAGCCATGGTAGCCTTGAGATTGGTTGAATCTGCCTCTGCCTTGAGAGTATCCTCCTCTTTGGTGACCTCTTCCTCTTTGGTTCTTGTAGTTTTTGTAGCATTCATCTGTGGTATGGTTAGACACGCCACATATATTGCATGGAGATTGGTTGTAGGGTCTCCCCCTACCTGACTTACCTCCTCTGCCTCTTCCTCTTGAAGATCTACCTCTCCCTCCATAGTTTGCTTGGGAGGTAGAGCCTTCTTCATCAACCTTCTTGTTTTTACCTTTGTCTTTTACCTTCTTATCAGTATAAAGGGCAGAGGGATTGTTACCTTTTGATTGCTCTCCATTCTTTGTGATCTTTGCTTCATGTGTAAAGAGTTGTCCAATCAGAGTTGTTAGATCAGGTGCTTGGATGTCCATGTATAAGTCCATTGCTGTGGTAAAGCTCTCCCACTTGTCATCTGCCTTTAGTCCATTGATAACTTGTCTGACTATTTGCTCTTCCTCAATCTCTTCTTCAACACTTGCAAGTTGGTCTCCAATGTCCTTGACTTTGGTAACAAAATCTGAGACACATTGTTTTGATTGCTTCATAAGAGTTGTAAACTCAATCCATAGATGGTTCTTTCTGGCCCTTGTGCTTGATGAAAAGTATGTTGACAAGGTCTCCCAAGTCTCTTGGGAAGTCTTACAATTCCTTACATGAGGTAAAAGAAAGTCAGATATAGAGTTTAAGAGATAAGACCTTGCCAAAGCATCTTTTGCACACCATTGGTTGAGCCTCTCATGTTCATCCTTTGTAGGTAGGCCTCTAGTTTTGAATGAGGGCAATTCCTCATCTCCTGATATGAATCCATACAAGATCCTTCCTTGTAGATAGGTCTTCATCCTCAGAGACCAAGCTTGGTAGTTGTTTCTGTCTAATTTGTCAATGAAGGAAGGGAAACCATCACCCATGATTACCTTATTTGCTCTCATACCACTGTTGGGAATGATGGCTGGATGCACTCAGAAGATCAAGTTGGTGCTGCTAGACCTGCTTCACACCTGCCCTCCTTTGACTCCAGATATGTTTAGTAGACTCCTTGAGCTTCCAAATGATACCAAGAAACCATATATGTGCTTTGCAAATGTTATGAGTAATGATCAAATCAAGACAGACTACTTGTGACTTCAAAATCCTGAAAAACTTGCTATTTTGGTATTGACACCTGCTCAGTGTTATGCTCAGTGTGACCAGTGTAGTTAGAATTAGCAAAATTCCTTCTAGAGATATTCTATTAGCTTAGTAAGCTTCCATTTGCAAGTGGAATGAAAGAAAATGATAGACTACACTCAGAGAAATCACTTTAGCAAAATAAGGTGTACCCCCGATTTTTTAGGAGACTTACAGTTACAGACCAGTGAGCACCCCGACTGAGATTTCTCTGTGATGGTTGATCCAATGGCCTTGAAACTTTGTAGGTGTATAGTAGACTTTGAGCTGAATCCAATGCACTTTGATTCATCCAATTTGGTTCAGTAGATCTTGAGATATGCCTCTTGGAAGTTGACATTGTTGAAGGTAGTCACTCAGAGAAACCAGAGATTATGAATGTAAGTATATTGATTAACTCTAATGATTGTACATTCCCATTGGCATGAAATGTGATGCTCAATGGTACTCAGAGGTGTAGGCTATGGTGATGCTCACACACACTCAATGATTCACTCAGAATTGCCTCGGGAAGAGAGTCCTCAAAACCGCGATTTTTTGCTTCATATATATATGGTTTGAATGAAATTTTGAATTTGAATTTTCAATCAAATCTCCTAGAATCTTGTACCTAAAAGTGAATGAGATATTCTCTCAATCATCCATCTACTTTTCACGACTTCGTCAAGTAGGTGAGTTTACAAGAGTGATTAAAGTCATATAGACTTTTACATAGGATAAAAGGTAATAACCAATTAAGGATTGGTTCCTATGATCATTGTTCCAAGTGAATATATCCTTCAAGGGTTCAAGCTTTATGTGTGATCTTCAAGTTTGATAACCAAGCCAAGTCTTCCAAAGCTTCCAATGTTCCAAGCCACTGTGTGAAGGCTTGATATGCACCAACAACATAATCAGTCACATTTTGCTTCGGGCTTTTGTTCATTGTTTTGAACTCCATCCACAATTGGTTCTTCCTTGCTCAAGTGTTGGAAGAGAAGAAAGAAGCAAGTGCATTTTAGGTCTCTCTTGATGTCTTGCATCCCTTGACATGAGGTAAAAGAAAATTAGAGATTGAGCTTAGAATATAGGACCTTGCAAGTGCATCCTTTGAACACCAATTTGAAAGTCCTTCCACTTCTTCATGTGATGGTTGTCCTTTGTTCCTCATGGTTGGCATTGCTTCATCTCCGAATATGAATCCATATAGATTCCTCCCTTGAAGGTAAGCCTCCATCCTTAGAGACCATGTTGGGTAGTTGTTTCGATCCAATTTGTCAATTGTTGATGGAAATCCATCTCCCATGTTGCTCGACTATGCTCTGATACCACTGTGAAGAGAGATGGTGGATGCAATCCAAAGATGAGTTGGTGCTTCTACAACCGGCTTCACACCAGCCAACTGTGACTTCAGATTGATTAGTAGACCCTTCAAGCTTCCTAAATCCACCAAAATATCAGCCAAGTACTTTGGAACATGTATCCCAAAAGTTTAAGTCAAGAGAGACAAGTTGCAAGATGACTAGCTCCCAAAAACTTGCTATTTTTGGACATACACGTGCTGAAAAAACTGAACAGTGCTCTCAACCTGGTAGGAATTAGATACATTCCTTTTGGGTATAGCAAATACACTTAGCAAGCTTCCCAATACAAGTTAAAACACTTCAAATGACGGAATAAGCACTGAGAACAAGATTCATCACGTTTTGGAGCATGCCCACCATTCTCGGAGCTCTGCAAAGATAGACGAGTGAGCAGTCAAATGCAGATATCTCCGAGAATATAGATCCAATGACCATGAAAATTGGTATGTGGAAACTAGATAGTAAGCTCTATCAAACGCATATGAAACATTGAAAAAGGTTGAGCAGAACTTGAGATATGACGTTCTGAAGTTACTGCTCTGAGTGAGTATAGCAGAGAACAAAACAGAGAAGTAGATAATGATAAATGTATAGATTCACATATGATTACAACCAATTGGCAATAAATCTTTGCACAATGGGAGTATAATGATAGAGCTATGGAGTAAGCTCTTCAATCTCTATAAAATGACATGAAATGGTCACCTACAAGGCTTGCTAATCGCCTCTTCCTTCTTGCTCTTTTTATAGCTATTCTTGCAGGGAGTTTTGAATTCGAATTCAAATGGCTCCACCTAAAAGTGATCCCCAAAATTAGGAGATATTCCCTCAGCTCAAAAATTTGTGGTTTTAGGTAGTTAGAGCCACGACTTTGCTTTTACATCATGCATGAGGTAAGCCATCCTTTTTCTTTTTTCTTTTTCCAATTACAAGAGATAAAATGTACTCTTTTACAAGAGGTGCTCACATGACTACACATGTGAATTAAAAATGAACATAATATCAAGCATGTAGGCTTGGGTAAAATGCACCTAAAAAGAAGAAAGAGGATGGAATGGTTGTTGCAGAGGCTTTACACCAAGAACAGAGTCTGCTAATCTTGTGCAGGAAGAAGAATGGGCGTTTACTACTCTCTACAGCTTTCACCCATCTTCTCATGAGCAGTGCATGTCTGTAGTAGACTCAGATGTTTGGTACTTGATAGTGGGGCAACCAAACATATTACCTTGCAGCAGAGTTTCTTCTCTTCACTCCAGCCTGCCCCTAGAGGGAATACTATTACATGTGTCAACAACTCCTCTTATCTTGTTGTGGGAGTTGGTAAGATCATTTTGACTACTGCTAATGGTAGTTCTTTCACTTTGTCAGATGCTTTATTTGTGCTAGGGATCAATAAGAACCTGTTATCAGTTTTTGCATTAGCCAAGATTGTCTTGGTTGTGAAATTTATTGATGACAGTTGTACAGTTCTTGATCTGTCAAATGGTGATGTGATTATTGCTTCTTGCATTTTATGTCATGGGCATTAGGGGAAAAAATGAACCCTTCATGGGCCTTTTAGATTAAGGAGTGATTAAGGATGGACCAATGAGAGGAGGGTGGTGGCCACAGTCTAGTACTAGACTAGGACTAGGCTTCCCTTGGTTTCTCCTAGTCAAAGCCTCCAAAACCACTACTAACTCATGGTTTCTATGAGAAGAGTGGTTTTGAATTTCAAGAGTTTGATTTATAACCATTGGATGGTCCAAATGATCCAAGGGATGGTATTCTTTTGCAAAAGTCAAGGCTTCATGAAGCGTAGACCGTTGGATCATTGAAGGATCGTGTGGTTGTTCTTTGCAAGACAAAAAAATTGCGCCATTTGTTTGCTGCCCTTGGATCAATCCATCATCCAATGGATGAGAATGACTACGCATAAGTCTATAATGATGAAGACCTCACGGATCAGCGTGAATTGCGGAAAACCGTTCGATTTCGGTTGCATCCAACGAAGCCAAGTGACTGAGATCTACGCAACAGCGTCGATTCCGCGGAGCCGTTGGATATTGTACAAATCAAGGACATCGATTGACTGTGCCACTTCTCTTCTCTCTCTACTGTGCTATTAAAAGCTCCATTCAATCATTGATTGTCTTCCCTTCTTCTTTTGATCCTAGCCCTCCAAACTTTGATATCGAATGGCGTCAATTGAATTCGACTGAGCATTCATTGAAGACCTTTTTTCTCTTATATTTTAATAGAGAAAACCACCGATGGTTTTTCTTGTCCCCTTAATCACTTACAACCTTATTCTTAATCCCTAAAAATTAGGGATCCTTACAAGGCCCATGCAGGGTTCATTTTTTCCCCTAATGGCTATATAAGCTCATAGACTATGAAAGATCTGTAAATGATTTCACATGTGCAATAAATGATTCTCTGGCTATGTCAGATGCAAAACTTTGGCATGCACGCTTTGGTCATCTGAATTTTGCTAGTTTGCTACACCCACAGAAATCTCAAATGGTGTCCTCTTTTCCCAAACTTCAGGCACCTGGAAAACATGTTTGTGAAGGCTCTATTTTGGGCAAAATGCAATGTTCTTCCTTCCCAAAAGATGGTTAAGTTTGGGCTACTCAAAAATTGCAGCTTGTACATAGTGATGTCTGTCGTCCTATGTAGACACCTTCTTTTGGAAATTATCTTTACTTCATGACTTTCATTGATGATTTTTCCAAACATGCATGGGTATATCCATTGAAGGCAAAGTCCAAAGTGTCCATGTGCTTCAAACAGTTTTTGGTTTTGGCTAAAAATTTGTCAGCATGTAAAATGGGCACCCTCTGTTCTGATCGGGGGGGGGGGATATATGTCTTCTGATTTTAATGCATTTCTGGTTGAATGTGGGATAAAAAACCAGTGTACAGTGTCGTATACATCTCAATAGAATGGAGTTGGTGAATGAAAGAATAGGTCACTCATGGAGATGGCTAGGTGTATGGTCAAGAGTCACGCTTTACCACATAGTTTTTGGCTTGAGGCTGTCATGTGTGCAACATATGTACTAAATAGGTGTCCCACTAAAGTGCTGTATTCTATCACTCCATATGAGGCTTGCCATGATCGCAAGCCATCTATTGCTCATCTATGTGTTTCTGGTTGTTTCGCATATGCATTAGTGCCTGAACAACATCGCAGAAAATTGGATGATAAAGTAGTAAAATGTATTTTTGTTGTGTATAGTTCTGAAAGTAAGGGCTATCGTATCTATAATCCATAGACTAAACGCATTCTAGTTAGCCATGATGTTGTTTTTTGTGGAAGATGTTATTCAGCCATTGCTTTCATGTACTAAGGAGACATCTGTTAGCCCCAAAGACATGAATTTTACTTTGTTGCCTCTTTTCACAGGTGGACAGTCTAGTGCTGGTCGTAATGAGGCAACTTCTCAGCCTTTGTAGGTTTCATGTGATGATGCAGATCATCCCATTTCTAATGCAAATTTACATGATGCACTTATTAATGAGAGAGCTGATATTGAGCAGGCAAGAACTATGCCAAAATGGCTAGTGCAGACCTTGCATGACAGCAAATTGGATGCACCTCTATCATATCATACTCGATCATGCTCTCATAGTGTCTCTTTTGCATCAGATTGCTATGCTATGGCTGCATCTAGTCTCTGTGATAAGACTGAGCTTGTTTCGTTTGATGAAGCACAAAATTCAGAAAATTGGATGGATGCTATGCAATCTGAATATGATGCAATAATAAAGAATGGTATTTGGTCTTTATGTGACTTGCCTCCTGGCAACAAGGCCATTGGCACTAAGTGGGTATACAAGCTGAAGCGTAAACGCGATGGTACAGTTGACAGGTATAAGGCTAGGCTTGTTGCAAAGGGTTATGCACAGGAAAAAGGCATTGATTTTGATTAGATCTTTGTACCTACATGTCGTATGACTACTGTTTGGAGCATCTGTGCACATGCAGCCCATCATGGTTGGAATGTACATCAATTGGACATTAAAATTGCATTTCTAAGTGGTGACTTGCATGAAGAAGTGTATGTTTTTTGGCCTCGTGGCTTTGTGCAGAAAGGGCATGAGAACCAGTTGTGTAGGTTAAAGAAGGCATAATATGGTTGAAAGCAAGCACCACGTGCTTGGTATGAAAAGATACAACATGCCTATCTGATTGCACATGGTTTTGAGAACACTCCAACTAAAAAGCACCTTATATGTTAAGCGTGCTAATGATGTACTTCTGATCATTGTGGTTTATGTTGACGACATGCTGCTCACTGGTCCTATTGAGAAGCATATTGCTGATTTTAAGGCTGATTTGCATGCCTCATTTGAGATGTCTGATTTGGGGCATTTGCATCATTATCTGGGCATTGAGTTTATGCATGTTGATGGTGGAATGGCTTTGTGTCAAACGAAATATATTGACACATTATTGCAACATTTTGTCCTTGAAGACTGTAAGCCTATTGCCACTCCTATGGAGACAGGTTTACGATTGATTCTTCATGATGTTAGAGATGCATTTTTCAATTATCAGGAGGCTGCTGGATGCTTGATTTACTTATGCATTACTCGGCCAGATATTCAGTTTGCTATCTCACAGATGAGCAGGTTTGTGCATTGCCCAGGTGTCAAGCATTGGCAGGCGATTAAGCGTATCTTTCGCTACTTGAGTGGTACTCGGCTACTTGGGTCATTTTATCCCAAGGGGGGATCACTACCGCCAGATTTGCATGCTTTTTCTGACTCTAATTGGGCTCATTGCTATGACACTCATGTGTCCACTAGTGGCTTTTGCTTCATGCTTGGTAGCTCATGTATATCTTAGTTGAGCAAGAAGCAGCCTACTGTGGCCACTTCAATTTGTGAGGCTAAGTATAGGGCAGCTTTCGCAACGATTGTTGAGTGTGTGTGGCTCAGACGCCTTATGTGTGATTTGGGTGTTGGTCAGTCTTCTGCCACCACCGTCTTCACTAACGGTCAGAGCGCATTGGCAGTTGCGAGGAACCCTCTGTTCCATGCTCGCACTAAGCACATTGAGGTGCATTATCATTATGTTAGGGAGAGGTTCTCTGCTGGGGAGATCAGCTTGGCATATGTGCCCACGCAAAAGAACATTGCATACCTTTTCACGAAGGCTTTGCCTAGGGAGAATTTTAAAGCTTTCCGCAAAGCTTTGGGCTTACTTCCTTTTGTGGAGTGATTTCCACATAGCTTGGCACTTCCTTATACATGAGTGCCAACTACTTGTTCACCGCATCACTCCCAGGGGGGATTTGTTGATATATTTAGGTAGTGATGTGTGTGAACACTCTAGGACTGCCGGGGCACGTTTGTCCCTCTTTAAGAGGTTTATTTCCCCCGGCTTGTATATATGCCTATTGCCTTAATGGGCTACTTATCTTTGTACATTCTGTAGTAACACATTCAGTATTGTGTGGTGTGCTCCAGGCTTCTTCTTCTTCCTTGTGCTGTTCGTGTGCTTCCGAAGACGTCTATCTCCAACAATGTCATGTCCACATGTTGACAAAAATCAATATACAGAATTTGTATTAAACCAATGAATGATGATGGGGCAATACATTATAAGAAGAGTTCATTCTGTAAAAACTAATGATGCGCATGTATTGCAGGGCTGTAGCCTAATCCGAATGGTCTCTCTCTCCAATATGGCTCCTTCACCAATGTCAGCGCACACCATAATTCTTCTCACGTTGACCATAACAGCCGCATCAATGGTATTGAAGCCTCATCAATGGCTTCAATGGCGGCGTCATCCATGGCGGCCATCACCATAATCCTTCTCACGTTGACCATAACAGCCTGCTTTGGTAGTCTCATTTGTTGTCCGGATACTCCCGCAAGTTGGCGATGTAGGAATGGCTTACTGCTCACTTGGCTTCAAGCATAATGGCCTCCATGGAAAGAGTCAAATTCTAGCTCCATAATCCGACAATCGACAGTTCCCCGATAGTTCATGTCAACTAAATTGATTCCAAAAAGAGCTTGTGTTTCTTACAATCAAGGTTTTTGTTGAAGCTTACATCTAAGGATTTCTAAGTAAAGCGTCATCTTTTTGTACTACCTCGGCCCTATCACATCAAAACTTGAATATCTTTCTTTCTCTCTCTCTCTGTGAACAATATGAGGTTAAAAACACCATGAAAACAGTCTTTTAGAAGTCGCGTATGCAACTAAATCAAAGTCAGTAATGTTCCAATGTCAAAGCAACTCAAATTCGATATTTAGATTGCTCTCTAGTCTAATTTTATTGCACATCCTAAATTTACCTTCATAGGTGACCGTACACCTTGAATAATGTGTATGGATGAGTCTGTGTCACAAGGAATGTCATATTGTTCATAACATTGAAATGAATGCTTCATAACATCACACCATATTAGAGACTTTGGAAAAAAAATTCGACTCTTATTTACTTGAAAGAATTTTACCGTAAATGTTATGTTCATGCGTCAACCTAATAGCAGGAGGGGAGTGCCTAAAATCAAATGGTCCATATGCACTAGCCGAAAGGAGAGTGGAGGTCCGGGTATTATGGACATTGGCAGCATGGCCAATAAACTTGCAGCAAAGTGGATGATTAAGGCCTAGTGCAACAGAGATTCCTCTTGGGCCTCATTAATTTTCAGAAACACGAATGTGATTACTCTGGTGGGCTACCCTGGATGGAAAAACCTCAACATCCTCACCCTCTTATTCTCTCCGATTCCAATCTCACCCAAAGGATCGATCCTGGTAAGATCCTTGTGGTTGAGCTAGAACAGATTCAAACCTCACATCAAAATCAATGAAGATTGGAAGTGGGCTGTAGGTATAAGACAAAATGACTCTATTTGGTTCCCAATCCAAGGCATGAGAAGCGTGGAGCCATGGAATGTCTTAAGTGCCAAGAGACTTTGGAATAAGGGATTCAAACAATGGAAGCACCTCTGGAAATAGGACGAACAGATGGGTGGACTTTGAGGACCTTGACCCTAGTGTTGCGGTCAGGTACGAGGAATGGAATGTTTTATTGAGCAGACACCATTCTTGGGACTACTCTAAAATCCAACTACTGATGGGACAGGATACTCCGGACCTAATGGTACTTAAATGTTTTAATGGAAATCACCTCTCCAAGCTTCCTTATGTCGAAGCTCGCAATGACATTCACATCAGTCTCAACAAGAAATGGTGTCTCAACTGGACGCGACTCCGATGGGATATGAAATTATGTCTATCTTGCACTCTCTCATTGAAAAAAAAGATTTGGTCCTCTTATGGCAAATTTTACACCGTGGAATATGGACCAATGAAAAGCTAACAAGATCTGTGGTGTTCAGCCCTGGTGCAAGCGATGTTGCTGTAGCAAAGAGGATATTGGTCATTCTCTGGGACTCCAAGAACAAATCAATTGGAAGCAAGCCCTCATTGGTGAAGCGATCGGTTGCTCTGTATCATTGTTGAATGCAATAAGGGGAGAGATCCTTTGGAAGATTTAGTGGGAAAGATGCACTCACAACTTTGGCAATACCCCCGAGGAGTGGTCAATTGAGAAGTCCCTATTCCTTCTCGCCAAAAGAATTGCTAACTGTAAGAACCCCCCCCCCCCTTCAGACATCACAAAGAGCTACAATATGTCAACAAGAAGTGGAAAACGAAGTGGGATCTGCATGATGGGGATGCGAGGTTTATCAACCTCCTCTATAACTTCATGTAAGGCTTGTAAAGTCCACCACGAAGGCCCTGGCAGATTGTTGGAAAGAAAATTAGACTTCAAAAACATATCAGTTGGATGCATGCTCTGCTGGCCGAAGCGTCCTGTTGCTCGGCCTCTCTGGAACGCCATCAGAGGGGAGGCCCTATGGAATATCTGGTGGGAAAGGTGTGCTTGCAACCTCGATGACTCCCCCACAGCGTGGTCGATTGAGAAATCACTATTCCCCCTTGGAAAAAAGGTTGCTAATTGTAAGAAATCCCCCCCGTTGTTTAGGCATCATCAAGTGCTCCCTACAACATTCTTAAAGCCATGTGGGCCCTGCATGAGGGTGATGAGAGGGTGACTAAACTTCTTTGTAATGCCATCTAAACTCTGTAAAAGCTACTCCCGCTCTGTGGGATTCGGGGGATCCCATGAGCACTTGTCCCCTTCTCTTGTACTTTTCTTTTCCTTTAATTAATTCAAGTCCGGGAGAGTAGGCTAAGGCCAAACTTCCTTTATTTTAAAAAACATTATTATATAATTCCAAAATTACTTTTTTTAATGGACAAGCTTGATGACACCATTTTTTAGGCATTCAAAAGCTAAATCCTCTTGCCAAACCAAGCACAACGGGGTGCAAGACATAGTATTTCATAAAATCGACTTCGACAAAGCCTACGATAGGCTAGAATGGGACTTTGCTCTCCAATTTCTTAAAGGCCTTGGTTGTAGTATGAAATTCACTAAGATGTTCGCTACATATTTGGGAAATTCATCGACAAAAATAAATATCAACGACCAATTACCGAAGACTATTAGATTAAAACGATCTATTAGGCAAGGATGCCCATTGGCCCCTCTACTCTTTGCTATTTCCATCGTGCAACATCACATGGAAATGGGTCATATTAAAGGTCTTTCTCTACCTCTCAACCATGGCCAAATGATCACGAGACTATTTGCAAATGACATGAATGCTTTTGTGCATAATGATTCGACCAACATTAAGACCCTCTCGGGGTGCCTAGACACTTTCTACATGGCATCTGGTTCCAAAATCAACCACTCCAAAACCGCTTTCCATGCCATCGTTGGACCACCACCATAGTTTTTGGTTGACAATGGTTGCCAAACTATCCCTAGGGGCCAAATCTTCTGCTTACTTGCTATTCCAATGGGCTTTGGGGTCTTGATGGAGGAGCCATGGAATTGGGCCCTTTCGAAACTAGACAACAAGCTAGATTATTGGAAGGGCATGAAAATCAACCTTGTGGGCCATGCCATGGTAATTCATACCTCCCTAATCTCCTCGACCATTTACTTCCTCTCTTGCTAGATACCAAAAGATCAACAGCTTAACAAATTGGAAAGAATTTGTAGAAACTTTCTTTGGACGAGGGACCACAATAGAAAAAGGGGTTCCTAAAATTGAATGGTCTATGTGCATCAGCCAAAAATATTATGGGGGTTTGGGTATTATGGATATCAAAGGCATGGCTGACAAGTTGGCGGCAAAATGGATCATCAAGGCTTGGTGTAACATAGGACCTCTTGGGCCAAGTTCATCTTCAGAAACAAGAACATCATTACATTGGTGGGCCTCCCTGGTTGGAAGGACTTAGACCTCCTTACCCCCTTATTCTCTCCAATTTTGGTTTCCCCTAAAGGCTCGAACCTTATGTGCTCCTTGTGGAAGAGTTGGAACAAAGTTCAAACAATTTGTCAAGGTTAGAGAAGATTGGAAATGGGCGGCCAATATCAAGCAGAATGACTCAATCTAGTTTCAGATCTCGGGCATCGGGGGTGTGGCTTCCTAGGACCTCCAAAGTGCTAAGAGGCTCTTGAACAAGGGGTTTAGACATTGGAAACACCTTTAGAAACAAGGCTAGTGGGTCACATTTGAGGACATAGACCCTGAATTAAGAGTGAACTATGAAGAATGGACTCTCCTTCATAGCAGTTGCTTTGCTTGAGGTCGATCAAAAACACGACTTCGCATTGGGTGAGATCTGTCGTGCCAAGTGGTTCTTATGTGGAAAAATGGCAATTGCCTATCAAAAATTTCTACAATCAAGGTGAACAGAGATTATCATATCACACTTAACAAGAAGTGGTGCCTATCCTGGACTAGGCTATGATGGGGTTTGAAGTTCATGTCTTTGTGGCATCCCCCTCATCAAGATCAAAAAAATTGGTTCTCATGTGGCAAATCCTCCATGGTGGCATCTAGACCAGTTATTTTTTTACTTGGAAGTGTAGTTGTATCAAGGACTTGTGAAGCAAAATTGGCTACCATGTTTTCAAGTACAAAAGTTGAATACAGACGGCACAAAAGTTCAATTGCAAGTGAACATGTAGACTAAATTCAAGCGGTTTAATTTAAACGTATAAATCATTTCTTTCTTTAAATGATATGCAAAAAGACATGGAATAGACTATGAAAAAAAAAATTATCCTGTTGCAAATATGATAATTATCTGGGTGGCCAGAAATTATATCAAATGGATGCAAGGAATGAATTTTGGAACATCTTGTTACATGATTAGGTACATAAAGGAAGTACTTTATAGTTTGAAACAATCCCCATGTCCATGGTGGGAGAGGTTTGTAAAGAAGTTACAGAATATGGATTTTAAGGAACAAAATTTGATATTTACATGGGATGGTGGTTAAGTGTTAGTTTTATTTTCTATTTACATGGTATGGTGGTTAACTGTTAGTTTTATTGTTGGTATATGTGAGTTATTTAATTATGACTTGAATTATTTTAAAATCTGAGTATTGAAAATGACTTAAATACCTTACTCCAATAGTTTTATTGATGTCAAAAGATTTATCGCTCATTTGATTTCGTTATACTCCTGAAAACATTTTATCAATCCGGAATGAATGTGTGAAAACAATAGAAACACCCTTGACATCAACCTAAAGTTTTTGGGTGGTGGGAAATGCCTAAATGATGCAAATATGTATAGAAACATAGTTATATATTTGATTTATAAAAGACTTACTAGACCAAGTTTAAATACTTCATCTAGGATCGTCAATCAAAATTTATGCATAAACCATGCAAAGTGTACATGTATGTAGTAAGATGAACCATGTGATAAATAAACGTTATTGTCTCAATGAAATTATGAAAGATCTTATGAAAGAAAACTACATGCACCTATATTTTCTTTTTTAATATAAAGGAAGTTTGGCATTAGCCTACTCTCCCATACTTGAATTAAATAAAGAAAAGTACAAGAGAAGGAGACTAGTGCACACGGGACCCCCCAAATCCCACAAAGCAGGGGGAGCTTTTACAGAGCTTAGATGGCATTACAAAGAAGGTTAATCACCCTCTCATCACCCTCATGTGGGGCCCACTTGGGTTTAAGCTTGTTATTGATCGAAAGGAGTACTTGATGATGCCTGAAGGGGGGGGATCTCTTACAGTTAACAATCCATTTGCCAAGGAGGAACAACGATTTCTCAATTGACCACTCTTTGGGGGAGTCACCGAAGTTGATAGCATATCTTTCCCGCCAGATTTTCCATAGGACCTCCCCTCTGATGGCGTTCCAGAGAGTCGCGGAGCAGCCAATCGCTTCTCCCAGCAGGGCTTGCTGCCAACTGAGATGTTTCTGAAGTCTAATTTTCTTTCCAACCATGTGCCAGAGTCTGTTGGAGTTGGGGCAAGTAAAGAAGATGTGTGAAACATCTTCGATAGACCGATGGCAGCGTTTGCACCAGGGAGGAATCCCACAAAATTTGCTAGCCTTAAGGTTGGTCCAGATTCCATGATGAAGAATTTGCCATAAGAGGACAGACTTTTTGATTTCTATGAGGGGATTCCAGATAGCCATGAACTTCATGTCCCATCGAAGCCGCATCCATGACAGGCACCACTTCTTGTTGAGGTTAACCTGGTAGTCAATCGTTTCTTTGATGTTCGGGATTTTTGATAGGCTATTCCCATTGTGCCATTTGAGACCAAGCGGGCTCGACGTGTCATGTCCCATGAGAAGGCGAACTTTGTGTCGGTCCCAGGCGAGACATCTGCTTTGCAAAGTGTTCCATTCTTTGTATGAAATGTTGACGCAAGGGTCAATATCCTCGAAGTTGATCCAGTGGTTGGTGTCTTGTTTCCAGAGATGTTTCCATTTTTTGAAGCCTTTATTCCATAACTTCTTGGCATTTTGAATGTTCCAAGATTCCACACTCCGGATGCCATGGATAGGAAACCAGATAGAGTCGTTTTGTCTGATACCGGCTCCCCACTTCCAGTCTTCACTTATTCCTGTGTAGCTTTTGACTTTATTCCAACTCTTCCATAGGGAGCACACGAGATTTGAGCCTTTCGGGAAGACGGGGATCGAGGAAAACAGCAAGGTCAAGCTCTCAAGATTCTTCCAATTTGGGAAACCCATGAGAGCCAACTCATTCTTGTTTTTGAAGATCAGCTTGGCCCACGAGGCCTCCCCGTTGCACCATGCCTTAATCATCCATTTGGCTGCCAGTTTGTTAGCCATGCACCCAATGTCCAGGATACCAAGTCCCCCACTATCTCTATGGCTGGTGCAGATGGACCATTTGATTTTAGGCACCCCCCTCCTATTGTGGTCGCCCGTCGAAAGGAAGTTTCTACAAATACTATCCAGTTTGGACAGATCTTGCTCTTTCGGTTTCCAACAAGAAAGGAAATAAATGGTAGATGATAAGAGGAACGTGTTGATAACCATAGCACGACTAGCAAGATTGATTTGCATACCTCTCCAATAGTTAAGCTTAGTTTCGACTTTGGCGAGCACCCAGTTCCACCGCTGTTCCAAAGAGACGCCCAACCCCAAGGGAATCCCAAGAAGCCGAAAAATTTGGCCCTGCGGAATTATTTGACAGCCATGATCAATGAGAAGGTCGGGCTGTGACCCAACAATAGCTCTAAAGGCAGTCTTAGAGTGGTTGATTGTGGATCTAGAGGCTTCACAAAAAGTAGCCAGACACCTCTAGAACGTCTCCAGGCTGGTACTATCGTTGTGAACAAACATGTTCATATCATCGGCAAAAAGTCTCATGGTGATTTGACTGTGGTCATGAGGCAAACGGAGGCCTTTGATATTAATAGCTTCCACCTGATGCTCCACCAGCCTGCTAAGCCCTTCCGTGGCAATGGAAAAGAGAAGGGGGGCCAATGGGCACCCTTTTCTGATCGATCTTCTAAGTTTTTTTATATAAAGGAAGTTCGGCAATAGCCTACTCTCCCGGACTTGAATTAAATTAAGAAACAAAGGTACAAAGGAAGGGGACTAGTGCCCACGGGACCCCCCAAATCCCACAAAGCATCACCTTCGAAAGTTTACCATTAATGTTAATTTGGGTCGATGCGTTTCCGAGAAGGGTCGCGATCATCTTGGTGAATTTCTGACTACATCCAAGATCCTTGAGCGACTGCAGAATATAGTCCCATTCCAGCCTGTCGTAGGCTTTATCAAAGTCGATCTTGAGGAAGACCACGTCTTGTTTAAACTCATTTGCAAATTCAAGACCTTCCCAGATGTTGGGAAAGATGGATGGATGCTCCAAGAGACTGAGTAGGTACTGCTACTCCTGCTTTGTACCAGCCCTCTTTTGCTTCAGACTTGATAATTAGACCTTCTTAGCTTTCCAATAACACCAAAAAATGGCCTATGTACTTTGGAAGTGATGTGTGTAATGATTGAACCAAAACAGATAACTTTGGAAGTCACAAACTCAAGAAAACCTTCTATTTATGTCTTGACACCTGCTAAATGTTTTGCTCAGTGTGACCAGCATAGTAGAAATTGATAAAATTCCATCTAGGGGTATTTAATTATCTTAGTAAGCTACCATTTGCAAGTACAATGATGTAAAAATAATCTATGCTAAGATAAATCAATTTAGCAAGTTTAGCTATACCCCCAACTTTTTAGGGTTGTAGTAGAAAATGACCAGAGTTCACCTCGACGCAGATTTCTCTGAAATGACTAAATAGAATTACTTCAAACTTTGACAGGATGTATATGACTTTGAGCTGAATCCAACAAGCTTTGAATCACTGCATTTGGTGAAGAATTGACCGAGATATGCCCTTGACAAGTTGATAGACTTTTGAGTAGATTAACAGAGAACTCAGAAATGAATGATGTAAATGTATCTATTAATGAACACTTGTATACAATCCCAATGGCATGAACAACATTGCCTAATGGTGTAGAGAGGTGTAGGCTATAGTATAGTCCTCACACACACTCAAAATCAGAAATGAGAAGCTCGGGAGTGATCTCTCTTACCCGCGACCTTTCATGTTCACTTTTATATGTAATGAGTGAAAATTTGAATTCAAAGTCAAATTTTGGCTCCCTATGATCAAGCTCCTACATATTAGGATATATTCCTTCAATCAAATGAGCTACTTTTCCATGACTCATTTTGGTAGGTGATTACAAAAGATTCCAAGTCAATTTGACTTTTACAATGAGGTAAAGTGATAATTAACCACTAGCATATGTTCCTATGCTTCTTCATGTATGTGTAGACTTTAATGCATCCTTTGAGCCAAATGTGTAGGCTTGCAATTTACACCAACAGCTCCCCCTCAAGCCAAACATTTTGGCTTAAGTCTTCATCTTCAATCTTCAAGTATATCCTGCAATAAAATCATGGATTTGAACCTGAAAAGTTCTGTTCCATCCAAAGCTTTAGTCAACAAATCTGCACATTGCATGTTGGTTGATATATAGGTAAGTTGAATGTCCTTGCTTATCAACTTCTCTCTCACATAATGATAATGGACCTCTATGTGTTTGGTCCTAGCATGATAGATAGGATTAGCTGCAAGGTGAAGAGAACTTGTATTGTCTCCAAAGATAATTGGTGACCTAGTAAACAAACCCAATTCTGTATACAAAAGCTTAATCCAAATTGCTTCTTCTGTGGCATTAGCTAGTCCTCTATACTCTGCCTCTGTGGAAGATAAAGCAACAGTAGGTTGCTTTTTTGAAGACCATGAAATTGGTTTGTCACCTGCAAAAGAGATATATCTAGAAGTGCTTCTCCTATCATCCTTGCATCCTGCCCGATCTGCATCTAAATAAATTTTGATATCAATATCTGACGTGTAAGGGAAATACAAACCATGGTTCTGTGTACCCTTGAGATACTTCAAGATTCTCTTGGCAGCCTCTAAGTGAGGTATCCTTGGATTGTGCATAAATTGACTTAGCACACCATACTTTGATAACATGTAATGTCTTTGACTTCATCACCTTCATGGGCACTTAGCTTTAGGTTTACCTCCATTGGAGTGCTTGCTACTTTAGCATCCTGCAAGTGAAACTTCTTCAACATATCGTGTACATACTTTTTTTGAGTAATGTATATCCCTGAATTAGTGTAAACTAATTCAAGCCCTAGAAAATACTTCAATAAACCAAGATCATTGATCTTGAACTCCTTCATCATCTGGCTTTTGATATCCCTGATTCCATTGACATCATTACCTCTAATGATGATGTCATCAACATAAACACAGAGATATATTACCTCTGAATTACTTCTCTTAATGAGCAGAGCAGTGTCAGCCTTGCTCATGACAAAACCTTGGTCTTGGAGGTATGTAGTTAACCTGTAATTCCATGCCCTAGGTGCCTGCTTCAATCCATATAAATCCTTTTTTAATTTGCAAACATAAGTTACCTTCTTAGGGTCCTCATAGCCAGGAGGTTGTGACATATAAACTTCTTCTGAAATCCATCCATTCAAGAAAGCATTCTTGACATCCAATTGGTACATGTTCTAATTCTTTGATGCACCCACACTTACCAACACTCTGATTATTGGTATCTTGGCCACAAGAGAAAATATCTCTTCATAGTCAACGCCTTAGGTTTGTGCAAAACCCTTGGCTACCAATCTGGCTTTGTACCTATTAATTGTTCCATCAGAATGTCTTTTCAACTTATAGATCCATCTGGATCCTATTACCTTCATGGAGTCCTTCTTAGGTACTAACTCCCATGTGTCACTCTCTTTGAGAGCATCAATCTCCTCATCCATGGCTTCTTTCCATTCTGATTTGGTTATTGCTTCTTCATATGATCTTGGTTCTTCATTTGACAAATCTTTGGCAAGATAAACAGAATGTTTAGTAACAAGAGATGTATCATACCCATATCTGATAGGTTTTTTGATTTCTCTTTGAGATCTTCTAAATGGTTGAGTTGAGGATTCAGGTATGTCTTCAAGCTTCTTCATCTTCATTTTGCCTTTGGACTTCCATGCTTTGAATTCTTCAAGATTGATAGTGTCTTCATCATTTGAACTTGAGGCTTCATTCTGAGTAGGTTCCTCCTTTAAAAGTTTTGGAAATTCCTCTTCCAAATCATAGGGTAGTTTAAGCTTCCTGCATTCATTCTCATACCAAGAATCATTTTCATCAAAGATCACATCTCTGCTTACCATAAATCCCTTATTGGTAGGATTATAAAACCTGTAACCTTTTTTATTTAAATCATACCCAATAAAAATGCATTTTTCAGCCTTTGGGTCCAGCTTACCTCTTATCTGAGAAGGAATGTGCACATGTGCTACACATCCAAATATTTTGCAGTGATCTAATGATGGTCTCTTACCATGCCATGCTTCATAGGGTGTCATACCATCAAGTGACTTAGATGGTAACCAGTTTATGAGGTAAGTGGCAGTAGAAACACTCTCTGCCCATAGATAGTTAGGTAACTTCTTCTCATTAAGCATAGATCTAGCTGTCTCAACAATTAACCTATTTCTTCTCTCAGCTACCCCATTCTGTTCAGGAGAATACCTTGTGGTTATCTCTCTTTTGATGCCTCTGTCCTGCAAGAAGTCTTCAAATTCATTGGAGAAGTACTCACCTCCTCCATCTGACCTTAGCCTCTTCAAATTCCTTCCTGTCTGGTTTTCAACTAATGTAAGATATTTCTTAAAACAATTAAATACCTCATCCTTGTGCTTCATGAAGTATAATACAATCCATCTGCTATAATCATCAATGAAAGACACATAGTACCTTGAACCTGAGACTGAGGGGTCTTTGCTTGGTCCCCATACATCTGTGTGTACAAGCTCTAGGTAGTCTTCATGCATATATCCTTTCTTGGAGAAGGGTAACCTGTGAGACTTACCAAATTGACAAGCACCACACTTGTAAATCATATGTTGTTTGGATACATTAGGTATCCCAAGCACACATTTGTCCCTGCACATTTGTTTCAAGGTTCTTTCTCCTATGTGCCCTAACCTTCTGTGCCAAATCTCAAGCTCTGAAAGTGTTTGATCTTTATAACTGTATAGTGCAATATTCTTTGTATCTTCCAACTCAAAAATGAAAAGTCTACCTGATTTTTCTCCTTTAGCAATCCTCTTGAACCCATGTCTTGGGTCTTCCACAAATGCTCCATATTGATTGAATCTGACCTACAAACCTTTCTCCACAATCTGACCAACACTCATCAAATTTTTGGTAATGGTTGGTACATAGAGTACCCTGCTCAACAAATTCTGATTACCATCACAAGTCTTAACATTTCCAACTTTAACTACTGAATTCTTTGTATCATCACCTGTTTGGACTTGATGTTTACCTTTTGGTTCCTCAAGATCAGAGAGTAGTGCCACATTGCTAGCCACATGATTTGAGCACCCTGAATCAATGTAGAATAGGTGGTCATCATTTGTACCTGACTTTGAAGTCATGTTCATGATCAGACGAGAGTCATCCTGCTCCTCTATGTAGTTGTTGTAGTCCTTTCTGGTTTTAAATCCTCCTTGGTAGTTGCCATTGTAATTGTTGTTGTAATTGTTGTTGTGGCCTTGGTGATGGTTGAACCTTCCTCTTGACTATGAGTATCCACCTCTTTGGTAGCCTCTTCCTCTCTGATTTTTGTAATTCTTGAAACACTCATCTGTAGTATGATTTGATAAACCACAAATGTTGCATGGTGATGAGTTATAGGGTCTCCCCCTACCTTGCTTACCTCCTCTGCCCCTTCCTCTTGAAGATCTACCTCTCCCTGCATAGTTGGCTTGGGAGGTAGAACCTTCATCTTCCATTTTTTTTCTCTTGCCTTTATCCTTAGACTTCTTATCACTGTATAGGGCAGAAGAGTTATTACCTTTGGATGTATCTCCATTTTTTGTGAGCTTTGCTTCATGTGTAAATAGTTGTCCCATGAGAGTTGTAAGATCTGGAGTGTGCATGTCCATGTAGAGATCCATTGCAGTTGTGAAGCTTTCCCATTTGCCATCAGCCTTGATTCCATTGATCACTTGCCTTACAATTTGTTCTTCTTCAATCTCTTCTCCTATGCTTGCTAACTGATCTGCAACATCTTTGATCTTGGTCACAAATTCTGAAACAGCTTGCTTAGGTTGCTTCCTTAGTGTTGTGAATTCAATCCACAACTGATTTTTCCTAGCCCTTGTATTGGAGGAAAAGTATGATGACAAGGTTTCCCAAGTTTCTTCGGATGTCTTACAATTTCTGATATGTGGAAAAAGAAAGTCAGAGATAGATTTGAGTAAATAAGACCTTGCCAATGCATCCTTAGCACAACATGTGTTGAGTTTTTCTTGTTCTTCCTTGGTTGGCAATCCTCTTGCTTTGAATGACGGCAATTCCTCATCTCCTGAGATGTATCCATAGAGACTCCTTCCTTGTAAATAGGTCTTCATCCTTAGAGACCAAGCTTGATAGTTGTTCCTGTCCAATTTATCAATAAATGAAGGAAAACCATCTCCCATTTTACCTCTATTGCTCTGATACCACTATTGGGAAAGATGGATGGATGCTCCAAGAGACTAAGTAGGTACTGCTACTCCTGCTTTGTACCAACCCTCTTTTGCTTCAGACTTGATAAGTAGACCTTCTTAGCTTTCCAATAACACCAAAAAATGGCCAATGTACTTTGGAAGTGATGTGTGTAATGATTGAACCAAAACAGATAACTTTGGAAGTCACAAACTCAAGAAAACCTTCTATTTATGTCTTGACACCTGCTGAATGTTTTGCTCAATGTGACCAGCACGGTAGAAATTGATAAAATTCCTTCTAGGGGTATTTAATTAGCTTAGTAAGCTACCATTTGCAAGTAGAATGATGTAAAAAAATAAACTATGCTAAGAGAAATCTGTTGGAGTTAGACGTCTGCGGAAGCACGCGAACAGCACAAGGAAGAAGAAGAAGCTTGGAGCACAACACACAAGACTGAATGTATTACTAGAGAATGTACAAAGATAAGTAGCCCATTAGGGCAATAGGCGTATATACAAGCCGGGGGAAAAAAGCCTCCTAAAGAGGGAAAAAAGTGCCCCGGCGGTCCTAGAGTGTTCACACACATCACTACCTAAATATATCAACAAATCCCCCCTGGGAGTGATGTGGTGAACAAGGAGCTAGCACTCATGTATAAGGAAGTGCCGAGCTATGTGGAAATCACTCCACAAAAGGAAGTAAGCCCAAAGCTTTGCGGAAAGCTTCAAACTTCTCCCTAGGCAGAGCCTTCGTGAAAAGGTCTGCAATGTTCTCCTGCGTGGGCACATATGCCAAGCTGATCTCCCCAGCAGAGAACCTCTCCCTGACATAGTGATAATGCACCTCAATGTGCTTAGTGCGAGCATGGAACACAGGGTTCCTCGCAACTGCCAATGCGCTCTCACTGTCAGTGAAGATGGTGGTGGCAGAAGACTGGCCAACACCCAAATCAGCCATAAGGCGTCTGAGCCACACACACTCAACAGTCGCTGTGAAAGCTGCCCTATACTCAGCCTCACAACTGGAAGTGGCCACAGTAGGCTGCTTCTTGCTCAACCAAGATATACATGAGCTACCAAGCATGAAGCAAAAACCACTGGTGGACACACGAGTGTCATAGCAACCAGCCCAATCTGAGTCAGAAAAAGCATGCAAATCTGGCGGTGGTGATCCCCCCTTGGGATAAAACAACCCAAGTAGCCGAGTACCACTCAAGTAGCAAAAGATGCGCTTAACCGCTTTCCAATGCGTGACTCCTGGGCAATGCATAAACCTGCTCATCTGTGAGACAGCAAACTGAATATCTGGCCGAGTAATGCATAAGTAAATCAAGCATCCAACAGCCTGCTGATAGAGAACAGCATCAAATGCATCTCCAGCATCATGAAGACTCAATCGTAAACCTGTCTCCATAGGAGTGGCAATAGGCTTACAGTCTTCAAGGCCAAAACGCTGCAATAATGTGTCAATATATTTCGTTTGACACAAAGCCATTCCACCATCAACTTGCATAAATTGAATGCCCAAATAGTGATGCAAATGCCCCAAATCAGACATCTCAAATGAGGCATGCAAATCAGCCTTGAAATCAGCAATATGCTTCTCAAGAGGACCAGTGAGCAGCATGTCGTCTACATAGACAACAATGATCAGAAGCACATCATTAGCACGCTTAACATATAAGGTGCTTTCAGTTGGACTGTTCTCAAAACCATGTGCAATCAGATAGGCATGTATCTTCTCATACCAAGCACGTGGTGCTTGCTTTAAACCATATAACGCCTTCTTTAACCTGCACACCTGGTTTTCATGCCCTTTCTGCACAAAGCCACGGGGCTGAAAAACATACACTTCTTCATGCAAGTCACCATTCAGAAATGCTGTTTTAATGTCCAACTGATGTACATTCCAACCATGATGGGCTGCAAGTGCACAAATGCTCCGAACAGTAGTCATACGGCATGTAGGTGCAAAGGTCTCATCAAAATCAATGCCTCTTTCCTGCGCATAACCCTTTGCAACAAGCCTAGCCTTATACCTGTCAACTGTACCATCAGGTTTACGCTTCAGCTTGTATACCCACTTAGTGCCAATGGCCTTCTTGCCAGGAGGCAAGTCACATAAAGACCATGTACCATTCTTCATTATAGCATCATATTCAGATTGCATAGCAGCCATCCAATTTTCTGAATTTTGTGCTTCATCAAAAGAAACAGGCTCATTCTCATCACAGAGACTAGATGCAGCCATAGCATAGCAATCTGATGCAAAGGAGGTACTATGAGAGCCTGAACGAGTACGATATGACAAAGGTGCATCTAATTTGCTGTCACGCAAAGTCTGCACCAGCCATTTTGGCATAGTTTTTGCCTGTTCAATATCAGCTCTCTCATCAACAAGTGCATCATGTAAATCTGCATCAGAAATGGAATGATCTGCATCATCATATGAAACCTGCAAAGGCTGAGAAGTTGCCTCATTTGGACCAGCACTAGCCTGTCCACCTGTAAAAAGAGGCATCAAAGTATCATACATGTCTTTGGAGCTAACAGATGTCTCCTTAGTACATGAAAGCAATGGCTGAATAGCATCTTCCACAAAGACAACATCACGGCTAACCAGAATGCGTTTAGTCTGTGGATGATACAGACGATAGCCTTTACTTTCAGAACTGTACCCAACAAAAATACATTTTACTGCCTTATCATCCAATTTTCTGCGATGTTGTTCAGGCACTAATGCATATGCCAAACAACCAAAAACACGCAGATGAGCAACAGATGGCTTGCGGTCATGCCAAGCCTCATATGGAGTGATAGACTGCAACGCTTTGGTGGGACACCTGTTCAGTACATATGCTGCACACATGACAGCCTCAAGCCAGAAACTATGTGGTAAAGCCTGACTTTTGACCATGCACCTCGCCATCTCCATGAGTGACCTGTTCTTTCGTTCAGCAACTCCATTCTGTTGAGGTGTATACGGCACTGTACACTGGTGTTTTATCCCACGTTCAGCCAGAAATGCATTAAAATCTGAAGACATATATTCCCCCCCTCGATCAGAACGGAGGGTGCCCATTTTACATGCTGACAGATTTTCAGCCAAAACCAAAAACTGTTTGAAGCACATGAACACTTCGGACTTTGCTTTGAGTGGGTATACCCATGCATGCCTGGAAAAATCATCAATGAAAGTCACGAAGTAAAGGTAATTTCCAAAAGAGGGTGTCTGCATAGGACCACAGACATCACTATGTACAAGCTGCAATTTCTGCATAGCCCGAACTGAACCATCTTTTGGAAAGGAAGAACGCTGCATTTTGCCCAAAATACAACCTTCACAAACATGTTTTCCAGGTGCCTCAAGTTTGGGCAAAGAAGACACCATTTCAGATTTCTGCAGGCGTAATAAACTAGCAAAATTCAGATGACCAAAGCGTGCATGCCAAAGCTTTGCATCTGACATAGCCTGAGAATCATGAACTGCACATGCCGAATCATTCACAGATCTTTCATAGTCTATGAGCTTATACAGCCCACGACATAAAATGCCAGAAGCAATAATCACATCGCCATTTGAGAGATCATGGACTGTACACCTGTCGTCAACGAATTTCACAACCAAGCCAATCTTGGCTAATGCAGAAACTGATAACAGGTTCTTTTTGATCCCTGGCACAAATAAAGCATCTGACAAAGTGAAAGAACTACCATCAGCAGTAGTCAAAATGATCTTACCAACTCCCATAACAGGATAAGAGGAGTTATTGGCGCATGTGACAGTATTCCCTGTAGGGGCAGGCTCGAGTGAAGAGAAGAAATTGCGCTGCGAGGTAATATGTTTGGTCGCCCCACTGTCAAAGTACCAAACATCTGAGTCTACTGCAGACATGCACTGATCATGAGAAGATGGGTCAAAACTGCAGACAGTAGTAAACGCCCATTCTTCTTCCTGCACAAGATTTGCAGACTCTGTTTTTGGTGTAGAGGCCTCTGCAACAACCATTCCAGCCTCTTTCTTCTTTGCCTCTTTAGCAGCCAGTTTTGGACAGTTCTTTATAATATGATCATTTCCTTTACAGTACTTGCAGAACAATTTCTGCTTTTCTGATTTCTTCTCATCTTTATCCTGGTTCTTCGATTGTGCAGCATTTGCAGATTTCTGCTTACTAGTAGAAGAGCTCCATTTTCCTTTGCCCTTCTGACTAGCCAGGAAAGCTTGATCTGCAACACGCATAATGGACCTGTTCTGCCTGGACTGATCTTCCTGCAACAGAACAGAGACTAATTCCTCAAATGACAAGGCATTCGGATTGCCTTTCATCATCAATCGAAGAGTAGAGGCAAAACTCTGATATGAATCAGGAAGGCCATTCAGAACGGTCTGCACAAGTGAGCTATCTGGTATAACCTCATCAGCAGAAATCAATTGTTCCTTCAGGTCTTTGATCTTTGTAAGAAAACTGTCCATAGAATCACCTTCATTCATGTGCTCACTCTCCAACTGTTTTCGGAGGTAAGCAACACGAGCCTCATTCCTAGCCTGGTACAAAGTGGTAAGTGTATCCCAAGCATCCTTTGCTGTTCTGCAAGAGCGAATGTGAGGGATAATGGCACGTTTGACAGACAAAGCTATCAATGCATGTGCCTGGGCATCTCTGCCATCCCAACGAATCTGCTCTGCAGTAGGTGCAACAGAAACAACAGCACGAACAGGAATTTGCGGAATATCATCTTCGACACCATCTTCATCAGCTCCAACACCTGTATTTGCAGTACCTGTCGTTACAGGTGTAACAGGACGTCTTTCAACACCCTGCACAATGTTCCACAATCCTTTTGCAACCAGTACATGTCGCATCATATAAGCCCATAATGGGTAGTTGGTACCATCCAACTTATCCTCAACAGCCAACATACGGAATACATCACTGCTTTCAGCCATGGCCGGTGACTAAAATACCTTGATGCAGAAAATTGACTGTATCTCAAAAAGTTGAACGGAACTGCCCAGACGAGTTCTGCTAGACCTGTAGCAGACTTCGAGACGCTTAAACTGGCGAACAGAAACTGGTATATACCTTTGGCACAAAAGGACGAAATAGCCTGCACGAGCGCTGCAATAGTGCGTTCGGAGGCCGAAACGAGCTCAGATCGCGATTTCGGCACCACAGAGCGAAGCCGTTTTGATCTAGGAAACACCCTGAGTATGCTCACCAAATTTCATGCGAATCTGAGACTGCAAATGGAGGAGTGTCGACGGCGCCCTAGAAGAAGCAACGACCTGCTCTGATACCAATTGTTGGAGTTAGACGTCTGCGGAAGCACGCGAACAGCACAAGGAAGAAGAAGAAGCTTGGAGCACAACACACAAGACTGAATGTATTACTAGAGAATGTACAAAGATAAGTAGCCCATTAGGGCAATAGGCGTATATACAAGCCGGGGGAAAAAAACCTCCTAAAGAGGGAAAAAAGTGCCCCGGCGGTCCTAGAGTGTTCACACACATCACTACCTAAATATATCAACAAAATCAATTTAGCAAGTTTAGCTATACCCCCGACTTTTTAGGACTATAGCAGAAAATGACCAGAGTTCACCTCGACACAGATTTCTCTGAAATGGCTGAATGGAATTACTTCAAACTTTTCAAACATGTAGATGACTTTGATTTGAATCCAGCAAGCTTTGAATCACTGAATTTGGTGAAGAAGTGATCGAGATATGCCCTTGACAAGTTGACATACTTTTGAGTAGACTAACAGAGAACTCAGAGATGAATGATGTAAATGTATCTATTAATGAATACTTGTATACAATCCCATTGGCATGAACAACATTGCCTAATGGTGTAGAGAGGTGTAGGCTATAGTATAGTCCTCACACACACTCAAAATCAGAAATGAGAAGCTCGGGAGTGATCTCTCTTACCCGCGACCTTTCATGTTCACTTTTATATGTAATGAGTGAAGATGTGAATTCAAATTCAAATTTTGGCTCCCTATGATCAAGCTCCTACATATTAGGATATATTCCTTCAATCAAATGAGCTACTTTTCCACGACTCATTTTGGTAGGTGATTACAAAAGATTCCAAGTCAATTTGACTTTTATAATGAGGTAAAGTGGTAATTAACCACTAGCATATGTTCCTATGTTTCTTCATGTATTTGTAGACTTTAATGCATCCTTTGAGCCAAATGTGTAGGCTTGCAGTTTACACCAACACCAGTATCTATAATGGTTTCCAAAATTGACCTGCCTTTTATGAAACCTTTTTGGTCCTCAACCACGCTCTCAAGTGGCAAGAGATTCTATTGGCAATGACCTTGGCAATGATCTTGTATCCTGTTTGGAGCATCGTAATAGGACGCAAGTTCTCTATTCTGTTCTTTTCCCCTTTTTTGTGTATTAACTTGATAATGCCATTATTCAGACAAGATGGAAGCGTGCCAAACTTGAGTGCCTCTTGCCAAACCAGACGAAGAGGGGTGGCAACCACCAACTTGAAGGATTTAAAGAACTCATTAGTGAGCCCATCAGGTCTCGGGGTTTTACCAGAGGGGAGGGCATCAATGACCTCAATGATTTCTGCTTCAGAGATAGGGGCATGTAGCTGGGAGCGAAGGTTGAGAGGTATCCTGTGGGGGGAAACCCTAGATATGGCTGCCATACAGTCCCTTCTATGGTGGGAGAGGGGGTTCGAGGTCCCCAGGAGTCTCGTGAAGTGCCCATCAATGATCCCAAAATTATCTTCTTCCATATTGCATACATTGCCATTTAAGTCTAGCAATAAGGGGATCGATTATCTGCTATGTTTCCTTTTAAGGATACGGCACATCTCTTTGGTGGGTTTATCGGCTTTGCCAGCCCACCACTCCTTGAAGAAAATTTGCAAATTTTTCCTTTGTATTTCTTCCTCGTATCTCAGCACCGTTCTGATTTTTCGAAGACCTTTCTGAGCTTGAGATTTTCCTTTGTTCACTTCCTCCTCGAGCCTCCAGAGTCTATGATATAGAGCTTCTCTACGAGCCTTTCGCACAGTCTCGAGCATCTTCATAGATCTAATCATGATCTGTCGTGACTTATCGACCGCCCTTCTCCAGCACTTCGCTGGGGACAAGCCGAAGGCGAAGGCCTCCTTCCACACCTCAGCAATTTCTTGATGGACAGAGGGGAGAGAGAAGGAGGGTGCACTGGCGTGGAACCAAGGAGCCTTACAGATCTTGGTGGAAGGTTGGAAAGTGATAACGATCAGGTAGTGATCAGAGATGGTGAGGTCCGTGCGTTGCAAGAGGGAAGGGTGGCCCCACTGATGAGTAAAGCTCTGAGAAATGTAGCATCGATCAAGTCTAGCTTTCCTCAGGTCCTCGCACACTGGGTTGGAAATATTAATGATCAAAGGCCTACAAGTGGATATGCACTTTCACTTGGAAGTGTAGATGTCTCATGGATTTGTAAAAAATAATTGGCTACCATGTTTTCAGGTACAAAGGTTGAATATAGAGGAATCACAAAAGTGTTATGGAAGTTCCAATGCCTCAAGTACTTTCTCAAAGACATGAATATCTACACCATTCGGAGAGTGATTATCTACTACAACAATGTCAAGACTATCATGTTAGAAGAAAATATATTCTTTTCTTAAGAATCAAAGCATATTAGAGTTTGTTATAACTTTTTTGTGAAAATTTTATGCAAGGAAAAGTGTAATTGATATAAGTACAAATTGGTGAGCAATGTTCATGTATTTTTGTAGTCTTGTGTATGAACACACTTAGGACTACTGAGAGACCCTTTTCTCTATCTAGGAGGTTTTTTCCACTAGCTTATGTACATCTCCATAACACCAAAGTGCTAATTTACTACACTTTATAATACCTAAGCTTCTTCATCTTCTTCTTTCTCATGCTATTTTTGTGCATTTGTCGTTTCCACACTCCAACAATCATTATGGGAGATTTATTGGGTAATATGTTTCAAATTATTTATAGGAACATTCCATTTTATGCACTAGGTTATAGGCACTAGCCATGGTTGAAAATAATGATTTATTTTTCATATTTTGTATTGAGGATTTCAAAATACATCTTTTCATATATACAAATCTTCAAAACATAGTTCATGCAAGTGTTTTGAAGTGTCAGCCACACCGTCAACACCCCCAACTACTATAAAGGAATATTGATGGGATGGAAGAGATGCACTGACGCATGCCTTCATTGCTTTGTCCGTCAAGAATACCATTATAAGTCATATTTTCTCATGCAAAGCAACAAAGGATTCTTGGGATAATCTTGAAACACTATCTCTTTGGATACTTGCTTCATAAAGATAAAAAATTTGAATGAGCAATTGATTATTGTAACTGAAATTTTACCAGATAGATCAATTGTTAGAACTATGATTAATGGTTTACCTGCTTCCTTTTAAAATTTCTTTACAATTCAATTGTTAATGAAAGGAAATCCAAATGTCTTGAATTCTGAAAACATTATCTATTTTTCTATTAGAAGGTGAGTGCACGTAGAACATGGCTATGATGTATGTTGTAGATCAAGATATTTCGCTGCTAATTAAAAGCGCAAGAGTAAAGGAAACTCTTCCTCTACTAAGATGAAATATATAAGTGTTTCAAAGTCTTAAAAGGAAGACAAAAACGAGAAGAAAAAGATAAGAAAAAATAATTCTACAAGAACTGTAAGGAAAATGATCATATCATCCAAACTTTTCCTAAGCTTTTTGTTAAAGAGTCAAAGAAGAAGAAGGAAACAATGGTTTTTGTAGACACTTTTGCTAGTAAGAGTGATTCTAGAAGCTTAGTAAAAATTAAAGAATGGGCATCTACTACACAATTTAGTTCTAATCTAGCAATCCATGATCATTATATATCAATTTTCAACTCAATGGTTTTGGTACTTTTATGGTGTTAACAAATGACTACCACTGAATGCAATTTGTTCACCTCAATTGAGCCTCACCCAATGGGAATATTGTGACATGCACAATGGACTCCTCATATCCTAACATGGGAGTTGTACTAATCATCGTTACTACTTCTAATGGTAACATAATCATATTTTTAGATGCCTTATATGTGGAAAAGATCAAGAAGAATCTATTGTTAGTATCAACACTATCCAAGTTCTGGTGATATATTTTGTTGATGGCAATGTATGATTTATGCTCTTTTTTATGATAAAAAAATTATTTCATGGTTAGTGTATGGAAAAAAAATTATGGATGATTATGTGTGGGAAGTTCAAGATTTCTAGAACATTCTAGATACAAAAGTCTCTTGTGCACATTTTGTTCATCTGAATTTCACTTATTTGTTACTTTTGCGAAATCTTGATATGCTTTCCTCTTTGGTTAAACCTAAGGAGTCATCCAAACAAGTCTATACAGGCTGCATTTTAAGTAAGATGCCGCATTCTTCATTTCCCAAAGATGGTATATAACAAAAACTATAGATTATTCATTGTGAGCTTCCTAGTCTTATGGAGATAGCATGATTTGTTAGTTACCTTTTCTTTGTTGATTTTATTGATGACTTCTCTAGGAATGTGTGTCAACCCTTCAAATCTAAAGTCCAAAATAATTATGTGCTTCAAATAGTTCTTGGTTATGGCTGAAAATCTATCAACATGTAAAAAAGTCACTATCCAATTTGATAGGGAGGGAAAATAAATGTCATCTACGTTCAATGCATTTCTATTTGATAATGGGCAAAAACACTAGTGTGCATCACAATATACACCACATCATAGTGGTATTGTAGAGCGAAAAATACATCTCTCATGAAAATGGCAAGATGTATGGTCAAACGTTTTTCCATATTTCGTAATTTGAGGCCATAATGTTTCTTGCATATGTACTTAATACGCACCCTAAAAAATTATTAGAGTCTGTAACTCCTAAGATTGGCATGAATGCAAGCCATCTATTTCTCATCTTCGTGTCTTTGGTTGTTTGGGACATGCACTAATGTCCAAAGAACAATTTGGGAAAGTTGATGATAAGACAATGGATTGGATTTTTGTTGGTTTTGGTTCTGAAAGAAAATGTTTTCACATACATCTCCCACAAATTAAATTCATTTTAGTTCGCAGTGATGTAGTTTTTGTGGAGGATGTTGCATAGCCTTTACTTTCATGTATCAAGGACACATCAATGAGCTCAAAGGATGTGTATGATATATTAGTTCATCATTTCACTAGAAAACAATAAATGTATCTCTTATCTACCAATAACACAATTTTGCAACCTATGTAGGTTTGAAATAAGAACACAGATAATTTAGTTTTTCATGTAGATACTCATGATGCACTCATTCATGATAGAAAAAGTATTGATGAGATAAAATTTATGCAAAAATTATTAGTGTAGACTTTGACAATTACTAAGTTAGATGCATCTTTGCCCTATCATACTCATTCAAGCTTCATTGGTGCTTTCTTTTCATCTTATTGTTATACAGTGGTTGTCTCTAGCCTTTGTGATAAGAATGAGTCTTTTTAGTTTAATGAAGCCCAAAATTCTAAGAATCCAATGGCTACTATGAAATTCAAATTTCATGCTAATATGAATAATGATACTTGGCATTTGTTTTTCTTGTACCCTGAGAAGAAGGTCATTGGCACTAAATGGGCCTATAAATTCATATGCAAGCATGATTGTATTATTAATTGCCATAAGGCTCATACTATAGCTAAAGATTATGCCTAAGAAAATAGCATTGATTTTGATGAGACCTTGACATCTTTATGTTCTATGACAACATTTTACAACATATGTGCACTTGTAGCTCACAATGGTTGGAATGTATATCATTTGGATGCCAAAATTGCATTCTTGAATTCTTTATTCACTTGTAGCTCACAATGGTTGGAATGTATATCATTTGGATGCCAAAATTGCATTCTTGAATTGCATAAAGAAGTTAATGTGTTTCGATCTTGTGGTTTTGTGCAAAAAGGGTATGAAAACAAAGTGTGTAGATCAATGAAGGCATGGAATGAATTGAATAAACACGTGTTTGGTATCAAAATATACATGGCTACGTAGTAGTCTTTGGATTTCAAAACAATTCAACTCAAAGCACCTTGCATGTGAAGAATGAAAATTACGCACTTCTTCTCATTATTTTTTAAGTAAATGATATGTTACTCAATGATCTAATGAGATGAATATTTTTTGTTTTAAGGTTGATTTGCATGCCTCTTTTGAAATGTTAGTTTTGCGGCATCAAGTTGTTTCACGATTTATGTATGTATGAATCACATGACCTGATATTGAGTTTTTTGTCTCTCGCATGAACAAATTTATGCAATTCTTAAGACATCAGCATCGGCAAGAAGTTAAGCATATCATTTGCTATTTATTTGGCATCTTACAACTTTGGTTGTTTTAACACAAGGGGGCATTAGTACCAGGACTTAGATTTTTTTTCTTACTCATATTGGGTTTTCTTTTATGACACTTACGTGTACATAAGGGGGTTTTGCTTCATTCTTGGTAGCTCATGCATATCTTTTTTTTTTACACAAAGAAACCTATTCTGACCACTTCTAGTTTTGAGGTGAAGTGTATGTAGCTTTCATAGTTACTATTGCATGCATGTGGATCAAATGCCTTATGGATGACTTTGATGTTGTTTAGACTTCTATCCCCACCACCTTTATGCACAATCATACTAGATTGGTGGTTGCAAGGAGCCCAATGTATCGGGCTCACACTAAGCACAAGGAGCTGCACCATCATTATGTGAGGGAGAGATTATTTCTAGAGAGATCATTCTATCACATGTTTACACACACAATATTATTGTAGAACATTAAAGGCCCTCCATCTTCAGAAGTACAAAGCTTTTCAAAAAGCTTTGGGCGTACTCCCTTTTGTCGATTGACCTTAGTCCACATTGGTTGACACTTCCTTATACAAAAGTTTCAACTTCTTGTTCACTACATCACTCCTACGAAAGAGGTGGTGGATTTGTTAGTAAATTTTGGTATTGGTGTGTGAGAACACACTTAGTAACACTATAGCACTTTATTCCCTCTTTAGCGTGATTTCTTTATATGAGCTTAGGTACAATGAGAATTTCGAGTTCTAACAACTCAGGAGAAGTGGGTGGAAAAAACTAATATGACCACCAAAGAAATGTGAAAAATAATCAAGAAACGAAAACCAAAGAACACATTTTTATGGTGACAAAGATTGATGGTATTAATGAATCATTGCAAGAAAGAATCATGACTCATGAGTGTACTTTGAACCACTTTAAATATTTTCTCAAAACTACATTTATGAATCCAACTCAATGACAACACTCTATGGAAACTATTTCAAGAGTTAAGAGACCAAATTCCCATCAAATCGCATGAGACAACTTAATGAATCTATTAGCAAGTCAAAATTGCTTCAACCCATTTAGACATTCCAAAATAAAGAACCTATTTGCATGGTCTTTTCAATGGTTTTTCATGACTTTCAAATATTTTATAGTTGGGACCTTCTTCAAAATCTAAAATGAATCCTTGAGATTTTTTGTCCTACCAAAGTGCCTTAATCTGGGGTGCCACCAAGTTAAGTCATAAGAATGATAACAAAGATCCAATTAAGAACTAGAGGCCAACCACAATGCTCTACATGGTGAAGAATTTCTATGGCAATGCATGATGGTAGAATCTCCTTCTTAAGAGCTCCACAATGATACTCTTGCTATAGAAACCCAAAATCCAGTGCTACACGAAGTACTCCACATAGGGGTTGTAGAATACATAGAAAACACATACTACACAAACTATGAACATAGATTTCTTAGGTTGTAAAAATGCATTCAAACTTAGAGTCTATGACTCACCAAGCCACTATATGTTTTATTAAAGAACATATACAAAAGTGTGTAGTAGCCATTTGGCCTTTCACATGGATGCTAATGATAACAAGCTTCCAGTAAAGGCCAATATGCCCAAACTCATTATGGGAGAAAAATTAAGAATGATAAAGAATGCCTCAGTGTAAGTATACAAAATATACCTCCCACCAAATGGGCATGTAACACAGTAAACAAGTAACTATGTAAGATCATCAATCAAGTAACCTGCATCAAGTGATAACAATGTCGAAAGCTATCATGAGTAGAGATTTAGTCAAGGAATGTGCAACGTTCCATAGCCTCTTGGAATTTTGAATGTTCCAAGATTCCACGCTCCGAATGCCATGGATCAGGAACCAGATAGAGTCATTTTGTCTAATATCAAACGCCCACTTCCAATCTTCACTTATTCTTGTGAAGCTTTTGACTTTATTCCAATTGTTCCATAGGGAGGACAAAAGATTCGAGCCTTTCGGGGAGACCGGGATTGGGGAAAACAAAAGGGTGAGAATGTCTAGATTCTTCCAGTTCGGGAATCCCATGAGAGCCATGTCATTCCTTTTTTTGAAGATCAACTTGGCCCATGAGGCCTCCTCATTGCACCACACCTTAATCATCCATTTTGTTGCAAGTTTGTTAGCCCTGCACCGAATGTTCAAAATGCCATGACCCCCACTATCTCATTGGCTAGTGTAAATGGACCACTTTATTTTAGGCACCCACCTCCTATTGGGGTCACCTGTCCAAAGGAAGTTTCTACAAATACTTTCTAGTTTGGAAAGATCTTGCTCTTTTGCTCTCCAATAAAGAAAGGAAGTAAATGGTCAAGGATATGAGGAAAGTGTTGATCACCATTGCGCGACGAGCGAGATTGATTTACATACCTCCCCAATAGTCTAGCTTGTTTTCGAGTCTAGGCAGCACACAATTCCATCGCTGCTCCATCAAAATACCAAACCCCAAGGGAATCCCAAGAAGCTGGAAGATTTGGCCCTGCAGAATGATTTGATAGCCATGATCACTAAGAAGGTCAGGCTGGATCCTAACAATAGCTCTGTAAGCAGTCTTAGAGTGGTTGACTTTAGATCTAGAGGCCTCACAAAAAGTATCCAGACACCTCCAGAACATCTCCAGGCTGGTACTATCGTTGTGGACAAACACATTCATATCATCGGCAATAAAGCCTCATGGTGATCTGGCTGTGGTCATGAGGCAATTGGAGGCCTTTGATATTACATGCTTCCACCTGTTATTCCACGAGACGACTCCATCCTTCCTTGGCAATGGCAAAGAGAAGGGGAGCCAACGGGCAGCCTTGTCTAATCGATCTTCTAAATTTGATCACCTTTGCAAGTTTGCCATTATCATTAACTTGAGTCGACATGTTTTCAAGAAGGGTCGAGATCATCTTGGTGAATTTTTTACTACATCCAAGATCTTTCAACAATTGCAGAATATAGTCCCATTCCAGCTTGGCATAGGCTTTATCAAAGTCAATCCTGAGGAAGACCACATCTTGTCTTGACTGATTTGCAAAGCTGAGACCTTCCCAATATCTATAATGGTTTCCAAAATAGACCTGCCTTTGACGAAAGCTTTTGGTCCTTGCTTAACCACGCTCTGAGATGGCTGAAAATTCCATTGGCTATGACTTTGCAATGATCTTATATCTCGTTTGGAGCATCGTAATCGCACACCAATTCTCAATTCTAATTGAATATTTAGTTGGTCCAACATGCAATGGTACACTTTGATGGGTTCTTTGTTTCCATATAATTGATTGATCGCTTAGGGATTCCTCAAGCGTAAGTCCACATCAGTTTAATTTCTTTTGCCCAAACGTGGTAGTAGAGGAGGACGAGATCAATGACACGGTCTCAAGATTGGAGATACAAGTCAGAAAAGGTAGGATGGATCTTTACCTAGGTCTCATTAAAATTAGCAAAAGGCTGAGGTTTGGAGAGGAGATAAAATTCCACCATTTAAAGTTGTTCTCAAGGAGTGATGGATGGGTTAAGCTTACGTGCCTACCAATCAGATCTGTAAACTCTTGAAGACAACCCAATTTAAAAAAGCCATGATGGCATTTTAAACTGAATTACAAGGCTATGCTTGGGCACCCATCTATGTTGTATGGTCATATGAGAGATTGCATGGTCACTATTCCGAAGGTGAGGTGCATGAAGGTTCGTCACAATGCTAGTTGGTGGCTAAACAAAACCACTAAGAAATATTAGGTTATTTAGGTCATTGATTCTCTTGTAAAATGGAAGATCCATGTGATTGGCATAATTGACTCATTGATCCCTAAACAATTTCATGATCTTGGAATGCCTCAATCTAGTAGTTATTAAATTAATTTATAAGGAATGCGATAAAAAATACGATTGGAAACTAGAGACCTATCATTATGCTGCATATGGTGTATAAGAATGTTTTGTTTTTTGAGACTACAACGAATGAAAGATACACACAACCCAATCTTGTAAGGTAGAGCCACCCATACATTTTCATACACTTGAGGGCGGAACATGTCAAGTGACTGGGACCTCAACCCAAGAACTTCCCCCCAAGGCACTCAACGCTTACCGCATGAGAAAGGCTTCTTCAAAGGTAGATCTATGTTAGTAAAAATTCTACACATTTTGAAGGGCTTAAAGTTAGCAAAAGAATCAACCTAGGGAATGTTGCTCAAGATTTACTTAGATAAATGCTATGATAGATTGGAGTTGGATTTCATTTTAAATTCCTAAAGGACTTGGGATTAGGAAACAAAATCTATAGTAAATTTCCCATCCTTTTAAGATTTCATTTTACATTTCTTAAAGGACTTGGGATTATGAAATAAAATATAAAGTCAAGGACTGGGGATTAGTTAACAAAATCTTTTAGGATCAACATCAATAGTAAATTTTCCATCCTTTTTCCTTTCAAACATTACATCAAACATCAAATAATCTTGGAAATCTTGGAAGAAATTAACGATGTAATATTGTTGACTCAACGTTTTCGGGGAGTGCAGAGTGGGAATTAAACAGAAAAGTCTCCATTTGATTCCTCGTTGCGGATGCTCACTAAATGTCTTTGAGATCGTAAACATATCTTGAACTATGAGGCTAATCATTGGATTAGAAAAGAGGACTTATTTAGAGCTTGAAGTAGAACGAGGAAGACTCCTATAGGACCGATACTACAATACAAGAGTGCGGTGGGGAGGAGCAAAGAAGTTTACATTATAGAAGCAATCGTCGTCCCAAACCTCTTATGAGGGAATGTCATCAACATTTTAGAGACATATTCAAAGTCAAAAAGAGAATGACTTTGGTGTTATTTTGAACCAAAAATGGGCAATATGGTGTACTTGGTTCATAGGGGCATCTAGACTAATGCTAAAGACCATAGGGGCATCTAGACTAATGATAAAGACCAGGATTTGTCTATATGCAGCATAAGAGGAAAACTTTGATACATCATATATCTATGGTAGGAGATTGAGTGAAGATGAAAAAGGAGCTACATAGAGAAAGTTAAAAACAATTAAGAAAGAGAGAGAGAAAGAGAGAGAGAGAGAGAGAGAGAGAACACATTACAATTTATGCATAGAGATTAGGGAGAGAATTCCTAGAGAGAGTGAGAGAGAGATCTCAACGTGGTGTTTCCATTGTTAATGGTTCTATAGAGCTAGAAGAAAGGTAACAGAGAGAGAGAGAACACATTTTTCTATATGAGATAAAATGGAGATGGAAGCTTTGAAGTATATGAGATGAGATGGAGATGGAATTTCTAATAGAAATTACCAAATACAGCTCATCTATTTTCTTGAAGAAGAAACATCACAAGGATGGACTTGTTTTTGTGGTTTACTTTCAATACAAAATGCTAAAATTGTCTGTTCAAAGATAAGAGCAGAGCTTCGGTTACTCTTTTTTTTTTTGTTTTACTACTAACTCACCACCTTTTCTGCATCCTTGTAATATAACGAAACACATGCAATGACTCGTGCTAAGAGGTAGGCCAAAAACCAAACCACGTTTCTACGCCAGCATATTAGATAAAAACGTATTCTAAAACTTTTTGTGTTTTTATTTTCAAAAGGAAGTTCACAATAGCCTTCTCTCTCAAACTTTAATTAAAAGAAATAACAATTGTATGACTGAATGGTTCTAGCACACATAGGACCCTACAAAACTCACAAAGGACTCACAAAGGAGGTGTTGCTTAAATTTTTTAGAAAACATCACCTCATTGAGGGCCCATTTGCTTTTAATCTTCTTGTTCTTAAGGAAAAACACTTTGTGATGTTTAAAATGTGGAAGCTTCTTACAATTAGAAATTCTTTTGTTGAAAATGAGAAGATACTTTCTGATCGACCATTCTTTGGGAGGGCTACCAAACTTGGTGGCAAACCTCTCTTTCTAGATCTTCTAGAGAGGCTCACTTTTTATAGCATTCCACAGTGTTGAGGAACACTCAATCACTTCACCCAACAATGCTTGCTTCCACTTGGTTTCTCCTTGCAACAACATGATATTCCCAAAGGCCCACGAGACCAACATTGACTTGGGGCATGAAAAGAAGAGGTGTCCCAAGTCTTGATTGACATGAAGGCATCGTTTAGTCCAAGGAGGGGGTCCACAAAGTTTGCTAGCTTTTACATTGGTCCAAAATCCCTACTAGAGGATTCGCCACATTAGAATTGAATTTTTAACATCAGTGAGGGGATGCTAAAGCGATTGGAACTTAAACTCCCAACTAAGACTCCACCAAAATAGACACCATCCTCTATTTAGCATGACATGGAAGTCCACACTCTTCTTGAATCTTGGAATTTTATCAAGACGTTTTCCATTGTTACGTTTAAGAACCTCAAGGTGAGGGGAGTCATGTGCAATAAAGAGAGAGTCTCGAGCACTCCCAAACATTGAATGAGTTGTGCAATAGGTGCCATTCTTCATAGTCCACTTTCCTAGCTGAGTCGATGTCCTCAAATATAATCCATTGTCATGCTTCTTAATTCGAGAGTTGATCCTGCATACGGAAACCTTTGTTCTAAAGCTTCCTTGCTTGCATCAACTTTTTTTTTGGTTGGCCTTAGTTGAGAAGAATAAATAGAAATATTTTAGGAAGTGTTTATATCACGGAGAGTTTAATGAAACAAATGTACGCTTGAAGAGCGGTCATAGTGAAATTGGATAAAGAGTGATGAAATTCATTTCTAGGATACATAACTAGGAAATTATGAGTATCATGTGATGGTATTTGGTGTAACAAAGATAAAAACAGCTTTAATTATGTCAATAATTGTTATTTTTGTACCTTTCCGAATTATTCATTTAATTAGAATACGAATCTTGATGAGCATGAGCATCATTTACTGGACTCACAAGATGGGTTTGTATCCGCTGTGTTCACATTTTACAGTACTTTACCTTTGTAACTTTTGCATGTGGACTTGCATTGTATTGGGGCGAGAGTGGAGAGGGCTTGAAAGGAGAGAAGGGGGAGGATTTTGCTTATCTTCTTTGTTCCACATAAATTCAGTAGTAAAAACAGTTTCGTATAAGATCTGCACCTATTGAAGCTGAATCTGAGGTAGGCCAAAAACCAAACCACGTTTCTGCGCCAGCATATAGGATAAAAAGTTATTCTAAAACTTTTTGTGTTTTTCTTTTCAAAAGGAAGTTCATAGCCTACTCTCTCAAATTTTAATTAAAATAAATAACAATTGTATCAGTGAATGGGTCACCCATAGGATCCTCCAAAACGCACGAAGCAGGGGTTTATTAAACTTTCTAGAGAACGTCCTTTCATGGAGGGCCCACTTGCTTTTAATCTTGTTGCTCTTGAGGAAAAACACTTTGTGATGTCTAAAATGCGGAGGCTTCTTACAACTGGAAATTCTTTTTCTGAAAAGAAGAAGAGATTTTTCAATCGACCATTCTTTGGGAGGGCTACCAAACTTGGTGGAACACCTCGCTTTCCAGATCTTCTAGAGAGTCTCACCTCTTACAGCATTCTATAGTGTTGAGGAACACTCGATCACTTCACCCAACAATGCTCGCTTCCACTTGATTTCTCCTTGTAAGAACATGATATTCCCAAGGGCCCACCAGACCAACATTGACTTGGGGCATGACAATAAGAGGTGTCCCAAGTCCTAATTGACATGAAGGCATCGTTTTGTCCAAGGAGGGGCTCCACAAATTTTGATAGCTTTTATATTGGTCCAAAATCCCTAGTGGAGGATTCACCACCTAAGAATTAAATTTTTAACCTCAGTGAGGGGATGCCAAAGCGATTGGAACTTAAACTCCCACCTAAGACTCGACCAATCTAGACACCATCTCCTATTTAAGGTGACATGGAAGTCCACGCTCTTCTTGAATCTCAGAATTTTATCAAGTTTGTTTCCATTGTTTCATCTAAGAACCTCAAGGTGAGGGGAGTCATGCCCAATAAGGAGGAGAGTCCTCCAGCATGCCCACGCATTGAATGAGCTGTGCAATAGGTTTCATTCTTCGTAGTCCACTCTCCTAGCTGAGTCAATGTCCTCAAATATAATCCATTGTCATGCTTCTTGATTCGAGAGTTGATTCTGCATACGGAAACCTTTGTTCCAGAGCTTCATTGCTTGCATCAACTTTTTGTTTTCGGTTAGCCTCACTTGGGAAAAATAAATAGAAATATTTCAGGAAGTGTATATATCACGGAGAATTTAATGACACCACAAATGTACAACAAGTGTACGTGCGCTACATCGGGATATTATCTTTATTGAGGTACGTTTAAAGAGCGGTTATAGTGAAATTGGATAAAGTGTGATGACATTCATATATAATACCATAACGAAGAAATTATGAGCATCATGTGATGGTATTTGGTGTAACAAAGATAAAAACAGCTTTAATTATGTCAATAATTGTTATTTTTGTACCTTTCCGGTAAATCATGTAGTCCATTTTGTTGATTATTCATTTAATTACAATACGAATCTTGATGAGCATGAGCATCATTTACTCGACTCACTAGATGGGTTTGTATCCACTGTGTTCACATTTTACAGGTACTTTACGTTTGTAACGTTTCCTTCGTACATTTGCACGTGGACTTGCATTGTATTGGGGCGAGAGTGGAGAGGGCTGAATACGGGCGTACACGCTTGAAAGGAGAGAAGGCGGAGAATTTTGAAAGGAGGGAAGGGGGAGGATTTTTCTTGAAAGGAGAGAAGGGGGAGGATTTTGCTTATCTTCTGTGTTGAACCTTGGATTCCACATAAATTGAGTAGTAAAAGCAGTCTCTTATAATATCTGCACCTATTGAACCTGAATCTGAGGGTACCTATGATTTTCTTGCAACTGACATATGCACATGAAAATGTCTTCATTCACCATCATGTGCTTCTTGTCAAACCTGACATGCTGTCGATGTTACCATGATTGTTTGAAGAACTTTTTTGATCCATCATGTACGCTACCTGGCTGCTGGATCTGTATGCAACATGATGATTAGAACACCGGTCAAAAGGATTTGTATGTAGTTGTATTTCTTTTACTCCCCTGTTGAGAGTATATCTGTACAAGCTCATCGTCACTCTCTTTACGAGCTGCGAGATTTATGAAACGACTATGTACGCCATATCCAAGGGATGTTTCGTACTTCCTACCTCAAATCTGGATTATATGGAAGAGGAGGACAATATCTATGACAAGGTCTCAAGATTGGAGATACAAGTCAAAAAGGGTAGGATACATTTTTACCTGGGCCTTATGAAAATTAGCAAAAGCCTCGGGTTTGGAGAAGAGATGAAATTCCGCCAGTTATATTTATTCTCCAGGGAGTGATGGATGGGTAAAGGTAACATGCCTACCAAAGAGATGTGGAAACTTTTGAAGAAAACCCAATTTAAAGAAGCCACGATGATGTGGAAACTTTTGAAGAAAACCCAATTTAAAGAAGCCACGATGGCAGTTGCAACTTGGAGTACAAGAACCATGATTACATTATCAATCACTTCGAGGATATACTTGGGTGCCCCTCTATGATGTGTGGTCATATGAGAGATTTCATGGAAACTATTCCGAAGGTGATGGGCATGAAGGTTCCTCACAATGATAGTTGGTGGCTAAACAAAACCGTTAAGAAACCTTAGCCTATTGAGGTCATTGATTCTCTTCCAAAATGGAAGAGCCATGTGATTGACCCAATTATACAATACTCAACGTATTACCAAGTTAATGTAAAAAGATAAGTAACTCATTAAAGTTAAAGGCGTATATACAAGCCAAGGGAAAGACCTCCTAAAGGGAGAAAAAAGTGCCGTGGTGGTCCTAAGTGTGATCACACACATCACTACAAAAATATATCAATATCTTTATGGATATTAGAACTTGATTCTTGTTAAAGATTAAATATGGGAAACTCAAAAGCTACAAGCTTTGAGGTTGACGACCAATCAACCACAAAAATCAAGTTTGAAACTTGACTCTCTACTTTCCTAGATTATAGGAAAAGAGACTTTTGATCAAAACAACGTATCTTTTGAGCTATTTCAAATTAAAACTCATTGTAAAAGATTCATGGAATACACAGAAATTCTATATAAAGGCTCACAAGCATTTGTGCAATAGGTTAGAGGAATATTCAACAAGTCTCATTCTTTTCTTACTTGTTGCTCACTTTCCTGCATCATCTTCTCCAAAGTTTGTTCAGTTGCAAAGGTTGGTTCTTACCCTTCAAAGATCCAATGCTTATGAGTAAGGGCTTATTTGAACGATATTAGTATGAATTTTGTGTGTAAAAAATGTTCTATCATTTGGCTTAGTACATTGTGATAAACAACGCATCTAAGCTCTGGAGATCAATCTCTTCCCATTCGTAAAAAGTCAGGGATACACCATGACAATGCTAAACTTATAGTTGAGTGAAGCCTTGCTTATAAATTTAATTCTTGTGCGTAATAGCTACTTAACCCTATAGGCTACCATCTACTAAGAGAAAATTAGCCAATTGAACCATACTAGGAGCACTGAGCAGTAGAAGATGAATGATTAATCCATAAATAGAGATTTCCATGAACTAGCTTATGAGCAAAACTATCTCTTTTGAATCTAACTTTTCTTAGTGACTTTCCAAAGTACATAAGGTGTTTGATTGCACAAAGAGTTTCCAATAGCAAAGAGATAGGTCCTCTGCTAGTTAGGTGGACCAAACTTCAACACTTTCATCATCATATTTCTACTATTCAAGCTTTTCCAAGTATTCACAATGGTATCAGAGCTACATCAAGATTGGTGATGGTTTTACTTCAATGATTGATAAGATTGATAGGAACAACTATGCTTCTTAGAAAATTAGACTGGAAGCTCACTCCTAAGGTAGATTGTTTTATGGAATTGTAGTAGGTGATGAAGTTATGCCTACGCCAAGATCCAAAGGAGGACCTATAGAAGAGGAAACTAAGAATCTTATGTTATGGTGGAAGAGATTCTCAAGCGAGGTCTTATATCTTAAAGTCTATCTCTGATTTCTTGTTATCACATATTAGAGGATGCAAAACTTCTCATGAAATACGGGATGCACTTGAAACATTCTTCTCTACTAGCACCAAGGCCAGTAATAATCACTTATGGAAGGAGGTCAGCCAAATAAAGAAGACACCAAAACAAAAATTGTCACTAAAGTCAAGAAGGTTGCAGATCAATAGCTTAAAATGGAGAGACAGTTGGAGAATATGTTATTATGAGGTTGATCCTAAATGATATAAGGAATGAGAAGCAATGTCAATCATTCAAAATAGCCTATGATCTTATCATGGATGTGCAAACAAGTGATTTCAACATGTTTCTTGAAGGGATGTTTTACCACAAGAAGGGATGTTTTATTTGAAGAACATAGATCATGGTATAAAGAGGATAAATAGAAGGTAAATTTACCCTATGATCTTCATTTAGACTTTCATCCATTAGGTACAAATTATGATACACATGTGCACGCCTCTAGAAACAAATTGGATGATGAACAAGATTATATGGAGAGAGACTAGAGACTCTTGAAATCAAGAGAAAAGGCCAAGATGCAACGGTGTGGAGAATACTCCAAACACACTCCTAGAAGATCAACAAGGAAAAGAAAGCAACCTGAAGGGTATGGATATGAGTGTACATTTGTAACAAAGCATTTGATTTATTTGGCAAAAGACTTAGTTTTAGAAGAACCCTCAATAGTGAATGATCCAAAGGTAACCCTAATTTTGAGAAAGCCATGAAGGAAGAGATAGAAGCTTTGCTATCCAATTAGAAGGTAATAGGTTGCAGATGTGTCCATATGTTGTAAAGGAATTCAGATGGATCAATTTGTAGGTACAAAGCCATATTGGGTGCTAAAGCATGTGCTCCAAATTTGGGCATAGACTATGAACATACTTTCTCACTAGTTGCCGAGATGACCACCATGAGGACCTTGCTTAGTGTAACAGCTGCAAGAAATTGGAAGCTACTTCAATTTGATGTGAAGAATACTTTTCTCAATGGCTGGATCACTGAAGAGGGATACGTTTTACAACCCTAAGGGTTTGAAAACCCTTACTATCCTATGCATGTTTGTAAACTTAAGAAGGCCTTGCATGGCTTAAAACAAGCTCCTAGTTCATGGGACTTCCGATTGGTGACCTATCTACAAGATCAAGGTTTTTTATCAAGCAATGTAGATCCTTTTTTGCCCATCAAGAAGGTTCATAATGAAGTTATCTATTTATGTGTTTATGTAGATGATATAATTATGATATGGAATTTCATAAATCGAATACAAAGGATCAAAAGACTGTTGGTGCAAGTATACAAGCCTTCACATTTGTCTTAGCTTGGAAAGCAATATGTGGAAACATTTGATAATTCCAACCATAGCTTATAATTGTTTGATCATTTACCATTGTAAAACGTTTCTACCTTTAGTTGAAGCCAGGTTTGAAATTCAATTTCAAACTTAGATGAAAACACCTATAAAAATGTTTGTAAAAACTCACGGTCGTGTGGCTTCATTGAGAGCTCCTTCTTTGGTCATTTGTAGGACTTGAGTAGCTTACACCATAGCTTAATCATTCCACAATCATTGAGAATCATTTCAATGCCAATGATCTTGTATAATCATGTGTTATAATACACATAGTTCATTGATCATCTTTGTCTACTTCTCTGCTATGACTACTCAGAATAGTAAACTTTCTCTAGGCATATCTTAGTGAATTCTCAACCATTTTGCATGATCTATAGCTTGTTGGAACCATCTTGAAGTCCATGGTGTGCTGCTAAAGTTTCTTAGTAATTGGTTGAGCCATCTTAAAGAAATTATCATCAAAGTGCTCACTGGTCATCTACTATTCTGTCCCTAAGAAGTTGGGGGTAAGTTGGATAGGAATTGATAAATTGGATAGGAATAATTATCGAGCATGGTCACTGAGGATTATGACCTATCTACAAGGAAGGAGTCTCTATGGATACATATCATGAGATGATGAGATGCCCAGATTCAGAAGCAAAGGTTAACCTACAAGAGAGGAGCTACAAAGACTCAACTCATGGTGTGTGAAAGATGCTTTAGCCAAGTCATATCTACTTAACTCTATTTCTAAATTCCTTCTTCCTCATATTAGGAATTGCAAAACTTCCCAAGAGACTTGGGATACACTATCTGCATATTTTTCTTCCAATACAAGAGCTAGAACAAATCAATTGTGGATTCAGTTTACTACTCAAAGGAAGCAACCTAAGTAGAATGTGTCAGATTATGTGACCAAGGTTAAGGATGTGGTTGCTCAATTGGCAAGCATAGGAGAGGAGATTGAAGAGGAGAAAATAGTGAGACAAATAATCAATGGCATGAATATAGATGATAAGTGGGAAGCTTTCACAATTGCTATGGACCTTTACATGGACATGCAAATCCTTGATCTTACCACTCTCATGGGACAACCCTTTACCCATGAAGCCAAACTCAACAAAAATGATGAACCATCAAGAGGTAACAATTCTTCTACCCTCTATACAGATAAAGAAAAGTCTAAGGATAAAGGAAAGAGCAAGAAAGTTGATGATGAAGGTACTACTTCTCAAGCTAACTATGCAGGGAGAGGTAGGAACTCAAGAGGAAGGGTCAGAGGAGATAAGCAAGGTAGGCGAAGACCCTCCAACTCTTCCCCATGCAATATATGTGGACTGTCTAATCACACAACAAATGAGTGCTATAGGAGCTTCAAGAACTAGAGAGGAAACAGGATTTCAAAGAGGTGGCTACTCACAATCAAGAGGGAGATTCAACCATAATCAAGGATACAATCATGGCTACAACAACAATTATCAAGGAGCATAAAATCAAGAAAAGACTTCAACAACTATATAGAGGTTCAAGAGGATTCTCTTCTCATTATGAACATGATTTCAAAACAAGGTATGAATGATGAACACATCTTATATATTGACTTGGGTTGTTCAAACCATGTAGCATGCAGGGTAGCTCTCCTTTCTATTCTTGAAGAACCCAAGGGAAAGAACCGTGTGGAAAGGTGATGATACAAAGCATTCAATTGCCAAGGTAGGAAATGTCAAAACTTCTGATGGGAATAGGAATCGATTGAGTATAGTTCTTTATGTACTTACTATCACAAAGAATTTGATGACTGTTGGACAGATATTGGAAAAAGGTTTGCAAGTTAGGTTCAAAAAATATGGAGCTTTTGTGGAGGATCCCGAACATGGATTCAGAAGAATTGCAAAGGGAGAGAAAAGAGGTAGATTATTTACATTTGAGCTTGATGACACTAGAAACATTGCACTTTATAATTATAAGGATTAAACTTTGCATGAGTTAGAAATACATCACAAAAGATTAGGGCACATTGGTGAGAGGACATTGAAGGAGATATGTAGAGATCAATGTGTACTTGGGATACATAATGTATCCAAGCAACATATGACCTATAAATGTGGTGCATGTAAGTTTGGTAAATCCCACAGTTACCCTTTACAAAGAAAGGCTATATGCATGAAGATTATTTGGAACTTGTCGACACAGATGTGTGGGGACCAAGCAAGGATCCCTCGATTTCAGGCTCAAGGTTCTATGTGTCATTTTTTGATGATTTCAATAGGTGGACTATCTTATATTTCATGAAACATAAGGATGAAGTGTTCAGTTGTTTCAAGAAGTATCTTGCACTTGTGGAAAACCAAATAGGAAAAATCCTAACGAGGATAAGGTTAGATGGAGGAGGTGAGTACTTCTCGAATGAATTTGATGCATTTTTTCACGACTGAGGTATCGAAAGGGAGAAAACTACAAGATATACTCCTGAGCAAAATGGGGTAGTAGAGAGAAGGAAAAGATTGATTGTGGAAGCAACTAGATAAATGGTTAATGAAAAGAAGTTTCCTAATTACTTGTGGGCAAAGAGTGTTTCTACTACCACTTATCTTATTAACAGGTTACCTTCTAAATCCCTTGATGGGATGAACCCCTATGAGGCATGGCATGGTAGGAGACTAGCATTTGAACATTGCAAAATATTTGTTTGTGTTGCTTATGTGCATGTTCCATTTCAAATAAGAGGTAAGTTAGACCCTAAGGCAGAGAAATGCATCTTCATAGGGTATGATATAAATAAAAAAGGATACAAGTTTTTTAATCCAAGGGTTTATGGTCAGTAGAGATGGTGTGTTTGATGAGAATGATTCTTGGTTTGAAAGTGAATGCAGGAAGGTCAAATTGCCATATGACTTGGAAGAAGAATTTCTAAGCCTCACCAAGGAGGAGCCAAGAACACTTGAAGACATCAAATCAGATGATGAGGATACCATCAACTTGGAAGAGTTAAAAGCATGGAAATCAAAATGCAAGATCAATATGAAGAGGTTGAAGGACATACCTAAGTCATCCAACCAAGCCATAAGGAGATCAGAAAGAGAGAGTAAGAAGCCAATTAGATATGGGTATCATACTTCATTAGTCACTAAGCATTCTATTTATCTTGCTAAGGATTCATCACTTGAAGAACCTTCTTCATATGAAGAAGCAAGTACCAAAGCACAATGGAGGGAGGATATGAATGAAAAAATACAAGCACTCCAAGAGAATGACACTTTGGAGATAGTACCCAAGAAAGCATCAATGAAGGTTTTTAGTTCTTGAAGGATTTACAAAATCAAAAGGAACTCAAATGGATCCATAAACATATATAAAGCTAGGCTTGTAGCTAAGGGTTTTGGACAAACCCAAGGAGTAGACTATGAAGAAAATCTTTCACCTGTGGCTAAGATCTTGACCATTAGAGTATTGGTAAGTGTAGCTGCATCTAAAAATTGGAATATGTACCAACTAGATGTGAAAAATGCTTTTCTTAGTGGATGGATTTCAGAGTAGGTTTATGTGCCTCAACCTCCTGGCTATGAAGATCAAAGCAAGGTAAATCATGTGTGCAAATTGAAGAAAGCTCTTTATGGTTTGAAGCAGGCACCTAGAATCCGTATACATCAAATTTGGATCTCAATTTGTACTCAGATGCAGATTGGGAAGGATCTAAAGATGATAGGAGAAACACTTTGCATTTTCTAGCGTTTGCAAGATCTAAGATTGTGTCATGGAGCAAAAAGAAGCAATCTATTGTTGCACTATCCTTCATTGAATCATAATATAGAGTATTGACCATAGCAACTCAACAAGTAATTTGGTTAAAGGAATTGTATGTAGACTTGCGACTTGTGAGTTCCAAACCTCACCGTATTTTGAGAAAACATATTCTCAATGCACTATGCAACAAATCCTATATATCATGAAAGAATCAAACATGTAGAGGTTCATCATCACTTCATCAAGGAGAATCTCTTGGCAACACAAATTGATTTTTCTTTTGCTCCAATAGAGAAACAAGTAGCATATATGATGACTAAATCTCTTGATGCAGTTGAGCTTTGTAGGTTCAAGTCAATAATAGGTATTGAAGTCATCAAGGGATGAAGAATCAATCATGCTTTAGCTTGTAGAGGAGTTTTTACAACATCAAGCCTTCACCATTCTTGAGAAGGACTTTTTCTAGACCTAAATTCAACATTGAAATGAGCCATAGTGTTAGAGTATTTCTAGAGAATATCTATTGTTTTAAAGGTTCATCATCACTTATGATATCGAATGATATTTCTTTATTCATGTAAAATCCCATAGGTCTTTATTGAAGAGTAAATATGGGAAAATAAAAAACCATGAGTTTTGAGGTTCGTGATCTATCAATCACCAAAATCAAGTTTGAAACTTGATCCTCTACTTTCATTGATTATAGGAAAAGAGACTTTTAGTCAAAACAATGTATCTCGCAACCTATTTTGAATTCAAACTCATTCTAAAGGAGTCTTGGAAAAAGCAAAGAGTCTATGTAATAAGTCAACATGTAAAATATGTTAGTTGGCTATACAACAAGTTTCATTATTTTCTTACTTGTTGATCACTTTCTTGCATCATGTTCTCCAAAGTTTGTTCACTTGCTCTTCATGAATTCGATGCTTATAAGTAAGCGCTCATTTGAAATTTATTAGTCTCTTATTTATGTGTACAAATTTTTGTAGCATGTTGTTTAGTAGATTGTGAGTCACAGGCATTTAAGGTCTCGGGGTCAATCTCTAGACATTTGTAAAAAGTCGAGGATACACCTAGTCAATGCTAAACTTATAAGTGAGTGAAGCCTTGCTTATAAATTTTGCTCTTGTGCTTAATAGGTACTTAACCCTATAGGCTACCATAATCTAAGAGGAACGTATAAAATTGTAATGATGCTCGGAGCAGTGAGCATTAGAACATGAATAATCCATCCATAAATAGCAAGTTCCATGCACTAGCTTATGAGCAAAACTATTTATTTTGATTCTAACTTTTCTCAATGATTTTCCGAAGCAGATAACGTGTTTGATAGCATCAATGTTGAAGATTATAAGGTGCACTAGAGTTAACCCTACCAACAAAGGATTCTTGGTAAGCAGAGATGTAGTTTTTGATGAGAACAATTCATGGTATGAAGATTCATGCAGGAAGATCAATTTACCATATGATCTTGAAGAAGATTTTCCAAAGCTTGGTAGAGAACAATCAAAGATTGAAGAACAAGACACCTCAGAGGATGATGAAGAATCTCACATGGAAAAGATCAAAGCATGGAAGTCTAAAGGTAAAGCAAAATTGCAAGAACTTGGACATGAGGCAGAATCATCACATCATGGCCTAAGAAGATCTATGAGGGAAAAGAAAAAACCAGAAAGGTATGGGTTTGACACCTCATTAGTAACTAAACATTCTATCTACATAGCATAGGACATAAACCAAGAGGAGCCATCATCATTTGAAGAGGCCAAAGCAAAAACAGAATGGAAGCATGCAATGAAGGAAGAGATTGAAGCACTTGAGGAAAACAACACTTGGGATTTGGTGCCCAAGACTTCATCCATGAAGGTAATAGGCTCAAGATGGGTCTATAAACTCAAGAAGAATTCTGATGGTTCCATTAACAGGTATAAGGCAAGGCTTGTAGCAAAAGGCTTTGCACAAACTCAGGGAATTGATTATGAGGAGACCTTCTCTCCTGTGGCAAAGATGCCTACTATTAGGGTTTTGCTTAGTATTGCCTCTTCCAAGAATTGGAAGATACTTCAACTAGATGTAAAGAATGCATTCTTGAATGGTTAGATAACAGAAGAGGTATATATGGCACAACCACCTGGTTTTGAGAATCAAGTTTATCCTGATTATGTGTGTAAACTTAACAAAGCATTGTATGGTCTCAAGCAAGCTCCAAGAGCTTGGAATTTCAGGCTTGTTTCATTCTTGCAGGACAAAGGCTTTCAACCAAGCAAGGCAGATCCTTCACTCTTTATTAAAAAGAGTAATTTTGAGGTCATCTACCTATGTGTATATGTAGATGATATTATATTGACAGGAAATGATGCAGATGGTATGAAGAAGATCAAAGATCAGATGAGAGAAGAGTTCAAGATAAGTGATTTGGGTTCACTTACCTACTTCCTAGGTTTGGAAGTTGTCTACAAAGATCATGGTTTGTTTCTCACTCAAAGAAAGTACATTAAGGACATGTTGGCAACACTCAAGATGCAAGATTGTAAGATTGCAGGTACTCCAATGGAGGTCAATCACAAATTGAGGTCACATGAAGGTGAACTCATAGAGGACATCACATCATATCAAAGTCTAGTGGGTAGTCTCAACTATGCCACATTGACAAGAGTAGATATATGTTACAGTGTGAGTGTGCTAAGTCAATTTATGCACACACCAAGGAAACCACATATGGATGCTGCCAAAAGGATTCTCAAGTATCTCAAAGGAACCATAAATGAAGGACTTTATTATCCTTATGTATCTGATTTAGGTTTGAAGCTATTTTCTGATGCAGATTGGGCTGGCTCCAAAGAAGATAGAAGGAGCACTTCAGGTTATCTTACCTTTGCAGGTTCAAAGCTTATTTCATGGTCATCCAAGAAGCAACCCACAGTTGCTCTCTCTTCTACTGAAGCTGAATACAGAGGTCTTGCCATAGCTACTCAGGAAGCTATGTGGATGAAGACATTATTCAAAGATCTTGGATTGGAGTTTGGAACTCCAACTATTTTTGGTGACAATATGAGTTCTATTCATTTGGCTGCTAATCCTATTTTTCATGCAAGGACTAAACATATTGAAGTTCATTATCACTATGTACGAGAAAAGGTTCTAAGCAAAGAGATTCAAATATCATATGTGTCCACTCATCAACAATGTGCAGATATTCTAACCAAAGCATTGGATGGTACAAAGCTTTGCAAATTCAAGGCTATGATTGGTTTGCAGGTAATCTTGGAAGATTGAAGACCTCAATGTTGGTGCAAACAAGCCTTAACACTTGGCCTTGTCTTGTACCTTGAAGAGCATGGGATACCTATCTTGAAGGTGTTACAAAAGTACTTGGAGTAACTCACTTGAAGGAAGACCATAGGAACACATGCCTATGTTTTATTATCTTTTATCCAATGTAAAAGTCAATATGACTTAACTCACTTCTTGTAATCACACCCACCTTCAAAAGTCGTGGAATTTGAAAGGTATGAATGGAGAGAATATCTCCATGTGATTAGTTGAGAGATTTGAGGGAGCCTACATTTGAATTTTGAAATTCAAATTCCTTCAAAACACCTATAAAAGACAATGTAAAAGTCGCGGGTTATGTTACACTCTTCCCGAGGCTAATCCAAGCATATTTGTGAGAGTGTGAGAGCTACTACCTAGCCTACACCTCTGAGTACCATTGGGCATCATTCTACATGCCAATGGGAATGTACATTTGATAGTATCAATACATATACTCATAGTTTTTACTCTGTGTCTTCTCTGAGTGACTACCTCCAAGTCTGTCAACTTCAACAGGACATATCTCAAGATCTACTGAACCAAATTTGATCATCAAGGGCTCATTGGAACCAGCTCAAAGCATTCTACAACACTACAAAGTTTCAAGTCAATCTATTCAGCCAATTGGGAGAAATCGCTGTCAAAGTGATCACTGGTATATTTCTGTGTGATTCCTAAAAAGTCGGGGGTGTCCCTGATTTTGCTAAACATCATGCTCAGTGTATAGTTTATCATTTGGAGTGATTTAACTTGCTAATGTTAGCTTGTTAAGTTAATTTAATACTTCCAGAAGGAATTAGATCAATTGTAAGTGTGCTGGACATACTGAGCTTAGGACTGAGCAGGTGTCACTACAGGAATAGCAAGTTTTTTGGACTAATGAAGGTTCAAACTTATCTGTTTTGATTTGATCATTACTCAATCACTTTGTAAAGCACATATATAGTTTCTTGGTGTTATTTGGAAGCTCAAGGAGTCTCCAAACCATATCTGAAGAGAAAAGAGGGCAGGTGTGAAGCAGGTCTAGCAGCACCAACTTGATCTTTTGATTGTATCCAGCCATCACATCCAACAGTGGTATCAGAGCAAACAAGGTAATCATGGGTGATGGTTTCCCTTCCTTTATTGAAAAATTGGATAGGAATAACTACCAGGCATGGTCATTAAGAATGAAGACTTATCTACAAGGGAGAAGCTTGTATGGATACATATCAGGAGATGAGGAGTTGCCCTCGTTCAAAACCAGAGGCCTACCTACAAAGGATGAGCATGAGAGACTTAATCAATGGTGTGCTAAAGATGCTTTGGCAAGGTCATATCTTCTAAACTCTATCTCTGATTTCCTTCTACCTCATGTTAGGAACTGTAAGACTTCCCAAGAGACTTGGGAGACCTTGTCAACATACTTCTCATCAAGCACAAGGGCCAGAAAGAATCAGCTATGGATTGAGTTTACAACTCTTAGGAAGCAATCAAAACAATGTGTTTCAGATTTTGTCACCAAAGTCAAAGACATAGCAGATCAACTTGCAAGTGTTGGAGAAGAGATTGAAGAAGAGCAAATAGTCAGACAAGTGATCAATGGACTCAAAGCAGATGATAAGTGGGAGAGCTTTACCACTGCAATGGACTTGTACATGGACATTCAAGCACCTGATCTAACAACTCTGATTGGACAACTCTTTACACATGAAGCCAAGATCACAAAGAATGGAGAGCAATCAAAAGGTAACAATCCCTCTGCCCTATATACAGATAAGAAGTCTAAAGATAAGGGTAAAAACAAGAAGGTTGATGATGAAGGATCCACCTCCCAAGCAAACTATGCAGGGAGAGGTAGATCATCTAGAGGTAGGGGCAGAGGAGGTAAGTCAGGTAGGGGGAGACCCTATAATCAATCTCCATGCAATATTTGTGGTTTGTCTAATCACACTACAGATGAATGCTACAAAAACTACAAGAACCAAAGAGGAAGAGGTCACCAAAGAGGAGGATACTCTCAAGGCAGAGGCAGATTCAATCAATCTCAAGGCTACCATGGCTACAACAATAATTACAATAATAACTACAACAATAGCTACAATCACAATGGCAATTATCAAGGAGGATACAGGAACAGAAAGGATTACAACAATTATGCAGAGGATCAAGATGATTCCTTGTTGATTATGAACATGACATCTAAATCAGGTATCAATGATGATCATTTGTTCTATATTGACTCAGGTTGCTCTAACCATGTAGCTGGGAATGTTGCCTTACTCTCTGATTTGGAAGAACCTAAAGGCAAGCACCAAGTGCAGACAGGTGATGATACTAAACACTCAGTGGTTAAAGTAGGTAATGTCAAAACAAGTGATGGTAATCAGAATTTACTTAGCAGAGTATTGTATGTTCCAACAATCACCAAGAATCTGATGAGTGTAGGTCAGATTGTTGAAAAAGGTCTACAGGTCAGGTTCACTCAACATGGTGCATATGTGGAGGATCCAAGACATGGATTCAGAAGGATAGCCAAGGGAGAGAAGTCAGGTAGATTGTTTACCTTTGAACTTGAAGATACTAAAAATATTGCCTTGTACAACTATAGGGACCAAACCCTATCAGAATTGGAGATGTGGCACAAGAGATTGGGTCACATTGGAGAGAGAACCATAAAGCAGATAAGCAGAGATCAATGTGTGCTTGGGATACCTAATGTATCCAAGCAACACATGATATACAAGTGTGGGGCTTGTCAATTTGGTAAATCACACAGGTTGCCATATACCAAGAAAGGATTCATGCATGAAGATTACTTGGAATTGGTGCATACAGATGTTTGGGGACCAAGCAAGGAGCCATCCATATCTGGATCAAGGTACTATGTATCTTTTATAGATGATTATAGCAGATGGACTGTCTTGTACTTCATGAAACATAAAGATGAAGTATTTAATTGCTTCAAAAGGTATCTTGCATTAGTAGAGAATCAAACAGGTAGACATTTGAAGAGGTTAAGGTCTGATGGTGGTGGAGAATACTTCTCCAATGACTTTGAAGAGTTCTTGCAGGAAAGAGGCATCAAGAGGGAGATTACCACAAGGTACTCTCCAGAACAAAATGGGGTAGCTGAAAGAAGAAATAGAATCATTGTGGAGACAACTAGGTCTATGCTCAATGAGAAGAAACTACCAAATTATCTTTGGGCAGAGAGTGTATCTACTGCCACATACTTAATCAACAGGTTGCCATCAAAGACACTTGATGGAATGACACCCTATGAGGCTTGGCATGGTAAGAGACCATCTCTGGATCATTGCAAGATCTTTGGGTGTGTTGCATATGTGCATATTCCCTCACAGGTAAGGGGAAAGCTAGACCCTAAGGCTGAAAAGTGTATCTTTATTGGTTATGATTTGAATCAGAAAGGATACAGGTTCTATAACCCCTCAAACAAAGGCTTCAAGGTAAGCAGAGATGTCATCTTTGATGTAAATGATTCATGGTATGATAATGAGTGCAGGAAAGTGAGTTTACCTTATGATATGGAAGAAGACTTTCCAAAGCTTGTCAGACAAGAACCAACTCAGAATGAGGATACAAGTTCAGATGATGAAGACACCATCAATATTGAAGAATTCAAAGCTTGGAAATCCAAAGGGAAGATGAAGATGAAGCAACTTGAAGACAATCCAGAATCCTCAACTCAAGCTATGAGGAGATCTTCAAGGGAAAAAAGGAAACCTATTAGGTATGGATATGATACTTCACTTGTAACCAAGCACTCTGTATATCTTGCAAAGGATATCTTAAGTGAAGAACCAGGTACATTTGAGGAAGCTATTACTAAACCAGAATGGAAGGAAGCAATGGATGAAGAAATGGAGGCTCTCAAGGAGAGTGATACTTGGGACTTGGTACCCAAGAAGGACTCCATGAAGGTGATAGGATCCAGATGGATCTACAAACTCAAAAGGAACTCAGATGGTTCAATAAGCAGGTACAAAGCTAGGTTGGTAGCCAAGGGTTTTGCACAAACCCAAGGCATTGATTATGAGGAGACATTTTCTCCTGTGGCAAAGATGCCAACTATCAGAATTATGGTGAGTGTAGCTGCATCCAAGAATTGGAACATGTACCAATTGGATGTAAAGAATGCATTCTTGAATGGATGGATATCTGAAGAGGTCTACATGTCACAACCACCTGGCTATGAAGATCCCAATAAGGTAAATCATGTTTGTAAATTGAAGAAAGCTCTGTATGGATTGAAGCAGGCACCTAGAGCATGGAACTATAGGTTGACAACCTATCTTTTGGATCAAGGATTTGTGATGAGTAAAGCAGATACTTCATTGTTTATAAAGAAGAACAATTCAGAGGTAATATACTTGTGTGTCTATGTTGATGACATCATTATTACAGGAAATGATGTTCAAGGAATTAGACACATCAAAGGTCAAATGATGAAGGAATTCAAGATCAATGATCTTGGATTATTGAAGTACTTCCTAGGGCTTGAATTGGTCTACACAAATTCAGGTATATACATTACTCAGAAGAAGTACATTCAGGACATGGTCAAGAAGTTTAATTTGCAGGAAGCTAAAGTCTCAAACATTCCTATGGAGGTCAACCACAAACTCAGTGCACATGAAGGAGAAGAACTCAAAGATATTACAGGTTACCAAAGTTTGGTAGGTAGTCTTAATTATGCTACCTTAACTAGGATTGATATCTCATATGGTGTTAGTGTACTTAGTCAATTTATGCATAAGCCAAGAGTACCACATTTGGAGGCAGCCAAGAAGATAGTAAAGTACCTAAAGGGAACACAAAATCATGGTTTGTATTATCCATATTCATCAGACATTGACATCAAGGTATACTCAGATGCAGATTGGGCAGGTTGCAAGGATGACAGGAGGAGTACATCTGGTTACATATGCTTTGCAGGTGATAAACCAATTTCTTGGTCATCCAAGAAACAACCCACAGTGGCTCTATCATCTACTGAGGCAGAGTACAGAGGGCTAGCCAATGCCACTCAAGAATCAATATGGTTGAAGCTACTATACTCAGAATTGGGCCTATATACAAGGCCACCTATCATATTTGGTGATAATACAAGTTCACTTCATTTAGCTGCTAATCCTGTGTATCATGCTAGGACAAAACACATAGAGGTTCATTACCACTATGTGAGAGAGAAACTACTTAGCAAAGAAATCCAATTATCATATGTGTCCACTAATATTCAATGTGCAGATTTGCTTACAAAAGCCTTGGATGGAAGCAAGCTATGCAGGTTTAAATCCATGATTGGATTGCAGGATATTATTGAAGACTAAAGATGAAGACTCAAGCAAGTGTTTGGCTTGAGGGGGAGCTGTTGGTGCAAACAAGCCTTAACACTTGGCCTTGTCTTGTACCTTGAAGAGCATGGGATACCTATCTTGAAGGTGTTACAAAAGTACTTGGAGTAACTCACTTGAAGGAAGACCATAGGAACACATGCCTATGTTTTATTATCTTTTATCCAATGTAAAAGTCAATATGACTTAACTCACTTCTTGTAATCACACCCACCTTCAAAAGTCGTGGAATTTGAAAGGTATGAATGGAGAGAATATCTCCATGTGATTAGTTGAGAGATTTGAGGGAGCCTACATTTGAATTTTGAAATTCAAATTCCTTCAAAACACCTATAAAAGACAATGTAAAAGTCGCGGGTTATGTTACACTCTTCCCGAGGCTAATCCAAGCATATTTGTGAGAGTGTGAGAGCTACTACCTAGCCTACACCTCTGAGTACCATTGGGCATCATTCTACATGCCAATGGGAATGTACATTTGATAGTATCAATACATATACTCATAGTTTTTACTCTGTGTCTTCTCTGAGTGACTACCTCCAAGTCTGTCAACTTCAACAGGACATATCTCAAGATCTACTGAACCAAATTTGATCATCAAGGGCTCATTGGAACCAGCTCAAAGCATTCTACAACACTACAAAGTTTCAAGTCAATCTATTCAGCCAATTGGGAGAAATCGCTGTCAAAGTGATCACTGGTATATTTCTGTGTGATTCCTAAAAAGTCGGGGGTGTCCCTGATTTTGCTAAACATCATGCTCAGTGTATAGTTTATCATTTGGAGTGATTTAACTTGCTAATGTTAGCTTGTTAAGTTAATTTAATACTTCCAGAAGGAATTAGATCAATTGTAAGTGTGCTGGACATACTGAGCTTAGGACTGAGCAGGTGTCACTACAGGAATAGCAAGTTTTTTGGACTAATGAAGGTTCAAACTTATCTGTTTTGATTTGATCATTACTCAATCACTTTGTAAAGCACATATATAGTTTCTTGGTGTTATTTGGAAGCTCAAGGAGTCTCCAAACCATATCTGAAGAGAAAAGAGGGCAGGTGTGAAGCAGGTCTAGCAGCACCAACTTGATCTTTTGATTGTATCCAGCCATCACATCCAACACTCAAGCATACTTGGCTTGAGGGGGAGCTGTTGGAGCAAGTCTATGACAAGCCTAAGTATTGGCTTGAGTCTCACAAAGTCTTAGAAGAAGTTTTAAAAAGAAGACTATGTAAAGTTCACTTGTGAACTACCTCTTGTAACTTTTGAAGAGTTTACTTAATGTAAAAGTAAGAGAATCTTAAGTGGTTGAGTCCACTTGATCAAGAATGGAAAGAGGAGCCACGAATTCGTGATTTGTGGTAGGTAGAGAATCAAATCAATCATTGATTGATTGGAGAGTGATTGAGGGAAGTTAGCCTCCCAAACTCAACTATAAATAGATGGCAGTTTTAGTCGTGGTTAGAGAGACCTATGTAAAGACCTCCAAGAGCTGGGCTTTATGCCATATCAAGGTATGATTACAAGGCACACATATGTATCAGTAAGTCATTGTATTGTACAAGCAATATACTTTCATTTTCATGATTATTTGAGTTCATCTTTCCATGTTCTTGTGAAGTGTACTACTCACTGCCATTACTCTCAGTTTTCTCAGTCAGCTTGCAGAGATGTTTTCTCTGAGCTTGGTGCATCATTTTCAGTGATTTAACTTGGTAAAGCTAGCTCTATAAGTGTACTATATGCTCACAAATTTGCATGTCATTTGGATGTTGCAATCTTCAGTTATGTTCATTTGAAGTCAACAGGGTCTGTTCATCTTCACTTCTCTGTCAGGTACCCGACTTTTTCACTCATCTTGTTAGAGCCATTGCTCTGTGATTACTTATCCAAATTCAGTGATTTAAAGCTTTTTGGATTCAACTTACTGTCTAGTGTAACCATACAAATTTTCATAATCATTGGATTTCTACATTTTGAGTTATGTTGATTTTTCTGCTGACGGGTCTACTTCTATAGCAGCCCGTGAAAATCGGGATGATGTCATCACTTGTTAAAACTCATTCTCAGTGTGTGGTTCATTATTTTTTATGAGATTACTCTTGAAAGTTAGCTCTTTAAGTTTCCTAGACTTCCCCAAGAGGAATTGAGCTAATTGATGCTGTGCTCATAGAATTATGTAAAACACTGGACAGGTGTATGAACCAAGAATAGCAAGTTTTCTTCTCTAAGCTAACTCCAACTTATCTGTTTTGATCTATCTTTTTGAGATTGATCTTCCAAGGTACATAGTGTGTCTAATACATCCATTGGCAAGCTAAAAGGGCCCATCATATACTCCTGGAGTTCATTTGGCTGGTGTAGATCAAGGATTTTGCAACACCTCTTCATCTTCAAACACATACTTATCCATCTCTTCACAAGAAGGAGGTTAACGAGCTTGATTATCAGGGAGGGATCCGGGACTTTGTGGGCACAAGTAGCTTACCATTGGAGTGCCCCCCTCAAATGAGGTCAATCAAGAGGACTACATATCTAGAAGATAAGAAGGATTCACCATAAGCAACGATGACAATATGGACAGTGAAAGTTCCATCATTGGAACAATAATACTGGAAATGGCCCCTCCATCTTCCCCACAAGAGGCTTCCTAGAAGGGGAAATAGGTGGCAAGTATGCCTTGAAAAAGCCCCCTTAAACCAAAGGCGCATGGTCCGGACCATCCCCCCTCAAGAAAGAAAGAAGACTCCAAGAGAAAAAAAGACAAGTCCCACCCTCGGAATAAGGGAAGTGAAAGAAAATGATCATCGCTTCACTAAACACTATGGGGTTAACTGACCCCCCAAGAGCCACAATTATTGGTCAATGGCTCCACGACATAAGCCTAAACCCAGATTTCATTTGTCTTTAGGAGATCAAAATTGAAGGAGAAGACCTTCAAAAAATACTTAAGGGCGTCTCTCAGTCCCATGTGTGGTTTTCCACAACCCAGTAGTGTGGTTCTGATGGAACTGCCATCGGTATCAATCACTTCTGGACTAATAAGCTTGACCACACCAGTGAAGAGAGAAACCATAGGTGGATGGCAGTTACATTCAACACCACCTTTCAATTATCCCTGATCTCTATGTATGCTCCAAACAAGGATGTTGCGAGGATCGATACTTGGTCCTCCTTGGACTTGTTTTCTCATAATGTCATGATTTGCGGTGACTTCAATATGGTGGAAGACCCCTTTGATAGGTGGAACAACAAGGGCTACATCATTGATGGCCAGGATAAATACACATGGGACCAAACCAAACTCTATTTGGATCTGGTGGAGGTTAAGGACCCAAACTGTTTTTCTTGGTCCAATCTTCAATTGGGTGAGGTTTTGAGGAAAGCAAGACTCAACAGAAGCTACGTTTCACAGAATCTCATCCATCAATGGGGTCTTTTCACCCTAACGCAACGTATCTAGTGGGCTACCCTGGATGGAAAAACCTGGAGATCCTCACCCTCTTATTCTCTCTAATTTCAGACTCACCCAAAGGATTGATCCTGGTAAGATCCTTGTGGTTGAGCTGGACAGATTCGAACCTCACATTAGAATCAATGAAGATTGGAAGTGGGTTGTAGGTATAAGAAAAAATGACTCTATTTGGTTCCCAATCCTAGGCATGAGAAATGTGGAGCCTTGGAATGTCTTAAGTGCCAAGAGACTCTGGAATAAGGGATTCAAACAATGGAACCACCTCTGGAAACAGCACGCGAACAGATGGGTGGACTTTTGAGGACCTTTACCCTAGTGTTGCGGTCACGTATGAGGAATGGAATGTTTTATTGAGCAGATGCCATGCTTGGGACCGCTCTAAAATCTGATACTCATGGGATAGGATGCTCCGGACCTAATGGGCCTTAAATGGTTTAATGCTAATTGCCTCTCCAAGCTTTCTTATGTCGAAGATCGCAATGACATTCACATCAGTCTCAACAAGAAATGGTGTCCCAACTGGATGCGACTTTGATGGGATATGAAATTTATGTCTAACTGGTACCCTCTCATTGAAAACAAGTCTATCTGGCACAATGGGAATAGCCTATCAAAAATCCCGAACATCAAAGAAACAACTGACTATCAGGTTAACCTCAACAAGAAGTGGTGCCTGTCATGGACGCGACTTCGATGGGACATGAAGTTCACGGCTATCTGGCACCCCCTCATAGAAATCAAAAAGTTTGTCCTCTTATGGCAAATTCTTCATCATGGAATCTGGACCAACCTTAAGGATAGCAAAGTTTGTGGGATTCCTCCTTGGTGCAAACGCTGCTACCTGTCTATTGAAGATGTTCCACACATCGTCTTTACCTGCCCCAACTCCAACAGACTCTAGCAGACTGTTGGAAAGAAAATTAGACTCCAGATTCATCTCAGTTGGCAGCAGCCCCTGTTGGGAGAAGCGATCGGCTGCTTCGCGAATCTCTAGAACGCCATCAGAGGGGAGGTCCTATGGAAAATCTGGCGGGAACGATGTGCTTTCAACTTCGGTGACTCCCCCAAAGAGTGGTCAATTGAGAAATCATTGTTCCTCCTTGGCAAAAGGATTGTTAACTGTAAGAAATCCCCCCCCTTCAGGCATCATCAAGTACTCCTTTTGATCAATAACAAGCTTAAACCCAAGTGGGCGCCACATGAGGGTGATGAGAGGGTAATTAACCTTCTTTGTAATGCCATCTAAGCTGTGTAAAATCTTCCCCTTCTCTTGTACTTTTCTTTATTTAATTCAAGTCGGGGAGAGTAGGCTAATGCTGAACTTCCTTTATATATTAAAAAAAAACAAGAAGTCGGTCCTCCTATGGAAAATTTTACACCGTGGAATATGAACCAATGCAAAACCTGACAAGATCTGTGGTGTTCCACCCTGGTGCCAATGTTGCCATAGCAAAGAGGATATTGGGTCACCTGTTCTTTGCTGGCCCTAAATCCCTTCAGTTATGGAGGGTCCTTGGTCGTTCTCTAGGACTCTAAGAACAAATCAATTGGAAGCAAGCCCTCATTGGTGAAGCGATCGGTTGCTCTGCAACATTGTGGAATGCAATCAGGGGAGAGATCCTTTGGAAGATTTGGTGGCAAAGATGCGCTCACAACTTTGGCAATACCCCCAAGGAGTGGTCAATCGAGAAGTCCCTATTCCCTCTCCACAAAAGAATTTCTAACTGTAAGAAACCCCCCCTTCAGACATCACAAAGAGCTATAGTATGTCAACAATAAGCTGAAAACAAAGTGGGCTCCGCATGATGGGGATGTGAGGTTTATCAACCTCCTCTATAAGTTCATGTAAGCTTTGTAAGGTCCACCATGAAGGCTTTGGCAGATTTTTGGAAATAAAATTAAACTTCAAAAACATATCAGTTGGATGCATGCTCTGCTAGGAGAAGCGTTCATTTGCTCCACCTCTCTAGAGCGCCATCAGAGGGGAGGCCCTATGGAATATCTGGCGGGAAAGGTGTGCTTGCAACTTTTGTGACTCCCCCACAGTGTGGTCGATTGAGAAATCAATATCCCTCCTTGGCAAAGATAGCTAATTGTAAGAAATCCCCGCCTTTTTAGGCATCATCACGTGCTCCCTACAACAAGCTTAAACCCATGTGGGCCCCACATGAGGGTGATGAGAGGGTAATGAACCTTCTTTGTAATGCCATCTAAACTCTGTAAAAGCTACCCCACGTTGTGGGATTCGGGGGATCCCATGGGCACTTGTCCCCTTCTCTTGTAATTTTCTTTCCTTTTACTTAATTCAAGTCCTGGAGAGTAGCCTAAGGTCGAACTTACTTTATTTAAAAAAAAACTATTAGAATATTATTTTGACGTGGATTCTTACACGTAATAAAGAAAGAGTAAATATTTTTGTAATTTTTGAGCAAAAGAAAAATCTAAAAGAACTTCAAATGTGTGATATATGGGGCTTGATATTGGCTCCAACTTTTGTTTTCCACATAATTTCACTAGAAACAAGAAAAAGTTCATATTTTCAATCCTGAGATGCTTCTAGAAACTAGATATGTTTTGAAAGCTTATCAAAACTTAGGAAAAGGAACAAATAACAGGGAAAAATGTCCCTCTTAAAAGACCTTTCAATCCAAGAAACTTTCAAGCCTTTGTGGAAAAAAAGTCATAAAGAAAGCTGCGAAAATCAAGTTTAACTACCAAACTAGTCGGCGTTCGCCTCGGGCTTGGCCCCAGCCAAGTGCTGGAGAAGTGCGGTCGACAGGTCTCGTAAGATCATGATCAGAACTAAGAAGATGCTCGAGACTGTGCGGCGGGCTCGTAGGGAAACTCTTTACCACAGACTTTGGCGGCTCGAGGAGGAAGTGAACAAAGGAAAACACCAAGCACAGAAAGGCCTCCGAAAAATCAGAGCAGGGTTGAGATACGAGGAAGAAATACAAAGGAAAAACTTGCAAATCTTCTTCAAGGAGTGGTGGGCCGGCAAAGCCGACAAACCCACCAAAGAGATGTGCCGTATCCTTAAAAGGAAGCACAACAGAGAGGCGATCCCTCTACTACTAGACCCACATGGCAATGTATGCAACTCGGAAGAAGATAACCTTGGCATCATCGAAGGACACTTCACGAGACTCCTGGGAACCTCGAACCCCCTCTCCCACCAGAGAAGGGACTGCATGGCTGCCATTTCTAGGGTTTCCCCCCGGAGAATACCACCCAACCTCCTCCCCCTGCTTCATGCTCCTATTTCCGAACCAGAAATCATTGAGGTCATTGATGCCCTCCCCCTCGGTAAAAGCCCGGGACCCGACGGACTCACTAACGAGTTCTTTAAATCCTTCAAGATGGTGGTTGCCACCCCTCTTCGGATGGTTTGGCAAGAAGCGCTAAAGTTTGGTGCTCTTCCTTCCTGTCTAAATAATGGAATTATCAAGCTTATACACAAGAAGGGGGAAAAGAACAGAATCGAGAACTGGCGACCTATTACAATGCTCCAAACAGGATACAAGATCATCGCCAAAGTCATTGCCAACAGACTCTCCTGCCACCTGAGATCTTGGCTGAGTGAGGACCAAAAAGGCTTTATCAAAGGCAGGTCTATCCTGGAAACCATTATGGATATTTGGGAAGGTATTCAATTTGCAAATGAGTCTAAACAAGATGTGGTCTTCCTTAAGATCGATTTTGACAAAGCCTACGACAGACAGGAATGGGACTATCTCCTGCAGTCGCTTCAAGATCTCGGATGTAGTGAGAAATTCACCAAGATGATCGCGACCCTTCTAGGAAACGCAACGACCCAAATTAACGTGAACGGCAAACTTTCGAAGGCGATCCACCTTAGAAGATCTATTAGACAAGGATGCCCTCTGGCCCCCCTTCTTTTTGCCATCGCCACTGAGGGGCTGAGCAGATTGGTAGCGCACCACGCGGAGACTGGCAATATTAAAGGCCTCCGGCTGCCCCATGACCACAGCCAAATCATCATGAGACTATTTGCCGATGATATGAACGCGTTCGTTCACAATGATAATACCAGCCTGGAAACTTTCTGGAGGTGTCTTGCTACTTTTTGTGAGGCCTCTGGATCCAAAATCAATCACTCTAAGACCGCCTTTAGGGCCATTGTGGGTCTTCATCCTGGCCTTCTCACTGATCATGGCTACCAAATCATTCCGCAGGGCCAAATCTTTTGCCTTCTGGGAATTCCTCTGGGGTTTGGCGTCTCTATGGAACAGCATTGGAACTGGGTGTTGGCCAAACTCGAAAACAAGCTCAACTATTGGAAAGGCATGCAAATCAATCTTGCTGGGCGAGCGATGGTTATCAACACTTTCCTCCTCTCTTCTACCATTTATTTCCTTTCTTGCTGGAGACCGAACGAGCAAGGTTTGTCCAAATTGAGTAGTATCTGTAGAAACTTTCTTTGGACGGGCGATCACAACAGAAGGGGGGTGCCCAAAATCAAATGGGACATCTGCACTAGCCCCAGAGACCGCGGGGGGCTTGGTATTCTGGACATGGTGTATGGCTAACAAACTGGCTGCCAAATGGATGATCAAGGCTTGGTGCAACAGGGAGGCCTCGTGGGCCAAGCTGATCTTCAGAAACAAGAACGAGTTGGCTCTCATGGGGTTCCCAAACTGGAAGAATCTCGACATCATGACCCTGTTATTCTCCCCGATCCCTGTCTTCCCGAAAGGATCCAATCTCGTGTGCTCCCTTTGGAAGGGCTGGAATAAAGTCAAAAGCTTCACAAGAATTAGTGAGGACTGGAAGTGGGCGGCCGGAATCAGACAAAACGACTCTATCTGGTTCCCGATACATGGCATCCGGAGTGTGGAGTCATGGAACATTCGAAATGCCAAGAGATTATGGCACAAAGGATTCAAAAAATGGAAACACCTCTGGAAACATGACACCAACAGCTGGATCAATTTCGAGGATATTGATCCTTGCAAAAACATCTCCTACGAAGAATGGAACACTTTGCAAAGCAGATGCCTCGCATGGGAGCGTCACAAGTTTCGCCTTCTCATGGGACACGATGCTCCGAACTCGCTTGGTCTCAAATGGCACAATGGAAATAACCTACTCAAAATCCCGAACATCAAAGAAACGACTGACATCCAGATCAGTCTCAACAAGAAGTGGTGCCTGTCTTGGACGCGGCTTCGATGGGACATGAAATTCATGAGTATCTGGCACCATCTGATCGAGATTAAGAAATCTGTCCTTCTATGGCAAATTCTGCATCATGGAATCTGGACCAACCACAGGGCTAGCAAACTTTGTGGGATCCCTCCCTGGTGCAAACGCTGTCACCGGGGTATTGAAGATGTCTCACACATCTTCCTTACCTGCCCCAGATCCTACAGAATCTGGCAGACGGTCGGAAAGAAAATCAGACTTCAAAAACAGCTTAGTTGGAAACAAGTCCTTTTGGGAGAAGCGATCGGCTGCTCTGCGACTCTCTGGAACGCCATCAGAGGGGAGGTCTTGTGGAAAATCTGGCGGGAGCGGTGTGCTCTCAACTTCGGCGATACCCCCAAGGAATGGTCGATTGAGAAATCACTATTCCTCCTTGGCAAAAGGATTGTTAACTGTAAGAAATCCCCCCCCTTCAGGCACCATCAAGTCCTCATTTTGATCAACAACAAGCTCAAACCCAAGTGGGCCCCGCATGAGGGCGATGAGAGGGTGATCAACCTTCTATGTAATGCAACCTAGAACTCATACAAGTTTCCCCTGCTTTGTGGGATTTGGGGGGTCCCGCGGGCGCTAGTCCCCTTCTCTTGTACCTTTGTTTCTTAATTTAATTCAAGTCCGGGAGAGTAGGCTATTGCCGAACTTCCTTTATATTAACTACCAAACTAGTCTTCGATATCTACAAACTACAAATACTTATATCTTATTGCACATCTACTATTGTAAATATCCTAATTTTTCCTCACCACATCCCAGCTTAGGCCTTCATAGCTATGAAAAAAGCCAAAAGATGTCATTGTAACTATCGAAAACTTTCGACAAACCTCTAAATCGTCAATCCAAGAGAGTACTTACTTATGTAATTCTTAGAGAAATGTTTGTGTAATATAAAAAAATCAAATGAATTTAGGAAGAAACGGGTTAGACTTTTAATAACTCTATGAATTCTATGAATATGTTTGAAGATCCATAATCATCTCAAAACATCTTAAGCATTTTTTTATGACTCAACGCTGTGGTTTGAAGATTAAAATATAGCTCAGAGATATTTATCTTGATTCTCAATATAATAGTGAAAAATATTCTCAATATAATATTTAAAAAGTGCTATCTCTTGATTATACTAGATCTCCTTTACATCCAACTTAATGAAGAATGCCTCGAACAGTCAATTATATCGACTTATATGTTCGAATTCTTCCCACACTATGTAGTGCACTTTGCAACTAACCATGAATTAAAATTTGTTTGGGAATGTTTGAAAAGTCTAGAAAAGTAATGAGATACTAGATAAGCATAATGACTATCCCTTGATCTTACAAGATTTTGAGATCCTTGAAATGGTTAAATGATTTGGATATTTTATATTGATAGAACTATCTACAAAAATTTTCTTCATGATAGATTCTTCTTGCTTGATGTGCTTCGGAAGGAGCACTGATCTTGGTTACTACTTTTCTCTTTATTAGAAGATTTATCTTCAACAACATCCCTAGTATCTACAGTAGCCATAAATTTCTTCACATTTGCTCGGTCAAAAGAAGACCATTCGACCATGAAGCTTTTTGCGGAGGACACAAATGCCTTTGTTCATAATGATGATAATAGCCTCGAAACCTTTTGGTGGTGCCTTGACACCTTTTGTGTGGCCTCTGGGTCCAGAATTAACCATTCCAAGACTACGTTCAGGGCTATCAAAGGAACTCAACCCGAATTCCTCACTATGTAGGGATGCCAAAACATTCAATCGGGTCAGATCGTTCGCATTCTCGGTATCCCCATGGGATTCGGTGTTACTTGTGAACAAAGGTGGGCTTGGGTCCTCGCCAGACTTAATAACAAACTTAACTATTGGAGGAGTTTGCAACTTAATCTCGCCGGCCGGGCCATGGTGGTCAACACATTCCTCATATCCTCAATCATATACTTTCTTTCTTGTTTGAGACTGAAGGATCAAGAATTAGCCAAATTGGAAAGTATTTGTAGGACATTTCTTTGGACCGGGGACCATAATAGGAGGGGAGTGCCTAAAATCAAATGGTCCATATGCACTAGCCAAAAAGAGAGTGGAGGTTTGGGTATTATGGACATTGGTAGTATGGCCAATAAACTTGCAACAAAGTGGATGATTAAGGCCTGGTGTAATAGAGATTCCTCTTGGGCCTCATTATCAGAAACACGAATGTGATTAATCTGGTGGGCTACCATGGATGCAAAAACCTTGACATCCTCACCCTCTTATTCTCTCCAATTCCAGTCTCACCCAAAGGATCGATCTTGGTAAGATCCTTGTGGTTGAGCTGGAACAGATTCAAACCTTACATCAAAATCAACGAAGATTGGAAGTGGGCTGCAGGTATAAGACAAAATGACTCTATTTGTTTTCCAATGCAAGGCATAAGAAGCATGGAGCCGTGGAATGTCTTAAGTGCCAAGAGACTCTGGAATAAGGGATTCAAACAATGGAAGCACCTTTGGAAACAAGACACAAATAAATGGGTGGACTTTGAGGACCTTGACCCTAGTGCTCTAGTCACGTACGAGAAATGGAATGTTTTATTGAGCAGACGCCATGCTTGGGACCACTCTAAAATCCGACTACTGATGGGACAGGATGTTCCGAACCTAATGGGCCTCAAATAGTTCAATGGTTATTGTCTCTCCAAGCTTCCTTATGTCAAAGCTCGCAACGACATTTATATGAGTCTAAACAAGAAATGGTGTCTCAACTGGATGCGTCTCTGATGGGATATGAAATTTATCTCTATCTAGCACCCTCTCATTGAAAACAAAAATTTGGTCCTCCTATGGCAAATTTTACACCGTGGAATATGGACCAATGCAAGAGCTAACAAGATCTATGGCATTCCGCCCCAGTGCAAGTGTTGTTGCCGTAGCAAAGAGGATATTGGTCACCTGTTCTTTGCTTGCCCTAAATCCCTTCGGTTATGGAGGGCCCTTGGCCGTTCTTTGGGACTCCAAGAACAAATCAATTGGAAGCAAGCCCTCATTGGTGAAGCGATCGGTTGCTCTGCGGCATTGTGGAATGTGATCAGGGGAGAGATCCTTTGGAAGGTTTGGTGGGAAAGATGTGCTCACAACTTTGGCAATACCCCCAAGGAGTGGTCAATCGAGAAGTCCCTATTCCTTCTCGGCAAAAGAATCTCTAAGTGTTAGAAAACCCCCCTTCAGACATCACAAAGAGTTACAATATGTCAACAATAAGCTGAAAATGAAGTGGGCTCCGCATGATGGGGATGCGAGGCTTATCAACCTCCTGTGTAACTTCATGTAAGCATTGTAAAGTCCAGCATGAAGGCTCTAGCAGATTGTTGGAAAGAAAATTAGACCTTAAATTCATCTCAATTGGATGCACGCTCTGCTAGGAGAAGCGTTCAACTACTCCACCTCTCTGGAACGCCATCAGAGGGGAGGCCCTATGGAATATCTAGCGGGAAAGGTGTGCTTGCAACTTCGGTGACTCCCCCACAGCGTGGTCAATTGAGAAACCACTATTCCTCCTTGACAAAAAGATCTCTAATTGTAAGAAACCCCCCCTTTTTTTAGACATCTTCAAGTGCTCCCTACAACAAGCTTAAACCTAGGTGGGCTCGCATGAGGGTGATTAACCTTCTTTGTAATGCCATTTAAACTCTGTAGAAGCTACCCCCGCTCTGTGGGATTCGGGGGATCGCATGGGCACTTGTCCCCTTCTCTTGTATTTTTCTTTTCTTTTAATTAATTCAAGTCCAGGAGAGTAGGCTAAGGCCGAACTTCCTTTATCTATATAAAAAAAAAAGAAAAAACCATAGATGCCATTGTAGGGAATTTCCCCACTGGATGCGATATTTCTTATGGCTGTTTAAAAAGTGTGCACACCAAAGAAAATGCCTTCATGTCTCCATCCATGTCACTTTTTTATCTTTATATCATGAAAAAAAAGCATCAAACTCATTTCAGTGATTAGATACATTATTTGTATCTTTCATATTTGCATGATAAATCTTTCTCATTAGGTAAACTTCACTTGAAACAATGTCAATCTCATTAGTGGTACATATATTTTTCAAGACTCTCTATACCATCTTATAATCAAACATGGTAAAGTAAACACTATGTACCAAATATAAATAAATCATAAACATCTTTATGTTTCTAGGGATCTTCCCAATCAACATCATCCATATCAATGGGACTCTTTGAAGAACTACCGATAGACTTGGGTGGCCTCCTATAAATCAACACATCAAATGTATAATTTATCCTCAAGGGAAAACTAGATACATGAGACTTTTCAATATCATGGCTATCTTTTTTTCGCAACCTTTATCAAAGGAACTTGCACTACCTCTTAAGACATTCGATGTCTATAGATCTTCTAATTCCAAGATAAAAAAGAGCCTCTTGAGTGGAAGAGATATGTGATCAAGTATAATCGAATTGGAATATCGATAACTTTCAAAATTTTGAGATATTGTGATAAAGTTTCCCCATAAAAGTGGTTACGTTATCAAAATAATTCCAATAAATGTATGTGGATCCTTTTGACATAAAGTAGGGTTAATGTAAAGTCATTAAACCATCGTGCTAAAATCACATACATAGGTGGCATTCACTATATTACATAGTGCATGCTCAAAGTGTATATGGAGTCCAACGGTAAAATATGATCAAAATAGTGCCAATATATGTACCCAAATATACTAGTACATAGAAAGACGAAAACTAGCAATTCTTCTACCACAACTAAGACCCATCCTAGGAAAATGTGATTAGAAAAATATGGTTGAATAAAATACTAAAAATATATTTCCACTTCCAAAATATTTTGCTCAAGGTGATCTATAAATTTACATGTCACCAACTCAATCATTGACTATCATGCTTTTCATCCAAGAATTAATTGGAATAAAACTCAAAATAAAATCATAAACTTATGTAGGATTTCAAGATAATCATCCTTATCTACTGTTTCAAAGTCAATCATTATCTCATATATATATTTTTGTCCAATGCATTTACAAAAAACCCAAGAAATAGTACTACTTCCACTAATGCATAAATCTCCCTTGTTTTACCCGATGTCAATATGATTGGAAGTGATTTTGCGACCAAAACTAGTTGCTTTATTTCTTTTCTTCAATAAGCTTCATGATTTTCTCTTCATATGTCTTTACTTCATCCACAACCACTAATAAAGTACTTCATAATTTTGTAACTTCTAAGTTTTTGGGTGGAAGAAAGTGTTGGGGATGTAAGGAACATGTGACCTTACCCCCTATATGCATATATATACATCATATATGGAGCATTGCCTCAAGAGAGATCATGATGTGGATTTTAGAGCTCCCATCTGCTCTCCTCTCCACACCAAAGCCCTTCATTGGTATCAGAGCTTATTGAAGGCTTGTGTGCAAGTAGCTTCAATGGAAGATTAGGTCACAAGAGGTGAACGTTAAAGTCGACACCTCTCAAGAATTATTAAGTATTTTGTCCATAACTCAAGCTATAAATCTCAGATTCGTGGGCTTTAAAGTTCTATGCATAGCTAAGACAACGAATTATAGATTGAAAGAAGAGTGCAGAACCTAGTTTGGAGTTCTAAATCATCAAAAATTCAAAAAACACAGACTGATGTAGAATATGAATCTACAATCATTTGGATAGTAGGTCAATTATTGGGCCATAACTTGAGTTTTACAAGTCAAATTCAAATGATTCAACTTGTTTTCTGTGTAGCTTGAAAAATATGATACAATTTTCTAGAAGAAGATAGGTCCATATGCTTAGTGCTAAGTCGCCAAAATTGTAAAATACAGAGAAACAATGTTGTAGGTGAAGGTGAAATTGACAATAGGTGCTTCTTTTGTCTACATCTTGAGACACCTTGGATTGAGATGTTCTATATATCATTGCATAGTGAAGAGAAAGTTCTCGAAGTATGCTGAAGAGCAAAAGTTCAAATTCAGAGTTTATCATCTCTGAAACAACAAAACATAGATCATCATATTTTCACCACAAGAACCCTAATTGCTTTTGGAGGTTGAATCTGCTTTGGAACTTCTTCGAGAGAGATTTTTTGGTGTGCAAGCTCTTATTTTTAGAGCTTCAAGGCATTATCCATTTATGATCACTGTGGTAGCTCCTTTGTATCAGAGTAGAGCATGATCTTGTCATAAATTTGGCATGTGAGATAACATTGTTGTATGCCTTTTTTTGAGATTTATGTAATCATGAGTTTGATCAAAGCATTGTCGATGGATTCATATTAGCATTGTGTTCTATACCTTGCTTATACCACTTCGGTATAGATTTACTTACCTGTTGCATATAATTTTATGAGAGTTAATTCTAGATCTTGGCTGGTACTTGTATTTTTTGTTTTCTTTGTAGGTACATGATCCAGATTGGAGCCTCTATTTCATACTTATTTGTCACCTTGATTGGCTATTCTATTAGGATATGTTCATTGATTTGATATTGTGGATGGTAACTCCCACATAATTTATTTGGTTGAGAGTCGATTTTAGAGAGATGATGCTGCCAAAATTTTGATAGCTTTTATGCTAGAAGAGAAATGTAGTGGATTTTGAAGCTTGTGTGATAGCTTTGGATCATTGATTACCTCCATTCACTTGGACTTGGTCACTTGGTCAGAGGTTATCCGTGACACATTGGACCATCTTGCATGTTTCATTCTTGAGTGGGAGGTATCACCATTGTATTGGCATGTATAGCCATTAGTTTTTGGCATATATATTTGCCATTATCTTTGGTTGGATAAGTGACAAGTGGTGAAAGGTTAATCATTATTCTTTTATTAGTGGTTATATTGTCTGATTGGTTAGTTTATAGGGAAAACTCTATCAAACATTTTCAAGGATTCTTTCACATCTACTTGGTGATTTTGGAGACTTGGTGAGTAGACTTATGCTCATGGTTTTGTGTGCATGATCGATGCATGATTATGTAATAGGTGGTTCACATGGTTTCTTCTCCAGCGAGACAGTTTTGATGTGAGTTATGAATATGGATATGCATGTGTGATCCTATTAGTGATAGAGTATTGTTTGTAGTCTCTTGTTATATTTCTAGTCTCTTGAATTTCTAGCATGGTGTCTTCTTGGTTTGATGGCATTGACTTTCCGAGATGGAAAGCTTAGATATGGCATACATTGGTTCGTGAAGGGTTTGACATGTATGTGCACAAAGATGCATAGAGGCCTTGTGACATGCGCGAGCATGTATGGACGGATATGGATGCATTGGCCAGCTCCAATATCCAGTTACAGCTTGCAACTTCTACATATGATTCTATTATGTATGAGGAGACGAGTTACATTATGGCAGAGACTACATGATATGTATGCGAGTCCATTGAATCATGTGAGATACAGATCATATCAATGACTTTGATGTTGGCACTATGGTCATGAGGGCCATATTCGTTGATGTTGCTTCATGTGAATCCAATAATGACATCAGAGATATGCATGTGATGCGTCAGGGAGTAGTTTCAATAGAGTCTATGGTAGTTGATTATGCTAGTGATGGTGATATCCCTTTTTCCTATGCTTCATCTTAGGGTTCCTCATATTTATTGGATACCACACATATGGCTTGGTTGCTTGATGCATTAGATAGTTTTCATGTTACTCCACATCGAGAGTGTTTTTGTCGATTCTCAGGTGAGAGTTGTGGATGTGTGCACATGCCTAATGGTACTACATATGACATTGAGGGTGCACGAAATGTATGCCTTATGCTACCTAATGTAGCATCACTTATATTCAGACATGTATGCTATCTGCCTTCATTCCCTATGAGCTTGATTTCAATTATCCAGTTAAAGGAGAGCGGGTGATATGCATTCCTTGGTGAGCTTCATTTTCATTTGCAATTGGGATAGCTTATGCTTGTCAAAGGTGCCATGTTTGGGCATAGGTACCCACTGTAGGTACTTCATGTAATAATAAAGTAAGTCTATGATCTAAGGGTGTGAAAAGAGTAAGTCGTTCCAAGTCTGAATAGAGTGAAGCAATTCCAAGAATTTAGTCTGCACTCGTGAAGACGGTACTTAAGTTTGTGGAAGGTAAAACATAAGTTTTTGCCTATCCTTAAAGGGATTTTTGTACAAATCCAGAGACTATGAGCGGATGTTTAGATTTAGGTAGTAGAGAGATTCCTGTAAAAGTCCCGACTGGGGTAGGTACCTAAAGCTTCAATAAGAAAGGAATCTAAAGACAAGAAGTCAAAAGCTCTTGTCACTACAAATTGGTCAAGGCTAAACCAATTGAACTTGGATCTATGAAGATTCAAGTACTTGGAATTCTGATTGGTTTTCATTTGAAAACCCTAGCAAAGAAGGATGGATGCTCCATCAAAAGCTTTTTTAAGTTCCTCAAGGAAAATACAAGATCGTGGCAAGATCATGTGAAGGGATCAAAAACCTAGAAAATCTAGTTAGAGGTAATGCCTGAACTTAAAAATTCTTGTAAAGAATTGGAGCAAGAAGGTACTCTATCAAGAGATGTTTAGACTTTAGGATAAAATTCACTCACTCGTCAATGTAAGTATAAAATAGGGTGGTATGGGACACCAGATTTTATACTCAGATTGATGTAGGAAAGATGGTATGGGACATCGGAGCATGAGATGATTATCGTTTAGTCCTAGATTAGATCTTGAAGTTAGGTTTGATCCTCAAGGAAATGAAAACTTCAAAGAAAGAGATTTCATTCAAGAAGGATTAAAGTAGTATCTCAAGATACTTCAAGATAGCTTCAAGATGAAGAAAATTGAATATATGAAGTAAATAACTTTTAAGATCTTCTTAGAACATTTCAAGCTTAAGTGTTGTCGATAAAAAATATTTGATAAATTTCTGAAAAAGTTAGACTTTGACTTTGAGTTGATCTTTTCAAACCAAGGATTTGATTGACTAAGTCAAGCACCAAGTTCCTAGTATAACTTGGTAAATTCACTCTTTTGACTCAAAGAAATGCACAAGAATTGCATTCCCATTAAGGAGTCATAAAGACTGAATATGACCTAAACTTAGTCTCAAGTGAAGCATTATTTGAATACTCCAGAATAGAGAATTGCTCAATAGATTGACAATTCCCAAGAACTTTTAGCTAAAAACTAGTTTTTTGAGAAAAGTGTCCTAGGTTGGACAAATTTCATTGCGAATTTGTATTGGGCAAGTTATAGTATGGTTGACTCAAAGAAAATGGTCACTTTCTCTTATAGTTTACATAGGATTTTTAAACTCGTTAGGACAAAGTAGTCCTCTAGTCGGGTGAAAAAAATCAAGTAACTATTGGATCAAAGTAAACCATTGTACAAACATCTAAGTTAGATGTTTGAGACAACCAAACTTCAAGTTCTCCAAAACAAATTCAAGTGAATCAAGAGTTCTCAACGTCTTGCAAGGGAAAAGAATCCCACCTTCATTACTAAGTTCATGCAGCAGTTATGCCTAGAAATGGGCTAGTAATTTGAATCCACCTAGTTCACATGTTTGTGCCTAGATCGCACCTCCAGAAACTGTGAATTGGCCAGGGATTTGTTTAGATCCACCCTTATTTATTCTTTCACTAGTTTGTACTTTGTCTTGTTCATCAAAGTGCAAAATGAGATAGTGTTTTGAATCATTTGGGCAAGGATGCCACCACTGAGATGAGACATGTTCTTCTAGTTTTAGAACATGACCATGTTCTTTTAGTTTTAGAACATGAGGCTCGAGGGCTACATACAGTATCTATATAGCTCTATTTTTGAGGATGAAAATATTTTCCAAGGTGGAAGAATTTAATAAAGTAAGTCTAAGCGTTTGGCCGGTTCAAATGGATCTTAAATCAGACACCGTTTGGACACTCCTCTATAGGAGCAAAGATCTCAAGAATAGATTAAAGCATAAGTTCATGTGCTCTCATATTCAAGTAATCGACTTAGCCTAGTGGTTAAGTCTCATGGTTGTAAAGGAGGAGGTCTTGGGCTCAACTCCCATGGGGAGCATGGGAGAGAGTTTTGCACAAGGAGCTCTAGAGCCTTCTAACTCAAGTTAAGGTGAGTTAACTTGACTCCAAGGAGACTTAACTCAAGAGGTGAGTACAACAACCACTAGTGGACTCTAGTGGAAGGTATGAAAGGAGTGGAGGAGATTGCACGTGCACTTGTGGACTCTAGTTACATTTGTGGTCATCGTTGACTCGAGCAGCTATATATACAGGCATAAGGTTGGGGGGAGAGTCATCTCTCTAGCATGTGGTGGTCGTAATTCTTGTTCTCTTGCACTTCGTGTGAGAGATAATCTTGTCTCATTGGGAGCTTTGCCTTATGTGCGATGTGAGACTCTTCATGTCTCATTTTTTCTACCTACACATAGGTCTATTGACAATCATGATGAACATGTATGGCAAGATTCAGATGCTCAGATGGATGCACTGCATGTGGAAAATGTTTTGGTTTCTCATAATGCTTATATAGAGTACACACATATGTCAAGACGCATTGGTCTTGATGATGGTGCTTTGGATGCCTTAGATACATGCATGGCTGACATGTTTAGGTAAGCCAGGATAGCACAAGTTTCATTAGCATTTGGGAGTCTAATGTATGAGTCGTTATGCTTGAGACCAGATATCAAAGTTGCTATTGGAGCATTTGATGATTGACATAGGCATAGCATGAGTGGGAGCTTTGCAAGAACATAATCAATTCTTGCATATGAGCTCGACTCTTGTCAATATGATTCTAGAGCAGTTTGAGGTGCATGGATACACCTTGTTCGAGGCAGTTGGTATAGGCTGATCTGTATGGGTTGAGAAACGGACTCTTCCTGTACATTATTGTATAGTCCTACATCATTCTTTATATGTGTTACCATTTATGGTCACATTGACCCTTAAGTGGGAGATTGTTGGGGATGTAAGGATAATGTGACCTTACCCCTATATTTTTATATCTACATCATATATAGAGCATTGCCTCAAGAGAGATCATTATGTGGACTTCAGGACTTCCACGCATGTGTCTGTGTCTCTCCTCTCCTCTCTCTCTCTCTCCATCTTCTCCTTTCTCCTCTTGTTCTACACACCAAAGCCTTTCAAAAAGTGTAAACTTTTGTTCATCAAATTTCCAATATTTACAACCTTTTGTTTTTAGAGGAAATGTTTAACACCCATTTAGGGCACAAGAGCTACAAGAATGCTATGTAGGAACAAATATCTCAATTACACATGCTTATCATTCACATACATACTCTTATTTATAAAAACAATCAATCCTTCTCCTTGGGCTTTAAATTCTAATTATCATATCATTCCACAAACTCATTTATAATTATTTCTAAGGAGAATTTTAGGAAATTTTATTCCCATTCAATTCATATAGTTATCACATATCACATTTTTATCATCATTAGCGAGTTTTTTAAGTTTTAAAAATATGAAATCTTAAGTTTTGAGAATATCAAATCTGAATGCAATACTTGCAATTAAAATTCGTTTGGGAATGTTTGAAACCTTTAGAAAAGTAATGAAATACTAGATAAGCATAATGGCTATCCCTTGATCTTACAAGATTTTTGGATCCTTGAAATGGTTAAATGACTTGAATATTTTATATTGATAAACCTATCTACAAAAATTTTGTTAATGATAGATTCTTCTTGCTTGATGTGCTTTGGAAGGAGTGCTCATCGTAGTTACTACTTTTCTCTCTACTAGAAGATTTGTCTTCAACAACATCCCTAGTATCTAGGGTAGCCATAAACTTCTTCACATTTGCTTGGTCAAAAGAAGCCATAGATGCCATTGTAGGGAATTTTACCACTGGATGCGTTATTTCTTATGGATGTTTAAAAAGTGTGCACACCAAAGAAAATGCCTTCATGTCTCCATCCATGTCACTTTTTTATCTTTATATCGTGAAAAAAAAGCATCAAACGCATTTCAGTGATTGGATATATTATTTGCATCTTTCATATGTGCATGATAAATCTTTCTCATTAGGTAAACTTTACTTGTAACAATGTCAATCTCATTAGTGGTACATATATTTTTCAAGACAATCTATACCATCTTATAATCAAACATAGTAAAGTAAACACTATGTAGCAAATATAAATAAATCACAAACATGTTTATGTGCCGAGGGATCTTCCCAATCAACATCATCCATATCATGTTGAGATATCAAGCTCAACATGTGATGATCCAGGATGACACGTACCAGTTTTTCGTTTCTCTGACATGTATAGTGGTATACTGATATATGTCAGGGATACTTCATTGAGCTTTATTAGATTTATCTACCGAGAGTGATGGCACATTTGTTTCTTGCCAGCTCACTCAGTCGCGGATATTAGGTTTTTCCTTATGTACTGATCTTTATATATTGCACTTGTTGTATTCTTGTTTTTAGGTCATTCTTGTACATTCCTTTTATGTAATAGAAGAAGAAGAAGAAGATCATTCTTCCTTGCCTCAATCTGTGTGTGTGTGCTTCTCCTTGAGAGTGAGAGTGTGTGTGTGAGCTCTCTTCCTTATCTCCTTCCTTGTGACATGGTATCAGAGCTAGCGTGGCTGTAGAGAGCTCGTGAAAAAGGCGACGGTGAAGACTACGCGGCAAGGTGTGGAGAAAACGCAATTTCACAAACGGCCTCTGTTTGCTACGAAAATCGTCGTGAAGGTAGAAGACCTCAAAATATTTTAGAGAGTTACCCCTTTAGGGTCACTTGTTTTTGTTAGACCGAAGTTTCGGAGCCATCTCGACCTCCGTTTCGAGCCCGTAAGGTGGGGCCCACAGAATAACCAGGTCAGTTTCAGAAATTGTAACTTGCGTTGTGTTCGGCGACACTCATATATTCCAGATCCAGAATTTCAAGCGATTCCGTGTATTGTTGATACATAAAAACTGTGTTTTTCTGAGATCAAACTATCACGTCATGGTGCGGCAGTGTTCAAGCAGAAGTGCTGCTTGTAGTGTTTTGCAGTGTTGTGAATTATTGCAGAAATGGCAAACGCAGATGGAATGAGTCAGCTTATGAGCGATAAGCTGGACAAGAACAACTTCCATGCTTGGAGATTCAGAATGATGAATTTCCTGATGGGAAAAGGCTACTGGAAGTATATCCAAGGAGAGAATGAAAATGCTCCGTAGTTACCAGAAAGGAATCGGACTGCATATCAGTTAAGAGCATATGAGGAATGGAATCAAGGAGCACGAAAGGTAATGTATTGGCTATCTGGTAGCATACAGGATAGCATGATTGGACACATACAGGATGCCAAGACTCCAAAAGAGGCTTGGAACAGCTTGGTCACCTTATATGAGATTAATACAAAGGCACGGAAATTGCACTCAAGAACGAACTGCATACATTGGAAAAGAAGAGCATGACGGTAAGTGACTACACTCTTAAAATCAAAGGCATATGTGAGTCAATTGCATCTATTGGCGTGAATGTAGATGATGATGATAAGGTGGAAGTGTGCCTTCGTGGTTTAGGAGCTGCATATAAGCAGTTCAGAACTTCCATACAAACTAGGGAAAATATTCCGAATTTTCCTGATCTGGTATCTATGCTGATTATTGAAGAAAAGAATCTTGGTGAGGACTCAAACTCCCAAGGAAAGCCCAGTTATGAGCAGGTATTCTACTCTGGCAGAGGAAGAGGCAGAGGTAGAGGTTTTGGAAGTGGAAGAGGAAACAGTAACCAAGACCAAGGTCAACAACAGAATCATGCAGGAGGAAGAGGACAGTTTCGAGGCAGGGGGAGCCAAAGAGGTCGCAGAAATTTCCAAAGAAATGATTCAGGTAATGATAGTAAAGGATGTTGGAATTGTGGTAAACCTGGACACTTTGAACGTGATTGCAGGTTAAAGAATCAAAATAACAGAAGGCAGCAAAACAACTATGCATCCACAAGTGCAGATGACTTTGAGAAGTTTTTTATGGTTCAACATCACATGATGAATATGATGTCTACTGGTGTTTCAAAATCGAATGATAATGTCTGGTATGTTGATTCAGGTGCTTCAAATCACATGACCAGTCATGTAGAATGTTTAGTAGTTTGCAAAAAATGTGAATTCCTGGATATGTTGAAACACGTGATGATACATCGCATCCTATTGAGCATACAGGAAACATAGCATTGTCTATGGAGGATGGGAAGGTGAAACATCTTGCTGATATGTTGCATGTTCCAAATATAACAAAGAATCCGGTTTCTGTTGGACAAATGGTTGACCAAGGATTACAAGTCAGGTTCAATGCTGATGGATTATATGTAGAAGAGTACAAGCAGGATGGACGATTGGTTGCCAAAGGAAACAAAGTGGGTAGGATGTTCACCTTAAATGTGAAGATTCCTGAAATGAATGCAGCCATGTTTGCAAAAGGTGCAGGAGTTATTGCAGATATAGAGATATGGCACAAACGGATTGGACATGCAAACTTGCAAAGGCTGAAAATGATGGAGTCAAAGGAGATTGTCCATGGACTACCAAATTTCAAAGTTGGAGAAATGCAAAAGGTATGTGCAGCATGTCAATTTGGTAAACAATCAAGAGCATCATTTCCACATGACAAGCATGCTAGTGAGAATGTACTAGAAGTAGTACATACAGATGTTTGGGGTCCAGCAAAGACCACATCTATGGGCGGTTGCAGGTTTTATGTTACCTTCATTGATGATCATACACACAAACTATGGGTATATTTCATGAAAGAGAAGAGCGAGGTGTTCACTCACTTCCAGAATTTTAAAGCTATGGTGGAAGAGCAGACAGGGAAGTACATTCAAACATTAAGATCTGATGGAGGAGGTGAATACATGTCAAATGAGTTCAGCAGTTTTCTAAAAATCATGGAATTCGGCATCAGTTTTCATGCAGGTACACACCACAACAGAATGGTGTTGCTGAACGCAAAAATAGACATATTGTAGAAATAGCAAGAGCCTTGATGGTTGAGAAGAATATGCCTCATTGTTATTGGGCAGAAGCTATGCATACTGCTGTATACATCATGAACAGAACTCCGACTACTGTTGTACATCAAGTTACACCTGAAGAGAAGTTTACAGGTAAAAAGCCAAACTTATCACATCTGAAAGTTTTTGGCTGTATTGCATAGGTACATGTTCCAGATGAGTTGAGGATGAAGCTTGATCAAAAATCATAAAAATGTGTCTTCATTGGATATTCCCTTGAGCAAAAGGGGTACAAATGTTATAACCCACTCACACGACAGGTGAAGGTGAGCAGAGATGTGATATTTGATGAAATGTCAAGCTTCTATGCAGATGCCAAAGAAGGACTGAATCTTGAACCAAATGACAAAGAAAATGCTGAAAAATCTAGTGCAGAATCTTAAGTTTTGAGTGGACCGGATGCATCACCAAGCAATAGTTCCAACTCAAATCCATGGAGTGGAAGATTGCGTGGAAATTTCAGTCCAGCAAATTCATCAAATACATCCAAGAAAGGTAAAGAAAAGCTTTCTGCTGGTAGTAAAACAGGTGCAGGTTCTGAAGATGTTGATGGAGATTCAAGTGGTTCAGAATAGAGTATTGATGAGGAACTTGGATTGCCCTGTGAAGACTCTAGGAGTAAGAAGGGCACATGCAGATGATACAAGAAGAAGTGACCCAGGACCAAGAAGATCTAGGAGGATGCGTAATTCAGTGCAACGATTGACATATGATAGTTACATGGCTCGCCATTGTGCCTACATCACAAAGGTAATACAAGATGCTGAACCTTCTTGTTTTGAAGATGCAATTGGTAATGCAGATTGGGAAAAAGCTATGGATGAGGAGATGGCTGCACTTTATGGAAATGATACATGGAAGCTGGTTCCATTGCCACAAGGAAAGAAATCCATAGGCTGTAAATGGGTTTACAAGGTAAAGCATAATGCTGATGGTAGCATAAGCAGGTATAAAGCACGATTGGTAGCTAAAGGTTATGCACAAACATATGGCATTGATTATGAGGAAACATTCAGCCCTGTAGCTAAAATGTCTACTGTCAGAACACTTGTTGCATTAGCTACAGCAAAAGGATGGACATTGCATCAGATGGATGTGAAGAATGCTTTCCTACATGGTGAGTTACAGGAAGAAGTATATATGGACCAGCCACAAGGATATGAAGATTCAAAACATCCAGAATATGTTTGGAGGTTGCAAAAGGCTTTGTATGGGCTGAAGCAAGCCCCTCGTGCATGGCATGCAAGGATTGCTGATTACTTAACTAGCATTGGGTTCTCTATGTGTGATGCAGATCACTCACTATATGCAAGGAAGGCTGATGATGGCATCACTATTGTGGCTATTTATGTTGATGACCTGATTGTAGGTGGTGATAATGAAGAAAGCATCAAAGAGGTAAAGAAATGTCTTATGCAGGAATTCGACATGAAAGATCTTGGTGTGCTGCGCTATTTCTTGGGCATTGAGTTTATACATACAGAAACAGGTATATGGATGTCACAAAGGCAATATGCCTTGAATATGCTGCAAAAGTATGGTATGGCTGATTGTAAGCCAATTTCTATGCCATTAGATCAGAATTTGAAATTGGATACTACGTCAGGTGAAGCATTGGAAAATGCTACTATGTATAGGAAAATTGTGGGCAGTCTTATATATCTCACAATTACAAGGCCTGATCTAAGTTATACTGTTGGACTTGAAATTCAGTTTATGCAGGTTGCCGAGAAGCCACATTTGGATGCTTTGAGGTGCACTCTACGTTATGTGAGTGCTACTTTGGATTATGCATTGTTTTATGAAGTTGGTGTGGAGTTGCAGGTTCATGGATACATCGATGCAGTTGGGCTGGTAGTACTCCAGATAGAAGATCTACTAGTGGCTTTCTTTTCTCACTTGGAGGTGCAGCTATTACATGGAGCAGCAAGAAGCAACCCACTGTTGCTTTGTCGAGTATAGAGGTGCTACAATGGCAACATGTGAGGCATCATGGCTGGAGATGTTACTTGCAGATTTAGGTGTAGAAGTGCAAAAGCCTATCACTATCTATTGTGATAATCTTAGCAGCATACAATTAGCATGGAACCCTGTTTTCCATGCTAGAACAAAGCATATCAAGGTACATTATCACTTCATCAGAGAGAAGGTATTAGCAGGTGATATTGATCTTGTTTATGTGAGAACAGATGAGCAGGTTGCTGATATTTTCACCAAAGCACTTGGAGCTGAGAAGTTAAAGAAGTTTTGAGAGATGCTTGGATTACAGGATATGGCGTTGAGCTTGATAGGGAGTGTTGAGATATCAAGCTCAACATGTGATGATCTAGGATGACACGTACCAGTTTTTCATTTCTCTGACATGTATAGTGGTCATACTGATATATGTCAAGGATACTTCATTGAGCTTTATTAGATTTATCTACCGAGAGTGATAGCACATTTTTTTCTTGCCAGCTCACTCATTCGCGGATATTAGGTTTTTCCTTATGTACTGATCTTTATATATTGCACTTGTTGTATTCTTGTTTTTAGTTCATTCTTGTACATTCCTTTTATGTAATAGAAGAAGAAGAAGAAGATCATTCTTCTTTGCCTCAATTTGTGTGTGTGCTTCTCCTTGAGAGTGAGAGTGTGTGTGTGAGCTCTCTTCCTTATCTCCTTCCTCGTGACATATCAATGGGACTCTTTGAAGAACTACCGATAGACTTGGGTTGCCTCCTATGAATCAACACATAAAATGTATAATTCATCCTAAAGTGAAAACTAGATACATGAGACTTTTCAATATCATGGCTATCTTTGTTTCGTAACCTTTCTCAAAGAAACTTGCACTACCTCTTAAGCCATTCGATGTCTATACATCTTCTAATTCCAAGATAAAAAAGAGCCTCTTGAGTGGAAGAGATATGTGATCAAGTATAATCGAATTCGAATATCGATAATTTTCAAGGTTTAGAGATATTGTGATAAAGTTTCCCCATAAAAGTGGTTAAATTATCAAAATAATTCCAATAAATGTATATGGACCCTTTTGACATATAATAGGGTTAAGGTAAAGTCATTAAACCATCGTGCTAAAATCACATACAGAGGTGGCATTTACTATATTACATAGTGCATGCTGAAAGTGTATATGGAATCCAATGGTAAAATATGATCAAAATAGTGCCAATATATGTACCCAAATATACTAGTACATAGAAAGAAGAAAACTAGCAATTCTTCTACCACAAGTAAGACCCATCCTAGGAAAATGTGATTAGAAAAAAATGGTTGAATAAAATACTAAAAATATATTTCCACATCCAAAATATTTTGCTCAAAGTGATCTACAAATTTTCATGTCGAATCCACTTTTGCTACATCTCTATGTTAGAAATAACACATGTACCTTTTGTAAACATGGTTGCATTCATTTCATGAGCTTCCACATTCAAAGTAAACATCCTACCCATCTTGTTCACTTTGGGGATCAATTTTCCATTCTATTTTTACTCTTCTACATATGAACCATGAGAATTGGACACAACCTGTAATCCCTAGCTAACCATTTATCCAATAGAAACTAGATTCTTTGTTATATTAGGAACATGTAGTAATCAATAAGGTGTTCTCATCAAAGTAGGAGAGAAAATCTCTCCAAAATGTATCCCTTTCAAACTTGCATATTGTTTTGGATGGTCCTATCTTGAAATCAAAAGTAGACGTACCTTGAAAACTTCTTGTTGATCAAAATTGAATTCAAACATTGTTTCAATTCATGCTCAAGATATGATACTAAAGTTTGTTTTGCCTAGCATATGAAAATTTCAACTCCATCATTGACTATCAAGCTTTTCATTCAAGAATTAATTGGAATAAAACTCGAAATAAAATCATAAACTTATGTAGAATTTCAAGATAATCATCCTCATCTACTGTTTCAAAGTCAATCATCATCTCATATAAAACTTTCTGTGCAATGCATTTACAAAAAACCCAAGAAATACTACTACTTCCACTAATGCAACAATCTCCCTTGTTTTACCTAATGTCAATATGATTGGAAGTGATTTTGAGACCAAAACCAATTTCTTTATTTCTTTTATTCAATAAGCTTCATGATTTTCTCTTCATATGTCTTTACTTTGTCTACAACCACTAATATAGTGCTTCATTATTTTGTAACTTCTAATTTTTTGTGTGGAAGAAAGTGTTGGTGATGTAAGGAACATCTGACCTTACCCCTATATGCATATATATACATCATATATAGAGCATTGCCTCAAGAGAGATGATTATGTGGATTTTAGAGCTCCCATGCATGTGTGTGTGTCTCTCCTCTTGACACCAAAGCCCTTCATTTGTATCAAAGCCTATTGAAAGCTTGTGTGCAAGAAGCTTCAATGGAAGATTAGGTCACAAGAGGTGAAAGTTCAAGTCGGCACCTCTCAAGAATTATTTTGTGCATAACAAGCTATAAATCTCAGAATATTGGGTTTTAAAATTCTATGCATAGCTAAGACAAAGAATTATAGCTTGAGAAAAGAGTGCTGAACCTAGTTTGGAGTTCTAAATCATCAAAAATTCGAAAAACACAAATTAATGTAGAAGATGAATCTACAATCATTTGGATAGTAGGTCAATTATTGTGCCATAACTTGAGTTTTACAAGTCAAATTCAAATGATTCAACTTGTTTTCTATGTAGGTTGAAAAAGATTCTACAATTTTCTAGAAGAAGATAGTCCATATTCTGCGTGCTAAGTCCCCAAAATTGCAAAATACATAGAAACAGTGTTGTAGGTGAAGGTGAAATTGACAATAGGTGCTTCTTTTGTCTACATCTTGAGACACCTTCGATTGAGGTGTTCTATATATCGTTGCATAGTCAAGAAAAAGTTCTCGAAGTATGCTGAAGAGCAAATGTTCAAATTCAGAGTTTATCATCTCTAAAACCACAAAATACAGACCAACATATTTTCAACACAAGAACCCTAATTGCTTTTGGAGGTTGAATTTGCTTTGGAACTTCTTTGAGAGAGATTTTTTGGTGTGGAAGCTCTTATTTTTAGAGCTTCAAGGCATTATCCATGTATGATCACTGTGGTAGCTCCTCTGTATCATAGTAGAGCATCATCTTGTCATGTATTTGACATGTGAGATAACATTGTGGTATACCTTTTTTTGAGGTTTATGTAATCATGAGTTTGATCATAGAATTGTCGATGGATTCATAGTAGCATTGTGGTCTATATCTTGCTTATGTCACTTGGGTATAGATTTACTTACCGATTGCACGTAATTTTATGAGAGTTAATTCTAGATCTTGGCTGGTACTTGTATCTTTTGTTTTCTTTGTAGGTACATGATCTAGATTAGAGCCTGAATTTCACACTTACTTGTCACCTTGATTGGATATTCTATTAGGATATGTTCATTGATTTGATATTGTGGATGGTCATTGCCACATAATTTATTTGGTTTAGAGTCCATTTTAGAGAGATGATGCTACCAAAATTTCCATAGCTTTTAAGCTAGAAGAGAAATCTAGTGGATCTTGAAGCTTATGTAATAGCTTTGGATCATTGATTATCTCCATTCACTTGGACTTGGTCACAGGTTATCCATAACATGTTGGACCATCTTGCATAATTCATTCTTGAGTGGGAGGTATCACCATTTTATTGGTCTGTATAGCCATCAGTTTTTGGGATATATATTTGCCATTATCTTTGGTTGGATAAGTGACAGGTGGTGAAAGGTTAATCATTATTCTTTTATTAGTGGTTATCTTGTTTGATTGCTCAGTTTATAGGGAACACTCTATCAAACATTTTCAAGGATTCTTTCACATCTACTTGGTGAGTTTGAAGACTTGGTGAGTAGACTTATGCTCATGGTTTTATGTGCATGATAGATGCATGATTATGTGATAGGTGGTTCACATGGTTTCTTCTCCAACGAGATAGTTGTGATGTGAGTTATGCATATGGATATGCATGTGTGATCCTATTGGTGATAAAGTATTGTTTGTAGTCTCTTGTTATATTTCGAGTCTCTTGAATTTCCAGCATGGTGTCTTCTTGGTTTGATGGCATTGACTTTCCAAGATAGAAAGCTTAGATGTGGCATACATTGGTTCGTGAAGGGTTTCACATCTATGTGCATAGAGATGCATAGAGGCCTTGTGACATGCCCGAGCATGTATGGACAGATATGGATGCATTGGCCAGCTCAAATATCCAATTACAACTTGCAAATTCTATATATGATTCTGTTATGTATGAGGAGATGAGTAGTACATTATGGTAGAGACTACATGATATGTATGCGAGTCCATTGAATCATGTGAGATACACATCATATCAATGACTTTGATGTTGGCACTATGGTCATGAGGGCCATATTCGATGATGTTGCTTCATGTGAATCCAATGATGACATCAAAGATATGCATGTGATGCAAGTCAGGTAGTAGTTTTAAGAGAGTCTATGGAAGTTGATTATGCTAGTGATGGTGATATCCCCTTTTCCTATGTTTCATCTCAAGGTTCCTCGTATTTATTGGATAGCACACATATGGCTTGGTTGCTTGATGCATTAGATAGTTTTCATGTTACTCTACATCGAGAGTGATTTTGTCGATTCTCAGGTGAGAGTTGTGGATGTGTGCACATGCTTGCTGGTACTACATATGACATTGAGGGTGCAGGAGATGCATGCCTTATGCTACCTAATGCAACATCACTTATATTCAGACATGTATGCTATGTGCCTTCATTCCCTATGAGCTTGATTTCAATTATCCAGTTAAAGGAGAGCAAGTGATATGCATTCCTTGGTGAGCCTCATTTTCATTTGCAATTGCGATAGCTTATGCTTGTTAGAGGTGGCACGTTTGGGCATAGGTACCCACTGTAGGTACTTCATGTGAGAGACAATCTTGTCTCCATGGGAGCTCTGCCTTATGTGCGATGTGAGACCCGTCATGTCTCATTTTGTCTACCTATACATAGGTCTATTGACATTCATGATGAACATGTATGGCAAGATTCAGATGCTCAGATGGATGCACATGTAGAGCATATAGAGCACGCACATATGTCAAGATACATTGGTCTTGACGATGGTGCTTTGGATTGTTGATATATTTAGGTAGTGATGTGTGTGAACACTCTAGGACTGCCGGGGCACTTTTTTCCCTCTTTAGGAGGTTTTTTCCCCCCGGCTTGTATATATGTCTATTGCCCTAATGGGCTACTTATCTTTGTACATTCTCTAGTAATACATTCAGTATTGTGTGTTTGTGCTCCAAGCTTCTTCTTCTTCCTTGTGCAGTTTGCGTGCTTCCGCAGACGTCTATCTCCAACAATTGGTATCAGAGCAGGTCGTCGGTTCTTCTAGGGCGCCGTCGACACTCCTCCGTTTGCAGTCTCAGATTCGCACGAAATTTGGTGAGCATACTCAGGGTGTTTCCGAGATCAAAACTGCTTCGCTTTGTGGTGTCGAGATTGCGATCTGAGCTCGTTTCGGCCTCCGAACGCACTATCATAGTGCTTGTGCAGACTATTTCGTCCTTTTATGCCAAAGGTATATACCAGTTTCTGTTCGCCAGTTTAAGCATCTCAAAGTCTGCTACAGGTCTAGCAGAACTCGTCTGGGTTGTTCCATTCAACTTTTTGAGATACAGTCAATTTTCTGCATCAAGGTATTTTAGTCACCGGCCATGGCTGAAAGCAGTGATGTCTTCCGTATGTTGGCTGTTGAGGATAAGTTGGATGGTACCAACTACCCATTATGGGCTTATATGATGCGACATGTACTGGTTGCAAAAGGATTGTGGAACATTGTGCAGGGTGTTGAAAGACGTCCTGTTACACGTGTAACGACAGGTACTGCAAATACAGGTGTTGGAGCTGATGAAGATGGTGTCGAAGATGATATTCCACAGATTCCTGTTCGTGCTGCTGTTTCTGTTGCACCTACTGCAGAGCAGATTCTTTGGGATGGCAGAGATGCCCAGGCACATGCATTGATAGCTTTGTCTGTCAAACATGCCATTATTCCTCACATTCGCTCTTGCAAAATAGCAAAGGATGCTTGGGATACACTTACCACTTTGTACCAGGCTAGGAATGAGGCTCATGTTGCTTACCTCCGAAAACAGTTGGAGAGTGAGCACATGAATGAAGGTGATTCTATGGATAGTTTTCTTACAAAGATCAAAGACCTGAAGGAACAGTTGATTTCTACTGATGAGGTTATACCAAATAGCTCACTTGTGCAGACCGTTCTGAATGGTCTTCCTGATTCATATCAGAGTTTTGCCTCTACTCTTCGGTTGATGATGAAAGGAAATCCGAATGCCTTGTCATTTGAGGAATTAGTCTCTGTTCTGTTGCAGGAAGATCAGTCCAGGCAGAACAGGTCCATTATGCGTGTTGCAGATCAAGCTTTCTTGGCTAGTTAGAAGGGCAAAGGAAAATGGAGCTCTTCTACTAGTAGGTAGAAATCTGCAAATGCTGCACAATCGAAGAACCAGGATAAAGATGAGAAGAAATCAGAAAAGCAGAAATTGTTCTGCAAGTACTGTAAAGGAAATGATCATATTATAAAGAACTATCCAAAACTGGCTGCTAAAGAGGCAAAGAAGAAAGAGGCTGGAATGGTTGTTGCAGAGGCCTCTACACCAAAAACAGAGTCTGCAAATCTTGTGCAGGAAGAAGAATGGGCGTTTACTACTGTCTGCAATTTTGACCCATCTTCTCATGATCAGTGCATGTCTGCAGTAGACTCAGATGTTTGGTACTTTGACAGTGGGGCGACCAAACATATTACCTCGCATCATAGTTTCTTCTCTTCACTCGAGCATGCCCCTACAGGGAATACTGTCACATGCGCCAATAACTCCTCTTATCATGTTATGGGAGTTGGCAAGATCATTCTGACTACTGTTGATGGTAGTTCTTTCACTTTGTCAGATGCTTTATTTGTGCCAGGGATCAAAAAGAACCTGTTATCAGTTTTTGCATTAGCCAAGATTGGCTTGGTTGCGAAATTCGTTGATGACAGGTGTATAGTCCATGATCTCTCAAATGGCGATGTGATTATTGCTTCTGGCATTTTATGTCGTGGGCTGTATAAGCTCATAGACTACGAAAGATCTGTGAATGATTCGGCATGTGCAGTTCATGATTCTTAGGCTATGTCAGATGCAAAGCTTTGGCATGCACGCTTTGGTCATCTGAATTTTGCTAGTTTGTTACGCCTGCAGAAATCTGAAATGGTGTCCTCTTTGCCCAAACTTGAGGCACCTGGAAAACATGTTTGTGAAGGCTGTATTTTGGGCAAAATGCAGCGTTCTTCCTTTCCAAAAGATGGTTCAGTTCGGGCTACGCAGAAATTGCAGCTTCTACATAGTGATGTCTGTGGTCCTATGCCGACACCCTCTTTTGGAAATTACCTTTACTTCATGACTTTCATTGATGATTTTTCCAGGCATGCATGGGTATATCCACTCAAAGCAAATTCCGAAGTGTTCATGTGCTTCAAACAGTTTTTGGTTTTGGCTGAAAATATGTCAGCATGTAAAATGGGCACCCTCCGTTCTAATCTAGGGGGGGAATATATGTCTTCAGATTTTAATGCATTTCTGGCTGAACGTGGGATAAAACACCAGTGTATAGTGCCGTATACACCTCAACAGAATGGAGTTGCTGAACGAAAGAACAGGTCACTCATGGAGATGGCGAGGTGCATGGTCAAAAGTCAGGCTTTACCACATAGTTTCTGGCTTGAGGTTGTCATGTGTGCAGCATATGTACTTAACAGGTGTCCCACTAAAGCGTTGTAGTCTATCACTCCATATGAGGCTTGGCATGACCGCAAGCCATCTGTTGCTCATCTGCGTGTTTTTGGTTGTTTGGCATATGCATTAGTGCCTGAACATCGCAGAAAATTGGATGATAAGGCAGTAAAATGTATTTTTGTTGGGTACAGTTTTGAAAGTAAAGGCTATCATCTGTATCATCCACAGACTAAACGCATTCTGGTTAGCCGTGATGTTGTCTTTGTGGAAGATGCTATTCAGCCATTGCTTTCATGTACTAAGGAGACATCTGTTAGCTCCAAAGACATGTATGATACTTTGATGCCTCTTTTTACAGGTGGACAGGCTAGTGCTGGTCCTAATGAGGCAACTTCTCAGCCTTTGCAGGTTTCATATGATGATGCAGATCATTCCATTTCTGATGCAGATTTACATGATGCACTTGTTGATGAGAGAGCTGATATTGAGCAGGCAAAAACTATGCCAAAATGGCTGGTGCAGACTTTGCGTGACAGCAAATTAGATGCACCTTTGTCATATCGTACTCGTTCAGGATCTCATAGTGCCTCCTTTGCATCAGATTGCTATGCTATGGCTGCATCTAGTCTCTGTGATGAGAATGAGCCTGTTTCTTTTGATGAAGCACAAAATTCAAAAAATTGGATGGTTGTTATGCAATCTGAATATGATGCTATAATGAAGAATGGTACATGGTCTTTATGTGACTTGCCTCCTGGCAAGAAGGCCATTGGCACTAAGTGGGTATACAAGCTGAAGTGTAAACCTGATGGTACAGTTGATAGGTATAAGGCTAGGCTTGTTGCAAAGGGTTATGCACACGAAAGAGGAATTGATTTTGATGAGACCTTTGCACCTACATGCCGTATGACTACTGTTCGGAGCATTTGTGCACTTGCAGCCCATCATGGTTGGAATGTACATCACTTGGACATTAAAACAACATTTCTGAATGGTGACTTGCATGAAGAAGTGTATGTTTTTCAGCCCCGTGGCTTTGTGCAGAAAGGGCATGAAAACCAGGTTTGCACGTTAAAGAAGGCATTATATGGTTTAAAGCAAGCACCACGTGCTTGGTATGAGAAGATACATGCCTATCTGATTGCACACGGTTTTGAGAACAGTCCAACTAAAAGCACCTTATATGTTAAACGTGCTAATGATGCGCTTCTGATCATTGTTGTCTATGTTGATGACATGCTGCTCATTGGTCCTATTGAGACACATATTGCTGATTTTAAGGCTGATTTGCATGCCTCATTTGAGATGTCTGATTTGGGGAATTTTCATCACTATTTGGGCATTCAGTTTATGCACGTTGATGGTGGAATGGCTTTGTGTCAAACGAAATATATTGACACATTATTGCAGCGTTTTGGCCTTGAAGATTGTAAGCCTATTGCCACTCCTATGGAGACACGTTTACGATTGAGTCTTCATGATGCTGGAGATGCATTTGATGATGTTCTCTATCAGCAGGCTGTTGGATGCTTGATTTACTTATGCATTACTCGGCCAGATATTCAGTTTGCTATCTCACAATTGAGCAGGTTTATGCATTGCCCAGGAGTCACGCATTGGAAAGCGGTTAAGCGCATCTTTCGCTAGTTGAGTGGTACTCGGCTACTTGGGTTGTTTTATCCCAAGGGGGGATCACTACTGCCAGATTTGCATGCTTTTTCTGACTCAGATTGGGCTAGTTGCTATGACACTCATATGTCCACTAGTGGTTTTTGCTTCATGCTTGGTAGCTCATGTATATCTTGGTTGAGCAAGAAGCAGCCTACTATGGCCACTTCCAGTTGTGAGGCTGAGTATAGGGTAGCTTTCACAGCGACTATTGAGTGTGTGTGGCTCAGACGCCTTATGGCTGATTTGGGTGTTGGCTAGTCTTCTGCCACCACCATCTTCACTGACAGTCAGAGCACATTGGCAGTTGCGAGGAACCCTGTGTTCCATGCTCGCACTAAGCACATTGAGGTGCATTATCACTATGTCCGGGAGAGGTTCTCTGTTGGGGAGATCAGCTTGGCATATGTGCCCACGCAAGAGAACATTGCAGACCTTTTCACAAAGGCTCTGCCTAGGGAGAAGTTTGAAGCTTTTCGCAAAGCTTTGGGCTTACTTCCTTTTGTGGAGTGATTTCCATATAGCTTGGCACTTCCTTATACATGAGTGCCAGCTCCTTGTTCACCGCATCACTCCCAGGGGGGATTTGTTGATATATTTAGGTAGTGATGTGTGTGAACACTCTAGGACTGCGAGGGCACTTTTTTCCCTCTTTAGGAGGTTTTTTTCCCCCAGCTTGTATATACGTCTATTGCCCTAATGGGCTACTTATCTTTGTACATTCTCTAGTAATACATTCAGTATTGTGTGTTTGTGCTCCAAGCTTCTTCTTCTTCCTTGTGCTGTTTGCGTGCTTCTGCAGACGTCTATCTCCAACATGGATGCCTTCGATACATGCATGGCTGACATGCTTAGGTTAGCCAGGATAGAACAAGTTTCATCAACATTTGGGAGTCTGATGTATGAGTTGTTATGCCTAAGACCAGATATTGGAGTTGCTATTGGAGCATTTGCACTTGGAGCTGTAAGTTATTTGATGATTGGCATAAGCATAGCATGAGTGGGAGCTTTGCAAGAACTTCATCAATTCTTGCATCATTCAGATATGAGCTCGACTCTTGTCGATATGAGTCTAGAGCAGTTTGAGGTGCATGGATACACCTTGTTCGAGGCAGTTGGTATAGGGTGATTTGTATGGGTTGAGAAATGGACTCTTCCTATACATTATTGTATAGTCCTACATCATTCTTTGTATGTGTTACCACTTATGGTCACATTGACCCTTAAGTGGGAGATTGTTGTGGAGGTAAGGATTATGTGACCTTACCCCTATATTTTTATATCTACATCATATATAGAGGATTGCCTCAAGAGAGATCATTATGTGGGTTTCAGGGCTCCCACGCATGTGTCTTGGTCTCTTGTCTCCTCTCTCTCTCTCTCTCCCTCTTCTCCTTGCTCCTCTTGTTCTACACACCAAAGCCTTTCAAAAACTATAAACTTTTGTTCACCAAATTTTATAATATTTGCAACCTTTTTGTTTTTAGAGGAAAGGTTTAACACCCATTTAGGGCACAAGAGTTACAAGAATGCATATGTAGGAACAAGGATCTCAATTACACAGGCTTATCATTCACATACATACTCTTATTTATAAAAACAATCAATCCTTCTAATTGAGCTTTAAATTCTAATTATCATATCATTCCACAACCTCATTCATAATTATTTCTAAGGAGAATTTTAGAAAATTTTATTCCTATTCAATTCAGATAGTTATCACATGTCACATTTTTATCATCATTAGAGAGTTTTTTAAGTTTTGAAAATATGAAATCTTAAGTTTTGAGAATATGAAATCTGAATGCAATACTTGCAATAAAATGAAAAAGAAATGTGTACAAAGAGAAAATAAAGAAACATAATTCACCTAATCATGTTGGCTCATCTTCAAAATTTCTTCATTTATCAAGTAATCTTAATTATTTCTTCTATTTCTTATGAAGTTAAATGCTTATTTATTCTTAAATGAATTCAAGGATTGGGAAGTTTTTGTATAATTTTTCATATTTTCCTCAGTTTTTTCAATAAGATCTTTAAAAATTAGTTTCTGCTTTTCTTTAAACTATTAATCATTAGTTGTACTATCATTCACATAATTTTCATTTTTGATATTCTTATGTTCATTGTGAGTATTTTTTGAACTGATATTATCATGGATCAATTAATCTTTCAAATGTTTAACTTTCTCTTATTCAAATATTTCATCATTTTCTTAAAGCTTTGGATCAAATGATATATATAATTCTTCATGATTCTTAGTTCTCACCTGAATTTCTTTTTCATACTCTTTCTTATCATCTTCCAACCTTTCTTGCAAAATTTCTTCAACATTTTGTCTATACAACTTTATTTTTTCAATTCTCCTTTTTTTTAGAGATTAACTTCATTTTCAATTGTTTTCATTACATCATGCATGAATAATGCTATTTTTCCTATATGCTTGATAGGATGTGATGTATCATGAACTATTTCAATAAATCCAAGAAGTTGTAATTTTAAACTACTAAATTATTCTACATGTCTGGTCATGTGCTGTGAAGCACTTGAATCATCATATCATGAATTACCATTCCATTTTGAAATTTCAGTAGACATTGTGTTCATCATATGATGTTGGACCATAAATAACTGCTCTGAATCATCCACACTTGTCGATGCATAGTTGTTTTGTTGTTTTTTGCTGCTTTGATTCTTCAACCTGCAATTATAACATATCTTATTGTCATTAGTGGAATAAATTCTTTGGAAATTTCTACCACCTCTTTGGCTCCCCCTACTTGGAAATGGTCCTCTACCTCTTGCAATAGTTTCTTATTGACCTTGGTCTTAGATATCATTTCCTCTTCCACTTCCAAGGCCTTTGAATGAGCCTCTTTGTCTACTATAGCCCAAGCCTAAGCACCACCTCCTTTACTTCTCAATCCGTGGATATGTGAGGAGGATATGAAGATCGTGAGCAATTGTGGCAAGAAAATGTGAGTGGCAAGCACGTACATGCACACATGCCCACAAATGCACACAATGCAAGATAACAAAGATAAGAACAATGGAATATTTGATTCTCAATAACTCGATTACACTCTTCAAGAATCTCTTTCTCTAACTTGCTAATGTAAAAATGAGCTCTCTAGCTCTTTTTATAGTTTTTTGACTAGTATTGGCCGGTTTCAGATTTAATGGCTAACCTAGTTTAAAGTCAAATTCCTGATGATACTTGAGGGCTCAAATGAGCTCTAAAAAATATGGAATCCAAAAACAGAGCTCTACCTAGGTCCTCAAGCTCAAGGACATGTTTTCTTGCAAAAAATGGAGCTTAAGAACAGGAAATAATATTTACAATGGTTTTTAGTGATCAAAATCACCATTTTTAAAGGCTTTCTGTATGAAAATTTGACATATACTTCTTGGAGCTCCCTACATGTTCGCTCTTCTTGTATTTCCACTTCTTCTATGATGTTCTTGTTCCTCATGCTTGTTGGAGTTAGACGTCTATGAAAGCACACGAACAACATAAGGAAGAAGAAGAAGCTTGGAGCACAACACACAATACTGAATGTATTACTAGAGAATGTACAAAGATAAGTAGCCCATTACGGCAATAGGCATAAATACAAGCCAAGGGAAAAAACCTCCTAAAGAGGGAAAAAAGTGCCCCGACAGTCCTAGTGTGTTCACATATATCACTACCTAAATATATCAACAAATCCCCCTGGGAGTGATGCAGTGAACAAGGAGCTTGCACTCATGTATAAGGAAGTGCCAAGCTATGTGGAAATTACTCCACAAAAGGAAGTAAGCCCAAAGCTTTGCAGAAAGCTTCAAACTTCTCCCTAGGTAGAGCCTTCGTGAAAAGGTCTTCAATGTTCTCTTGCATGGGCACATATGCCAAGCTGATCTCCCTAGTAGAGAACCTCTCCTTGACATAGTGATAATGCACCTCAATGTGCTTAGTGTGAGCATGGAACACAGGGTTCCTTGCAACTGTGAATGCGCTCTGACTGTCAGTGAAGATGGTGGTGGGAGAAGTCTGACCAACACCCAAATCAGCCATAAGGATTTTGAGCCACACACACTCAATTGTCGCTGTGAAAGCTGCCCTATACTCAGCCTCACAACTGGAAGTGGCCATAGTAGGTTGCTTCTTGCTCAACCAAGATATACATGAGCTACCAAGCATGAAGCAAAAGCCACTAGTGAACACACGAGTGTCATAGCAACTAGCCCAATCACAGTCAGAAAAAGCATGCAAATTTGGCGGTAGTGATCCCCCCTTGGGATAAAACAATCCAAGTAGCCAAGTACCACTCAAATAGCGAAAGATGCGCTTAACTGCCTGCCAATTCTTGACTCCTGGGCAATGCATAAACCTTTTCATCTGTGAGATAGCAAACTGAATATCTGGCCTAGTAATGCATAAGTAAATCAACCATCCAACAGCATGCTGATAGAGAACAACAGTAAATGCATCTCCAGCATCATGAAGACTCAATCATAAACATGTCTCCATAGGAGTGGCAATAGGCTTATAGTCTTTAAGGTCAAAATGCTGCAATAATGTGTCAATAGATTTCATTTGACACAAAGCCATTCCACCATCAACTTGCATAAACTGAATGCCCAAATAGTGATGTAAATGCCCCAAATCAGACATGACAAATGAGGCATGAAAATCAGCCTTAAAATCAGTAATATGCTTCTCAATAGGATCAGTAAGCAGCATGCCATCAACATAGACAAAATGATGAGAAGCACATCATTAGCACGCTTAACATTTAAGGTGCTTTGAGTTGGATTGTTCTCAAAACCATGTGCAATCAGATAGGCATGTGTCTTCTCATACCAAGCACATGATGCTTGTTTTAAACCATATAATGCCTTCTTGAACCTGCACACCTAGTTTTCATGCCCTTTTTGCACAAAGCCACGGGGCTGAAAAACATACACTTCTTCATGCAAGTCACCATGTCCAACTGATGTACATTCCAACCATGATATGCTGCAAAGTGCACAGAGGCTCCGAACACTAGTCATAGGACATGTAGGTGCAAATGTCTCATCAAAATCAATGCCTCTTTCATGTGCATAACCCTTTGCAATAAGCCTAGCCTTATACCTGTCAACTATACCATCCAGCTTATGCTTCAGCTTGTATACCCACTTAGTGCCAATGGACTTCTTGCCAGGAGGCAAGTCACATAAAAGACCAAGTACCATTTTTCATTATAGCATCACATGGAGATTGCATAGCAGCCATCCAATTTTCTAAATTTTGTGCTTCATCAAACAAAATAGGCTCATTCTCATCACAGAGACTAGATGCAGCCATAGCATAGCAATCTGATGCAAAAGAGGCACTATGAGAGCCTAAACGAGTATGATATGACAGAGGTGCATCTAATTTGCTATCACACAAAGTGTGCACCAGCCATTTTGGCATAGTTTTTGCCTGCTCAATATCATCTCTCTCATCAACTAGTGCATCATGTAAATCTGCATCAGAAATGGAATGATATACATCATCACATGAAACCTGCAAAGGTTGAGAAGTTGCCTCATTGGTTCCAGCACTAGACTATCCACCTGTAAAAAGAGGCAGCAAAGTATCATACATGTCTTTGGAGCTAACCCATGTCTCCTTAGTACATGAAAGCAATTGGTAAATAGCATCTTCCACAAAAATAACATCATGACTAACCAGAATGCATTGAGTATGTGGATGATACAAATGATAGCCTTTACTTTCAGAACTATATCCAACAGAAATACATTTTATTGCTTTATTATCCAGTTTTCTGTGATGTTTTTCAAGCACTAATCCATAAACCAAACAACCAAAAACACGCAAATGAGCAACAAATGGCTTGCCATCATGCCAAGCCTCATATGGATTGATAGGATGTAGCGCTTTAGTGGGACACTTGTTCAGTACATATGCTGCACACATGACAACGTCAAGCCAGAAACTATGTGGTAAAGCCTGACTCTTGACCATACACCTCGCCATCTCCATAAGTGACCTGTTCTTTTGTTCAGCAACTCCATTCTGTTGAGGTGTATGCGGCACTGTACACTAGTGTTTTATCCCACGTTGAGCCAAAAATGGATTAAAATCAAAAGACATATATTCCCCCCCTCGATCAGAACAGAGGGTGCCTATTTTACATGCTGATAGATTTTCAGCCAAAACCAAAAATTGTTTGAAGCACATGAACACTTCGGACTTTTCCTTCAATGGATATACCCATGCATGCCTGGAAAAGTCATCGATGAAAGTCACAAAGTAAAAATAATTCCCAAAAGAAGGTGTCTACATAGGACCACAAACATCACTATGTACAAGCTGCAATTTCTGAGTAGCCTGAATTGAACTATCTTTTGGAAAGGAGGAACATTGCATTTTTCCCAAAATAAAGCCTTCAAAAACATGTTTTCCAGGTGCCTCAAGTTTGGGCAAAGAGGACACCATTTCAAATTTTTGCACGCATATCAAACTAGCAAAATTTAGATGACCAAAGCGTGCATGCCAAAGCTTTGCATCTGACATAGCCTGAGAATCATTTACTGCACATGCCAAATCATTTACACATCTTTCATAGTCAATGATCTTACACAACCCACGACATAAAATGCCAGAAGCAATAATCACATCGCCATTTGATAGATCATGAACTATACACCTGTCATCAACAAATTTCACAACCAAGCCAATCTTGGCTAATGCAAAAACTGATAACAAGATCTTCTTGATCCATGGCATAAATAAAGCGTCTGACAAAGTGAAAAAACTACCATCAGTAATAGTCAAAATGATCTTACCAACTCCCAAGATAAGAGGAGTTGCCAGGAAAGCTTGATTCGCAACTCTCATAATGGACCTGTTCTGCCTGGACTCATCTTCCTGCAATAGAACAGAGACTAACTCCTCAAATGATAAGGCATTTGGATTGCCTTTCATCATCAACCAAAGAGTAGAAGCTAAACTCTGATATGAATCAGGAAGACCATTCAGAACGGTCTACACAAGTGAGCTATCTCGTGTAACCTCATCAACAGAAATCAACTATTCCTTCAAGTCTTTGATCTTCTTTAGGAAACTGTCCATAGAATCACATTCATTCATGTGCTCACTCCAACTATTTTCGGAGGTAAGCAACACGAGCCTCATTCCTAGCTTGGTACAATGTGGTAAGTGTATCCCAAGCATCCTTAGCTGTTCTGCAAGGGAGAATGTGAGGAATAACGGCACGTTTGATAGACAAAGCTATCAATGCATGTGCTTGGGCATCTCTGCCATCCCAGCAAATCTACTCTGTAGTAGGTGCAGTAGAAACCACAATACGAAGAGGAATATGTAGAATATCATCATCTTCGACACCTTCTGCATCAGCTTCAGTACCTACAGTTGTAACAATTGCAGGTGTGATAGGACGTTTTTCGACACCTTGCACAATGTTCCACAGTCATTTTGCAACCAACAGATGTCGCATCAAATAAGCCCATAACGGGTAGTTGGTACCATCCAACTTATCCTCAACAACCAACATACGGAATACATCACTACTTTCGGCCATGGCCAGTGACTAAAATACCTTGATGCGAAAAATTGACTATATCTCAAAAAGTTGAATAGAACTACGTAGACGAATTCCACTAGACCTGTAGCAGACTTCGAGACACTTATATTGGGGAACAGAAACTGGTAAATAACTTTGGCACAAAAAGACAAAATAGCCTGCACAAGCACTATGATAGTGCATTCGGAAGCCGAAACGAGCTCAGATGATTTTGGCACCACACAACAAAGCTATTTTGATCTCAAAACACGCTGAGTATGCTCACCAAAATTCGTGTGATTCTGAAACTGCAAACGTAGGAGTGTCTATAGTGCCCTAGATGAAGCGACGACCTGCTCTGATACCAATTCTTGGAATAAGACATCTACGGAAGCACACGAACAGCACAAGGAAGAAGAAGAAGCTTGGAGCACAACACACAATACTGAATGTATTACTAGAGAATGTACAAAGATACGTAGCCCATTAGGGCAATAGGCATATATACAAAACGGGGGAAAAAAACCTCCTAAAGAGGGAAAAAAGTGCCCCGACGGTCCTAATGTGTTCACACACATCACTACCTAAATATATCAGCAATGCTGAACGTTGATGCAAACAGTCCCCCCCCCTTCAAGTCTCTCGTCCCCTGACACACCCTTGTTGGAGTGGGTGTTCCATGTACTCCTTTGAGAGGTAGTGTATCCATCATGTATCTACAAGAGTGATTTTTCTTCAAAATGTAGGGGGGTGGGTTCTCCTATTCTTCATTATTTCACTACTAGCATTTGTAAGTTTTGATGCCTTTGTATGTAATCCTTCCTTGGATTCTAAAATGATGGTGTATTTGTGAGCTTTCAAAAATTGCTAATTGCACAAAATAGGTTGTCAATGTAGATTCTAAGTAGCTTTTGTCTTTGAATTTCTTCATAGGTATTGATGTTGTAATCTTGATGTCCTCTAGATCGATCAAACATGGGTTTCATAGTTATTATGCCAAGTACTTGTAACCCATAATGAATCATGGGTAAGTGTGTTAGTGAATGGGTTGAAGAAAATATGTGCCTTGTACACAGTCTTGTAATGTGGCCCTATGCATGCTTACTTGGGGAATGCATTGCAAGAAGTATGGTGCAAGAAATTGGGTCTTGAGCTAAATGCTCAAGGGTATGCTGACGAAGAGGTTTCCAAATCTATGATTGTTATAGTGTTGCCAAAGTAGGGGATTCTTACCATGGTCTAAGGTTGGTTGATGTTCATCTCTTTGTGTTGTACTCCCATCATGGTGATGGACAATTTGCTTGTCTTTTCTTTTTGATGGACGTCCTTCTTGATGATTAACTGATGAGATTCTTTGAGTAGATGGTCTTGTCCCTTCTCTCTCTCTCTTTTTTAAGGAAGAGTGTCACAAAACAAGAAGAAAGAGGTTAGTATCAATAAAATATTTTACATATGTCAAATGTGTCTCATGTGCATGGGATTCTCAACTATGTCTATGCATGACCTTGTAATGTGGCCCTATATTAATGCATACTATGGAAATGCATGAATTAATTGGTGCAAAGATGGGGTTATGGAAAGGGCACATGGTTTTTGCACCTCAAGGCTTTCAATGTTACTTGCAGACATTGATGCAATCTTTGTTTGGAGTTATCCATTGGATCTCAAAATGATGCATTGAGTCAATGGTTGAATGACAACTGATCATTCCTCCTTATAGGGATCCATTTTAGAATAGTGTTCGGCTATGTACAGATAACTTTTGGCCTCTTCATCTTTGAATGGTTTTTTAAATTTTGTATCCCTCGTTGTTGGCTCTTTGGTTCTTTGGGGAGCCCTTATGCTTTTGGTTCTCAAACCATACACTTGTTGATTGTCTTCCTATAGTTGCCAAAAAGGTGATTTTATCTTCTTTTGATCTTTGTGCTTGGTTCTGATCCTTGCTTCTCTTTGGATTCTTTCTTCAGATTTTTCTCATGAGGGAGAGGAAAGGGTTTTCGTGTATGTAAGATTTCCTTGGGTACCCACATGTGCAATCTCCCTTGTTGAGCTGAAACTTATTCCTTAGGCACCCAAATTTGTCGGATACCTTATGGTTGGGCTTGTCCTAGTTGCTTGGTTCTTCTTTTGGCATGGTTGGCTTGACTAGATGGGCCTTGTTGGGGAAAAGATAGTGGTTTCTTACCGTTCATAACCCATAATTGTTTAGTCATAAAATTTGGTTTAGGTTTTGTCCTTTAGTACATCAGCAGCGAGGTTGTGTAGTAGCTTTTGTCACCAAGGTGGAATCCTTCTTTCCATCTAGTTAGAGTTGTCCTCCACTGCTTTGCAAAGCTGATTTTTCCAATTGTGATTTGGATACTTTTAGAAGAGAAGGGTAACACTTTCATGGCCTACCTATTAATAGGTGAGGAATGGTGCACATTGGACTCTATAATGATTCCAAAGTGTGGGGTACTAGAATCAAAAGGGCCCTTTCCTTCCAATTCAACTATTAGGCATTGCTTGTGGATCCATATCTAAAGTGATCATTGTAAGAGTTTAAATCAATTACATGATCATACAACCAATCCTATCATAATATCATATAATATGTGATGTCCTCATCATCCCAAACTAGCAACTTTACTCTCCAAGGGACATCCTTTAGAGGATAGGAATGTCCGCCTTGTCAATAAAAGGGATCTCCATGCTTCCTAAGCCCACTACATAAGCTTCTTATGGCTTAACTTCCATGCCCAATCCTTTAACGCATGAGTACCTAATTGTAGAGACATTGAATTTGAATATGTGGAAATGTATAACGCATGAGTACCTAATTGTAGAGACATTGAATTTGAATATGTGGAAATGTATGTTGGAGAATGGAGTAAAGAGTAACCCCAAGAGTTATACATATGACGAAGCATGGTCCCATCCTATTCGGATCAAAATTATACTTCAATGTTAAATGCAAAAGAGCATTCCTACAAGCTGTACTTATGAACATAAAAGCATGTGAATCTTCCTGTTGCAAAGGCATGCATGTGAACACCTTTCAAGTCTGTGTAAAGAAGTTCACCATGAAATGAATTTTCACCCGAAAGTATATCACCACTTATAGAAGTAAAATGAATTGCTTATGCAACTTGTGCTTGCCACATATAAAAAATATGGGCAATAATACAAATTGATTCAAATCAAATACTTCTATTCTGTGTGCATTGTTATGTATTGTATGGCTTCATTTGCTTCTATTTTTCCACTATAAATGAGTGAATCCAACAAATGACTTAAGAGATATATAAGAGAAACTTTGGATGCAGAATTAATTGGTTGATTTGCAACCTTCCTCCAGCGTTGTCATTGTAGTCTTCTTATCTTAGAAGCCATCCTTCATCTTCAAACTTATGCAAGAGCTTTAAGTGGCAACGTCTTCGATGTCTGAGAACATCGACAACTGTAGTAACACCAAGCCTTAGATATTCTTCATCCTTTATTGATCTAGTTTTTGTAGCTCTATAGCTTAAAATGTGGATTGCACCACAATGCATGAACCCGCAAGTCATAACTTGAACATGATTTAGTTTCATAATCTGCCTATACATGTTCGTACATTATGCATATGACTACCCACACGTTGTGCATATGTGCGCACAAAACTCTTATATGAGACTTTCGATACATATGCTTCAACTGCATAACAATTCATTCATATAAAGACATTCCGCTGATATGCGCACAGACATAAAAAAAACATCTCATGCAAAAACATATAATCTTTACATCTCATGATATAAATTTGTGACATATAATATAATATGATCATATGTAAGAATATACCATATTGTTGACTTAGTAAGTCAAACGTATATTTACCTCCTCAATATTGAGCGCTTGCATGAGGCCACGTTATTTGAGAATGTATGTGTACTAAAAACACTCACTCCAATCTCCATTTGAAGGAATAGAGATCTAAAACATATGATGCATGTAGACAAACTAACAACATTGTGTGTATGATTCTATTTTATGATAGAAGCATATATGAAGATATGAACATTCTCATTAGCGTTGAACATCTAGTAAGAGCTTATGAACATGCACTCGATATGCATCACAGCCCAAAAATTTATTAACAGATTATATATATATATATATATATATATATATATATATATATATATATATATATATATATATATATATATATATAGAGAGAGAGAGAGAGAGAGGTATGGAAACCGTGAAATTCACCGCTTTGCGTTCTTCCTAAAAATAAGGTATGCTTCATCTCCTTGACTCAAGGTAGTTCTTCATTTGTCACAATGCGTCTATTTCTTTATAGAAATACAAGGTAGGCATGATGTCCTTGATTTAAGAAGAAGTTTTGCAAGTAGTCGATAACGTGAAGACATATTTTTTTACTTGTTTTTTTATATGCTATGGGTCATATGGATATTATATGGAAAACTCTAAGAGTAGAGTCATATCAGAAATACTCAGATTGGTGAATTTGGAGACTTCTTGCTCCAACAACTCTCTTTCAATCTTCAAATTCAACTGATCATTTTTCCATGTTGTCTCCTCTCTTGGTTTTCTTTGCTTTACCTTTGCCTTTTATCTCCCCTTTGATCTGCTTTTTCTTTTGCCTTTGAATCTTCTCTTCTATGTTTGGTTTTGCTTCCTTCTTCTCTTCTTTGCTCCATGTATCGTCAAGTTTGATTCTTCTTCATGTTGATGTATAGACAATCCTCTGGGATATGTAGAACCTTTGATATTGATGTAGTCTTTGGTTGTTGAAGTAATAGCTACTCCTTTGGATGTGATAATCTTCAATGACTCTATATTTTTTATTACTTTTTCTCTCTTGTGGTTTATTCTTTTGTTTTTTTTTTCTTTTACTTTGTTGATGGCTCCTTTGAATTACGTTTGATCTCTTGTGGTTTATTCTTTTGATTTTTTTGTTTTACTTTGTTGATGTCTCTATATTTAATCTTCACGTAGTAGCTTTCTGCCATTTTTGTTCATGCCTTTTTTTATTTGATGTTGTTCATCGATGTAGTCCTTCCTTCTTGTGGTTGGTCTTTTCTTCAAGAATGTAGTACATACTTCATGTGGTTGATATTTTCTTCAAGAGCGTAGTTCATGCTTCATATGGTTGATATCAAGAGTAACTCCCCTTCGATCCAATAGTTCTTTTGTATGGTTTTCTTTGATATGTGTATCCTTCATATAATACTTCAAATAAAGAAGTACAAGAGCTTAAAAGATAAGCTCATGATGATGGTGACTTGGACCACAACACATAATGAAGTCTCAAAACAAGTTACAAAGCAATAAAAGGCTTTATCAATGGCCTTTGTTATCTATGTATAACAACTTAACTTTGTCCTATTGCAAAATTCAGAGGTTGTGTTTTACACACTCATCTTGAAGCAAGCAATGCTCTAGCTCCAGGGTGATTTTATTCCTTCACTTGTTTGATGGATTCCTTTTTTATGAAGAAATGAAGCCATACTACTTCTTGAGCAACCATATTGCTCAAGAAGTAGTATGGGTGAAAGAGTTGTTCTCAGATTTCGGACTTGTAAGCTCCAAATATCACATACTAGGAGATAATATGAGTTCCATGCATTTGGCTACAAATCTAGTTTTTCATGCAAGCACAAAGCACATAGTTGTTCATTACCACTTTGTAAGAAAAAAGCTTATGGCAAAGGAAATTGACTCATCATTTGTTCCTACTAAGAAGCAAATAGTAGACATGATGACATTGCACGCATTTATTGTATTACATGATTGATCACATATGATCACACTCTTACTAAGCTCCAAAATATTTACCTTTGTAAAATGAAATGTAAAAGACTCAAAAATCATGAGTTAGAGGTGATTATGATTTGGTCAATCAATCATTCAATTAGCAACCAAAAGTAGATCTTGATTAGATTACTTTGCCTAGATTATATGAAAAGATATCAATCAATCTGACCTACCAAAATTGCGTTATTTGGAATCAAAATTCATGGAGAAAATGATGGTCCATAGATCTTTTATATTCTAAAGGCTCTCGATCATTTGTAAGACAGTTTTAAAGAAATATACATAGACTTTGGCCAATATTGTCTTGTTGCTTCATTTATCTAGTCCTTACTCAAACATAGTCAACTTGCAAAGCTTGATGCTCTATCTATAGAGCTCCAAATCCAATGGTTAAGCATTCATTAGCAAGATATCATTATCTACTTTATGTTTATAAATTTTGAAGCCATTTTCTTTAGGAAATTTAGAGAAATAGAATATTTGCAGTCTCAAGGTCATCTTCTGTACATTCTTATAAAATAGGAATGACCACCAATCCGAATGAAGTTGATTGGTACTTTGTTGGTGGTTTTTTATGAATCTTTTATGCAATGTAGCAAACTAAAACTTCTCACGACACCTTACTAAGAGGAATTTTCTCAATCTATAATTGTGATGTTGCTCTGAGTATTTTTCAATCATAACTTCAATTGAGATTCTAGAAAGTTTTCTATGAACTAGTCAAGATGCAATTCATCTATTTTGCATCAATCTATTTTTATTGATGTTCTAGAATACCAATTGAGTTTTATTGCATTGATCAAAAGTATACAAGTTCTACGTTACATAATCAAAGAGCTAGGGCACATCATGTGCAAGTTTTCTAGACCATCTTCATCATCTGAAAAACCAACTCCAAGCTTATCCAAATCTCTCCCATCTCTTTCAATCTTGATAGTTGACAGGTATAAGGTTAGGCGTTTTGCATGCTGAAGAAAGAGGCATTGGTTTTGATGAGACATTTGCTCTTACATGCCGAACGACTACTATTCATAGCATCTCTACACTTGTAGCTTAGTTATCATCGTTGGAATGTATATTAGTTGGACAATAAAACTAGATTTTTGAATAATGACTTGCATGAAGAAGTGTATGTTTTCATGTCCCATGGTTTTGTGCAGAAAGGGCATGAAAAGAAAGTGTGCGGGTTGAAAAAGGATTATATGGTTTGAAGCAAGCACCACATCCTTGGTAAGAAAAGATACATGCCTACTTGATTGCACATGGTTTTGGGAACAATCCAACTAAGAGGACCTTATATGTTAATCATGCAAACAATGTGCTTCTGGTCATTATTGTGTATGTTGATGACATGCTCCTCGTTGGTCCTAATGAGAAGCATATTTCTAACTTTAAGGCTGATTTGCATGCCTCATTTGAGATGTCAAATTTGGGGCATTTCCATCACGATTTGGGCATTCAACTTATGCAAGTTGATGGAAAAATATATTTGTGTCAAACAAATTATATTGACAATTATTGTAGGGTTTTGGACTCGAAACGGCAAGTCTATTGCCAATCCTCTACAAACAGGTTTACGATTGAGTCTTCATCATGTTGGAGATGCATTTGATGCTATTATCTATCAGCTCACTATTGTGTGCTTGATTTACTTATGCATTACTCAAGTAGATATTTTCTCATAGATGAGCACATTTATGCATTACCCAAGTGTCAAACATTGGCAAACAGTTAAGCACATCTTTCACTACTTGAGTGGCACCTGGCTACTTGGATTGTTTTATCCCAAGGGGGTCTCTACCACCAGATTTACATGCCTTTTACGACTTTGAGTGGGCTGGTTGTTATCACACTCGTGTGTCCACTAGTGGTTTTTGCTTCATGCCTTGAAGCTCATGCATATCTTGGTTGAGCAAGAACCAACCTACTATAGCTAGTTCTAGTTGTGAGGTTGTATAGGGAAACTTTCATAGAAATTGTTGAGTGTGCATAGCTTAGATGCCTTACGGCTAATTTGGATGTTGCTAAATCGTCTTCAACCACCATCTTTACTGTCAGTCAAAGTGTAGTAGAAATTGTTGAGTGTGCATAGCTCAAATGCCTTATGGATAATTTGGATGTTGTTAAATTGTCTTCAACCACCATCTTTATTGACAGTCAAAGTGCAGTAGTTGCGAGGAACTCTATGTTCCATGCTAGCACTAAGCACATTGAGGTGAACTATCATTAAGTTAGGGAGAGGTTCTCTATTAGAGAGATCAGTTTGCCATATGTGCCCACACCAGAGAACGTTGTAGGCCTTTTCACAAATGCACTACTTACGGAGAAGTTTGTAGCTTTTTGCAAAGCTTTGGGCTTACTTCCTTTTGTCGATTGATTCCACATACCTTGGCACTTCCTTATACATAAGTCCCAACTCCTTGGTCACTACATCACTCCTACGGGGGATTTGTTGACGTATTTTGATAGTGATGTGTGTGAACACACTAGGACCGTCGGGGCACCTTTTTCCCTCTTAAGGAGGTTTTTTCTTCCGGCTTGTATATACGTATATAACCCTAATGTGGTCACTTATCTTTCTACATTCTCTTGGTAATACATTTAGTATTGTGTGTTGTGCTCCAAGCTTCTGCCTCTTCCTTGTGTTGTTTCGTGCTTGCATAGACCAAAAACTCCAACACTATTTTGCTAGAACCATGTAGAAGTGGTGTACAAAACTTGCGTAGGATAGAAAATTTGCTTGAAATTATTAGAATCCACCTAGTTAATATATTTTTCCTTTCATATTTTTTATGTCACAAAACATTGAATTAGGAAAGGATATTATAGACCCACCCTTGTCATTCTTTCCATGCTTTGCACTTTATTCACCTACTCACATGGAAAGTTAAATGGTATTTAGAATGATTTGGGCAAAGATCAACCCACACACGTACTTCCCTCTTTTTGTATTTAGTCTAGAAAGAATCTCCTTCTAATAAAGAGGCAAATCAGAGAGATAAAAGTCATGATTGACACGAATGATGATGGGCATAGGGGAATACTTCACGTAGTACACTTCGACACATTTTTGAGGAAAAAAATATATCAAGAGGGAATACGTGTGTGTAATGATAGGTCAAGGGACAAAAGAGTTGAATTTAAGGGTCTAAATTCCCTTGGAGAACCATTGGAGTCCATTAGAAAACCTTTAGAAAAGTATCTATGAATATATGCCTTGAACCCTTGAGCTATTTTGATTATTTGATCTCCCCTTTGAAGGATTTCAACCTTAGGACTGGTTATTCTAAGGCTTGAAAACCTTAGTCTTTGGAGAAGCTTCTCCAAGTGTCACTTTTTATGTGAGAGGATAAGACTCATTTGATTAAGTATCCATGCGATAGCATGTTTCTCACCTTGGAAAAATGTCAATGTCAAGGATACTTGGAGGGACATTTGAAAGTGTCTAAGGATATGTATCCCCATGGCCAAGAGTTATGTATATGGGTGAAGTTGACTAGGGGGATATGTGCATCTCTCACCCATTTGTGAGCTTAGACTAGGTTCTTAAGGGACCTTTGATAGTGAGACTTAGCAACTCTAGTGTGGAGAGCAACACTTCATATCACAATAACCATAGCACATTAATAGTTTTGAGGAACTCAATGTTCCATTATAAGTTAAGGCAAATTAAGGCATACTATCATTATTTGAAGAAGAAATCTTTATTAGAGAGATCAAATTTGTTTATGCGCCTACATATCATAAACTTGCTTATCTTTTTACAATGGTTGGTGCTCCTGAGAAGTTTTACCTTTTTCACAAAGGGCTTGGATTACTTCAATTGTTTGAGTTATTTGGATTTCATGAAGCTTGGAACTTACAAAGAGTGATAGCATTTTGTTAGCAGTTACAATGTTAACAGAAGGAGTACTTCCAATTCTTGAGGCAAAAAAAAATTATATAAAGCCACCAATTCTTGTCATCGTATGCATCGAAAGCCACCATATGATCATACTGTGAATTTTCATAGCAGTTCATATTAGTGAAATTAATATAGGCAAGGAGATATATGATGCAAGTGTGTTTAAACTTTAAAATTTCTCTCATATTGGGGAATATATATAGATAAATAGAGAAATGAGTATAGGGAAATGGCTCTTAAAATGGATTGATAAAAGTACTAGATATTCTAAACAAAAAAAAAAACTATAGCTTGGGAAGGAGACGACAAATGAAATCCCTTAACGTTTTTCAGAAAGAGAGGAGCTGAAGAGAGAGATACAGAGAGAGAGAGATAATAATAATAATAATAATAATAATAATAATAATAATAATAATAACCAATTAGAGGTAAATTCAAATCAGCACCGACCGCATTGATATTCTGATCCGATGTAGCTCGCAACAGCATGTGGAGAATTGAACACCTTCATGTCCATATATTGACCATGTTAGAAGAAGCAATTCTTGAAGAAAAATTATTTGGAAAATGTCAAAAATTTGTAGAAATATTTATACAAATTATGTAAAATTCAGGAAGAGTCTTCCTCATGAATGATAGGATCATATGTATTTTTCCTAGAATTTTTGGAAGCTCTTTGATAGCATATTTTTAGAATAAAAGGTGAAAAGGACCAAAATTCAAGTGTGAAAAGGGACACTTGAAAAAGTATAAAAGATAATTTCTTCTATTTTGAAGAGGTTGGTTGTATTATTTTGATGCTATCCAAGTAATGTGAAGATCTTTCCTGCAAAAAATCGTGTTTTCTCCTTCCATGATCTTTGTCTTGAATTGTTGAGTCTTTTCATTGTATAATCCATGGAATTTGTGAACTTTTCTTCTGTATTTCTGAGTAAGATGTATGAAGAGAGGTGATTCTCAGTGTATTGAGTAAGAAAGTGCAGAAGAACAAAGATGGAATTGGAAATTCTCAGTTTTTACAGAATTACGATTGTCTCATTTGTGTGATACATGTGATGCTTTGGAAATTTGACTTCATATTTCTATTCTACTGTGAAAATGACACACTTTAGGCACAAAGATCATTGAAAATGCTTTTGTAGAACTCAAGATAATCAAAACCCTACATATTTCCTTCCTTATTCATAAATCTCTCAGAAAAACAGTAATCTCAACTCTTATTCTTGGATTCCATTAACTGGAAGGGGTTGTGGTCTTTGCATACCTCCCAAATTTACAATTTAAATATGTGTAGTTGATATTTTGTGCTATAATGATTGGAGAGGATAACTCCAAAGGGTAACAACAAACATTTTTTGGCACTGTTGTCGGTTCAAGTCTTGGACCTTGCTGGATCTTCCATTGTTGATGGTATTTTAACACATTGAAAAGGTACTACTCTATAATCAAGAAAGAAAATTTGGAAAGGTAGGTTTCTTTGCTTGTCTTTTGGGAAAATAAAGCATGAATTAACCTTTTGAGATAAAGAAGTTTGTGAAAGTTTTGCAAATTGATAGTTGGGCATACCTTTTAAGAGTAAAGTGCAGGTGTGTGAACAAAAAAATGAATCAAGATTGTTAAAGGAAAGGTAAAATGTGATTATCCTTGCATAAGTAGATTGCTTTTTGACCAAGTACCAAGAAAACTTTGTCAAATCTCTAAGATGACATGCTTGCAATGAGCAAAGTCAAGTAAAGTAGCTATGAGCAAATTGATTGATCCATTTGTTTATCTAAGGTAAAATAATAGTCTTGACAAAAGATTCATTTGTCACTTGAAAAAAAAGGGTGTTGAGTTTATCTTTGCATAAATTGATATTGGTGCATCTTAACATATATTTTCTTGAAAAGCTCTACTTCCAAATTGTTAGATTGCAAGCATAAAAGAGTATAACCAATCATGAGACAAAAGATCAATGGATCTTGAAACAAGAAAACCCTAAGTGAAGTGTTTTCCTTGATTTAGGGATTAAAATACTAAAAAAATTCATAAAATCTATTAAAATTCAAACAAATTTCTTTTTACTAAGGAAAATTTATAGAAGGTCTGGTGTTGAATGGTGGAAGAAGAATAGTGCAAAAAAAAATCCAAAAATTAAAAGAAAAAGAAAAATATTTAGAGTAAAAGTTGTTGTTTATTTTTTTTCTAATTTTAATCTCTTTGAATGGGTTGGTTGGTGTATAATTGTAGGTGACAATTGAGCTGGAGTTGGTGAAGAATAATGGAGAAGACCAAGAGGGAAGAAAAGTCAAAAAGTGCAAAAGCAAAAAATTTATAAAAGAACACGATTCTCATCACAAAATCGCGATTTTTAGTAAGATAATGAAAATGATCCAGGGGTATTGAGGTAAGCCATTTTAGGGTTGAATAGTTGCATAATCATAGGTAAGCAGAATCTTAGTGAGAATGAGCATCAGATGATCATGTTGGGAAATTGAACACAAAATCACAATTTTCATTAGTAATGGAGAAATATGAAAATTTTGCTTGAAAGAACAGAATTTCAGGAGTATAACCATAAACTTGCACAAGAATAAGGATCAGGAAAATAAGAATTTAGAATTATCAAAAATCATTCACAATCGCGATGGTCTGAAGCCTATAAAAGCTTACATTCACAAAAAATCAGGCATTTGAGTGAGAGAGAGTGAGTGAGGAGAGCTATCAAAAGCATGATTTCCTACAACCACAAAGAAGTTAGGAATTTCTTGATCAAGCAACAAGGTAATTCTCTTCACATCAAGTTTTTGCATAAATTCAAGTTCAAAATTTTGGGAAAGGATCAGAAAACACAGAAAATTGTTGAACACAGAGAATCGCATTTTTCTATTTTTTGAACTTTTTGAAGGAAAAGTTGTCTTTTAGTTGAATGTTCTTTATTGCATGTTAATTATGTTTTGAATAGGCGCTTCTGATAGTGTAATAAGAACTCCAAAAATCAAAAAACCAAAAAATTATAAGAAGCTGCACAGAATCACGATTCTGTGACTAAACTCAAAATCGTGATTCCCAGAATACGATTTTCATAAGAAAATCGTGTTTTTAATGATTGTGATCAATCATGATTGTCTGGGAATAAAGAATCATGACAAACACGATTCCCTTCATAGAATCATGACAAACACGATTCTCTTCACAGAATTGTGACAAACACGATTCTCTTCAAAGGATTGTGACAAACATGATTCCCTTCATAGAATCATGACAAACACGATTCTTTTCACAGAATCGTGACAAACACGATTCTCTTCAAAGAATCGTGACAAACACGATTCCCTTCATAGAATCGTGACAAACATGATTCCCTTTACAGAATCGTGACATACACGATTCTCTTCAAAGAATCATTACAAACACGATTCCCTTCACAGAATTGTGACAAACATCATTCTCTTCAAAGAATCGTGACAAACACGATTCCCTTCATAGAATCATGACAAACACGATTCCCTTTACAGAATTGTGACATACACAATTCCCTTCACAAAATCGTACACGATTCCCTTCATAGAATCGTGACAAACACGATTCTCTTCAAAGAATCATGACAAACACGAATCCCTTCACTAAATCATGACAAACATGATTCTCTTCAAAGAATCATGAAAAACACGATTCCCTTCATAGAATCATGATAAAAAACGATTCTCTTCACAGAATTGTGACAAACACGATTCTCTTCATGGAATCATGGCAAACACAATTCCCTTCATAGAATTGTCAAAAACACGATTCCCTTTCATAGAATCATGAAATAGTTGAATGATTTTGAGATCTAATAATAAATTGTGTATACCTGATAAACAAGAGTTAAAAAGAAAAGAGATAGAGACAATGGTAGGAAAATTACAAGAAAGGGATTTAGGACAGACAAATAATATGGAAAATTTAAATGAAACAAATGAAGCATGTGAAACTAGCGATTATAGAAATATCCTCAAGTACATGTATACAAATAGGTTTGGAGCCTATGTGTATCAAGATGGTATGCATAAGTTTCTCAGTAGGATGAGAAACTTAGAAATTCCCTTAAATAAAATGCTAGTGGCACAATTCAAGGATGGTAGATATGAGGATAGACAAGGATGTGTGTACATATTTTCACAAGATCCAGAAAACTCTAATGACTTAGGGCAATGTGCAGACAAGAGACCTTGGGAATGAAACCTAGGGCAAACAGACTTGCCAAGACAAAATGAAAATCATACTAATATTGAACAACAACAAGGAAGGAGAGTACACACTTCCCCAAATCCTTTTGAAAGAGAAGCAGAAGGAATGAATGATTTTCCTATTAGAAGGAGACATCAGTGGCAAAACCATGGAAGAATGCTTAGGCCCTATCAAGTAGAAAAATGCATGAAGAATCAATATGAAGGTTATTCTGATCCTTATGCTCATGCTGCAGAATTCAGAAAAGTGATTAGGGCAGAAGAAGTAGAGGATTACAAAGTGCAATTTGAAGCATTTGGTCTAACCCTAACTGGACCTGCATTATCTTGGTTCATTCCATTGAGAAAGGAAATGTATCCAGATATTGAATCTTTCCTTGAAGCCTTTATAGGGGAATTCTCCAAAACTGGAATTAAACATAGTACAGCTACCCTGATACATAGTTTTAAACAACAAAAAGATGAAAATGTCAAAAAGGCTGCCAGGAGATTCAAGCAATGCATTGATAGATGTGCAAGAGAAGAGGTACCTTCAATGGCAAAACAAATGTCTTTGCTCATAGAAGGATTGAGAAGTGCACAATTAAGAAACTTGGTGTATTATAGAAGATGTCCTGATCTAGGAGCTTGTGTGAAAGAGGCAATAGACTTAGAGGATAATAGAGGATAAGATTTATTAGCATTCAATCAACCAAGAACAAATGAAGATAAATTCCACCAGCAGAGGAATTAGCACAAGTTATTGCTAAAGCCCTAGAAGTTAACACCAAGACAAATTTAATGAACACCAGAATATCAACCAATAAAGAAGTGCTATAATTGTGGGGAGAGTCATTTGGTTCAACAATGTCCTTATCATAAAACACAACATTTGCAAGATAAACCCAACCAACATAACTTACAAAGAGAATCTGGATTTGCTAAGCAACCAAGACCTGTACTTGGACAACAACCACCATTACCAACAAATGTAGTACCAGTAAAATACACACCAGTTGAAGAAGAAGGCATGAGACTCAGATCATCTTACAGAGAGGATTACCATTTGAGTGAAGGATATCAGGAAGATTGGGAAGGATATGAACAGAGAGAACCAGAACTGCAAGCCTTGGACTTGGGAAATGGGAGAATTGAAATTGACACAACCACATTCATGTACATAACTAATAATTACATGTCCAATCAGAAACCCCAATTCAAAGGAGGCCAGAAGATAACTTGTTATAGATACGGGGAGGATCATTTCATTAGAGACTGCCCGCAACCTCCAACACTAAGAATAGAAGGATCCTATTGTAAGGATTGTGGCAGGGAACATTTAATAAGGGATTGCCCAAGAAACCCTAAAAAACAACAGAACACATCTAATAACATACCATTAAAAACAGTTAACATAATGGAGCAAGAAGAATTGAGTGATCATGATCATGTAACTATAAATGCCATAACAAGATCTCAAGCTAAACTACAGGGCATAAAAAATGAGACACACATATAGAACAAGAGGAAAAATTATTGTGCAAAAGAAAAGAAAAACAGACAAAAAGGAAGATGGGAAAGGAAGATGAGAATGGGTAAAAATTTCGAAGAGGAAGCTATGGGACATCCAAATAATAGACAACTACAAAATACACAGACTCAGGAAGAGGTAAAAAATTCACAAAATTCTAGAGACTTTGATAAGAGCATACAAAGGAAGAATTCAAGATAGAACAAACCCTAAAGATCATGTGATGGCATATCCTATGCCAGATATAGAGGATGAAAGAATGCAAAGATGTAAACAAATCATTTGGGAGGCACAACTTAAGATTGGGGAAATAGACAGTAATCAAACAACAAGTGAAGAGTCAGATGCAACAAAAACCAGGAAACATATTGATCAGGAAGATAATTTGCAAATCACATTCCAAATCAATCTAGACAAACACTATACAACTTTATATCAAAGTACAATGGAAGAGTTGGTAAAACAAAATCCTCATTTGCAACATATAGGAAAAATTGGGAAATAAAGTCAAAAAGTATAGATCCACAGCAATAGGAACTGGAAGAATTGTGGTACATACCTATTGATAAAATAGGAGGATACTATGAAGGAGAAGAAGGGAACTCAACTTTGAGAATACAATTTGGTGATAATCATGCCAAGTCCATATTAGATAGTGGACCTGGAGCGGCAATCATGACTAAGTAAACCTGGGAGAAATGGGGAAAGAATGAGCTAATACCTACTAAATGAGATTACAACTGGCAGACAGACACATAGAAAAACCCCTAGGAATTTGGGAAAAAGTGATTATGGAAATATGTGGGATAGAGATTGAGCACACTTTTTCCATAGTTGAATTTTCACAATCTACCTCATTTGAAATCATCATAGGAAGACCATTTATGAGACAAATGCAAATTGTGCAAGATTGGGGAAAGGATTGCCTATACCTTCAAAACAAAGGAAGGGTAACTAAAATAAATTAAAGAAATGGGAAATATTGTGACATGTCCCCTCAGGAATGGTTTAAAGTACATCAAAATGAGAAACTAAGTGAAGAATCTGGGAGTGAAGATCAGAATGACACAAAATCATCAATTTGGAAATGTAATGTGATGAGGAACTACATATATAAAAAAAGGATGTTAAAGAAAGAAGATTGTATAGATGAAAGGAAGTCACAAGATGAAAGTTACATACCACATATAAGGTGTCATAAACAGAGGAAGATTTAAAGGAAGGAATAATTTTAAAAATTGGAAAAACACAATTTTTGGAAGAAGTGGAAGTTACATATGCTATAAAAGACAAAATCTCAAGAACATATAGAAAAATTAAACATAAAAAAATAGAAAAAGAACAAGAAATTGATAAAAATAAGAAAATATAAAGAAAGAAGATCAACAATTTGATGTACCTTCAAACTTCAAGACCTATGAAGTTGAAGATAGATTTCTAAAAATGAAACCAAAGAGAGAAAAGAAAAAGGGGGAGGCATATGACAATGAGGAACAAACTAAGAAGGTGGTGATCATTCAAGAAGAGGAGGCAGATAGACACATTGTCATAGCTGATGACATGACAAATCAAGAGGAGGAAGCATTGAGGAAATTGGCTAAAACTTATAGGGATGTGTTTGCTTATAGTTATAAGGATTTAAAAGGAAATGATCCTAACATTTGTGAACATAAGATTTCTATTACTCCTGATGCAAAACCTAGCAAACAAATACATTATACATTTAATGAAAAATACTCTACTAAAATAAAGGAAGAAACTGAGAAACTGCTAGCTACCAATTTCATCTACAGATGCTGCCTCCTGCTGATGGAATTTGGATTTGAGGTAGTGGTCAGACAGGGGAAAACTCATGTAAGAGCAGATCATTTTTCCAGGATACAAACCAGAGAGCCAAACTCACCTTTAGATGATGAATTACCAGATGCATATCTATTCAATATAGAAAGTATTCCTGATTGGGCAATAAATTTGTTGCCTGTGCTAACCATGGGACCTTGTGGAACACATAGAAACAACACACATCTAGTATTACAAAGTAGGAACTTTGTATTACTCGCAGGGCACCTATATCATATAAATCATATTGGAATAATGTAATATTGTACTCCAGAAGATGAGCAACACAAATATCTAAGAAGAGCTCATTGTTGGAATCCTTGTACTCATGCTTCCATGATAGTCACCTTAAACAATCTCAATAGAATGGGTGCACATTGACCTACAAAGATTTGAGATGTAAGAAAATATGTTTCCAATTGCTTTAAATGTCAATCTTTGCAAAATTCAGAAGTTACAACTTTGTATTGGTTCCAAAAGAATCCAGATTGGAGTGCAAACATAGCTGAGGAGTTAAGAGGTAATAAATCATCAGAACCAGTAAAAGTTAGTACAGAGTTTAGAAATTTACAAGCAATTTCTCAAGAATATCAATTGATAGGAAACCAATTATACAAGAAAGGAAATGATGGATATCTAAGAATATGTGTTCCTGAAGATAAGTATATGGAAATGTTAGAGATGGCACATATTGGAGTGGTAGGAGGACATTTTTCAAGTGAAAGGACGGCTAAACTCATTTTATATTCTGGATTTTGGTGGCCAACTCTCTTTCCTAATGCAAGAACATATGTAAAAAGATGTGACATTTGTAAATGAGTAAATCAACCAAGTAAAAGAGATGATATGCCCTTAGTACCACTCATTTCAGCAAGAGCATTTAACAAAAGGGGGTTGGATTTCATTGGACCCATCCATCCTCCTGCAAAACAGTCTCATGTTGAATATATACTTGTAGCCAGAGATTACCTGACCAAATGGGCAGAGGCCAGGGCTACAAAAAGGAATGATGCTCAAACCATTGCATGATTTCTTTATGAAAATATTATCATCAGATTTGCATTACTAATTGCATTGGTAAGTGATAGGGGGACTCATTTTCTAAACCAAGTAATTGAAAACATAACTGAGTATTTCATGATTAATCATAGAAATTCGGCTCCTTATCATCCACAAGCCAATGGATTAGCAGAAAGCAAAGCACTAATAAGGTACTTTGCACTGTTTTGTCAAAACTGGTAAATACAAATAGGAATGATTGGGATTTGCAACTTAATCATGTCCTATGGGCTTCTAGAGTGGCATACAAAACTGCTATTGGAACAACACCATTTAATTTGGTATATGGAAAAAATGCAGTTTTGCCTTTGGAATTTCTCATTCCAACATTAAAGGTGGTAAATCAATACAAGTGGACTGGACATGAGTTATCTGAAAGAGAGGTGGAATTGGAAAAACTTGGAGCTTCCAGACTTCAAGCAATTATGAGCATATATGTAGATAAAAGAAGGCAAAAAGCATATCATGATGTTCATATTAAAGAAAAAGACTTGCAAATAGGGGATCTAGTTTTGGCATATACAGTGAAGGAACATCAAAAAAAAAATTCAGAAGAAGGGGCATGGACCTTATATTATCAACCAAATCAGTAACAATGGAGCTATCCAATTAGCTAATATAGATGGAGAAATCATGCCAAATTTCATAAGTGGATGTAGGGTAAAAAGGTATGATCTTCCATTAACTGTTCGTGAATGGAGAAGAATACATCAAGCTCAAAACAGGAAAAAAGAAGAGGAAAAAATCAGGAATGAAGCCCAACAAGAAGCAAAGGAAAGAATACAAAAGGCTAAGGAGCTTAGAGAAGTTTTCTTATGTGAAACACCTTCAAGAGTAAGAGAGCATTTGCATGTTATAACAATGAATCTTCATAATGAGCAAATCAAGGTTTTGATAGATTCAGGTGCACAAGTTAATTTGATCAGTTCAGTTTTGTTGGATAAGTTCAACTTTAAAGGACTAAGAGTAAAACATTTATCAAAACACTAGAGGGCCAGATAATACAAAGCTTGTCTTCGCCATCTATTGAAGTTAAGTTCAATGAAGAAAATATGAAAATAGATTGTGAAGAATGGTCTGATCATATGATGACTGTGAAATTGATTTTAGGAAAACCATGGCTAAGGCAAGGTTAAGTAATTTTGGATTTTGAAAATATGAAGCTTAAATTGACAATAAATGACAAAAGTTTTTTAATGTTTTTATTGAGTTATGAAGAACAGGAAATTCAATGGAACATCTATGACTCAGATTTGGAAGGATTTACTTTTCCACTAGAAGCTACAAAGGAATTTCAAACAAAACTTCTCCATGATCAAATCTACTTCAGACAAAAAGAAGAGGATATTGAAGGAACCAAAGATGTTGAAAAGACAGTAGAAAGGTGGAAAGTATGGAATAATCAGAAACGTCTAGCCATCAAGACAGAAAGGATGTGGAAACCAAGGACATCCAAGCACTGCTCATCAAAAAAAATCATCAAAACTAAATGGATGTGGAAATCAAAGACTTCCAAGTACTGTTTATCAAAGGAAGATTATTGTACTAAAAAAATGGAGTCAACAGGAATCAAGTACTTTTGGGTGAAAAAATCAGACCTGCCTCAATGGAGAGAAAACAAGGATGCAGACACTAAAATAGTGCAAAAGCATGAAGAACCACAAATGAAGGGAAGGGTGACATTGTCATCAAATACACACTTTGGATTCTTATTTAAGGATTCAGAATTTCATCAAGATGGATTTATGACACTCTAGAAATTATGTCCATATACTTTACCTCATTCATTTTTCTTCAAGAAAAATAATAGGAGGGGAAGAGATAAAAGAGAAAATTATTGAAAAATAAAAAATAAAAGAAAAAAGAAGAAGACCTCTTTTTTACATAACTTATAAAGCACGAGCAAGATATAGGTTATAATTTGGCAGGACTAAGGAGTCACTGTTTAATTATTTTTTTTCTTTTAGACATTTTTGCTTATATCTGTCTAAATTCTCTTAAATTTCCATTTATTATTTTCTTATTAAAAAAGAAAAAGGAAGAGAGCACTAGACATCTTGCTACACATGTGATGATCACTTCAATTTTGGTGTACCTGTGATGCAAATAAGTCATGGTTTATCTGATATTTTATCTTTTATTTTTTCTCAAATGTCATTTTATCTCAATACAAATGTGTTTTCTTTTGTATTTCCTATGACTTATGGGGTGGGAGTTTTTGGTGGAATGTGTTATATTTTCTTCACGATGGTGAATGCAAAAGAATTACCTATTCATGACTTCAAAGCTAATTTTGTGACATTGTCAAGAGGACACTGGTTTTGGACAGTGAACCAGTAACGGAAGATGTAGAGCTAGAATCTGATGAAGAACATGAAATCCCAGAAGCTAAGAAGATAACCAAAGAGCTGAGGGAAACTATCAATATCATTGGTCAGCATATATTTACAGTGGGAATTAGAGGTCATAAATATACCATGCTATGTCAGGAATTCTACAAATTTCAAAAAGTGGCAGCTAATTATAAAACATGGAAGGTAGTGGGGTTACATAGACTATTGGATGAACCTCTCTTCTTTATAGATTTTGAGAGAGTATCACAAGTCATGTCTAGTCTGTTGGAAGTGGGCAAAGGCAATGATGCATACTTTAGATGTTCAGTTAAGGACAAAGAGAACAAAGAGATACAGATCACCATAAAAGCAGAACACATCAGGGCAGCTCTTCAATTCTATCCCATGGGAACCAAATTGGATAGCAATTTTGTCAAGAAAAATGCATCCTCATATGCTGGATATTCAAAGTTTGTGGACTTCAAAGGAAAAGAAAATGAAGAATTTGCCATCACAATGTTTCTTTAGTATCTGTGTTTTCCAAAGTTTCCAAGATATACAATGCCGCATAAGCTAGTGACATTGGTTATGTTCAATAATAAGGACAAGACTAAACCATTTGGAGTAATGGATGTAACTCCCTACATTCTTGACCAATTGAAGGAAGCAGCAAAGCATTGGGAGCAGAGAAAATTTATGAATGGAGCACAGTTATTAACAAGAATTATATACCATGTTTTAGGTATGGAGGATCAGTTGAAGTTGGCTCCAGAAGCTCAATATTTCAGGAGTTTGATGGCAGAATTTAAAAGTCCTTCAAAGATGATGTCTATAAGAGAAGCAGAAGTCCACACAAGCATGAGGGGATCAGGAAGGAAAAGGAAAGGGGTATCAGATGAAGTAATTCCAGTAAAGAAGAGAAGACTAGATCCAAGGAATGTGGTCTTGGAACATGAAGAAGTGACAAAAGAGGAATGTGAAGCAGCTGAGAAGGAAGTTCAAGCCTCAAAGGATCCCCATCCACCTCAAAGAAGCAAGGAATAAATTTATTCATATTTTACTCAAGGTAATGATAAGAGGGCAATCTATGAAGCTCAGTATCAGAAAATGTTGGAAAATTATTTATGTAAAGCAACAGATTGGATACAAGAAGAGGTGGAACATTATGAAGAATTACATGATCAAATGATGGCTATAGAAACTGAAGAAGTGTTTGTTAAGAAAGAAGTGGAATTATTGGCTTATTTTAAGGAATTACAAGGTCCTCGTGAGACTAGAACTACAGTGGTGGTAAAAAAGAAAGTCCAGAAAAAGCTTGTCCAGAAAAGGAAGGCAACCAAAAAGGATAAGGGTAAGGCAGTGGAACATGTACAAGTTGAAGAGTTAGTAAAATTATCATCAGAAGAAAGGAATCAGAAAAAATTAATTGAAATGGAAGAAGACAGAATGGACAAACAAGGAAAAGCTGCTTCTTCACAATTCTCTTCAGATTCAGAGAGTGATATTGAGAATTTCCTTCTCAAAAGTTCAAATCTCTCAGTACCCAGCACACTAGTGAAAACAGTACAAGCTTCTGTAAAAAAACAAAACACAAGAGGAATTGAGTCAGAAGTTCAGAAGGGATACAGGTCTGTGAAGAATCAACAAAACAAGTTAGTCCTAGGGAGGAAAAAAGGAAATTAAAAGGTAAAGAAGAAATGAGGGAAGAAGAGGTTGAAGCAAAGAAAGAACTCAGTAGTGGACTGATGGACACAGGATTTCCAGCTATATGGAAAAAACCCTCACAACAACCTCATTACCAACCATATGAGGAAAAACAAGGATTGGAAAGAAAAGCACAATTACATAGTCAGATGCAGATTCAAGAGGATGGAAGCAAGGAGGAAGAAAAGGTTGCAAGGACAGAGCGAATAGATTTTATAGAATGCAAAGCTGGAAGTATAGAAAGAGAAATGAATCAGAGTATAGAGGAAGTACTCTTTGATCTAGGACACAATGAAGATTTCACATAAATAGAGAATCAGGAAAAGGAAGAAGAAACAGATTTTATGGACATAGATGAATAGGAGATGGAACAAAAAGAGCAGCAATTGAATGATCAAAAAAGGAATTCAGTGGAAAAAGATTCAGCCTTAATACAAGAAAACAAAGAGGAAATACAAGTTATTCAAGAGACACAAAAGGAAATTGATGGAGAAGAGGCAAAAATATTGGAAGAAGAAAAAGACTATGAAGAGGAAGAGAATCAGGTTACAGAATATGAGGAAGAGGATGGAGAAAAAAATGAATATAAAGAGGAAAAGCAGATAGAAGTGAAGCAAATTGAGTTGGAAACTGGCCTTGAAAGGATACCAAAGGACATCAGATCTGCATGTAAGATCATCATGAGTAGTATAGAGCAATTCAGACCTTCCAACAAACATATGATTATATCAGGGATGGTGGTTGAATCAGAATTTGTAAAAGACAGCAGAATTATTATTGAGCAAAAGAAAGAAAAAGAGCAGTTAGAGGAACAGATGAGAGTTGTTCAAGGAAAAAATGAAGACCTAATCAAAAGATTAATTTCCCTAGAAGAACGGGAGGTTCAAAGTTAGAACAAAATTAAGTGTCTAGAAAGCAAATGTACCAAACAATTGGAGCATAGCAATAAAGTGGAAATGGAATTGAAGAAGATGGAAGGAAGATTTAGAACTCTTCAGAGCTCGTATCAGATAATGGTCAAAGCTAATGAAGACATAAACAAATTGTTGATGGAGGAAGGTCAAATGAAAGAAGAAAGTCAGATTGTACAAATAACCCAGGATGCGAGGGAGGAGTTGAAAAAGGAAATTCTAAGGTTACAACTAGAATTGAAGGAAGTCAAGGAAATGGAGAAACAAGCTAGTGTGCATGCTGCTAGTGCGATGAGAGGATACAACAATTTACATTTGGATATAGCAAAAGAAAGGAGTGAATGGAAATCAGAAAGACAACTATTGGTAGCCCAAAATCAAGGATTAATGTTGATGGTGGAAAAGCTACAGAAAAACTTAGAGTGCTCACAAAAACAAGTTGAAGAACAAGTAGTGACCACACAAGCAAAGGAACATGAAGGAGGATAAGATAATAGATTTCAAAATTTGGTGAACAAGAAGACAAAGCTATTGAGGAATATTCAGATGAATTTCTTCAAAGGCTTCTAACAGACAGGGAATCAAGAATGGAATTCATAAGGAAAATGCATAATGAGTATGAGGAGCATATTGTAAACTTTTCTCTCAATAAAGGAGTAAATCCAGATCAACATCATTGGGCAACTGATGGTTTAGGAATACCATTCTGTATGATTCTGGAAAGTATCACGAATTATCAAATTGCAAGGGTAAGACTACCACCAAACAAATACTTGGAATGTGAAGAAGATAATAATGTCAATAAGGAGTTGTTTGAAAAAGCTAACCCTAAATGGAGGAACATATGATTGGATGCCAACAAGGAATGCAAGAAGATCTGGAAAGAGGCACCTTTACAGTTAAAGATAAATCCAACCTATTGTACAATAGCCAAAAGAAGAGAATGGTCAGTATTTTGGGAAAGAAGAAATGCAGGACAACTTCCAGCAAAATGGTTGAATTTTCCAAAAATAGCAGGACCAAAAGTAGGAACTTGGCCAACTAAGAAGTACATGATTGATACAGCAGAATTTGTTATATCCACATACAAAGATGTAAATGATCTAGCTTGCATTTTATTAGTAAGAGTGATGCAACTTGTGGTGACATGCATAGAAACCTTCATAGATACAGAAGTGAGAACTCTTAATTACATTGGATTCAACTCACCTACAGATGCTTTACTCTTTGATTTAAGTTAAACTCCAGATAGAATTTGTTTAATGGCATATTATAGCAGAATAGTATTTTTGGGAAGTCATTATCTTCAAATCATTGAAGATGCCTTTGACTATGGGTTTTTTGAAAGGGAGTCAGAAATTTTTGGGAATCTATTAGTAGTCACTAAATCAAGACTCATTGCATATGAAGCTGCTTATACAGAATACTTGAAGAAAGATGTGATAGACAAACCAGAGTCAGTAGTACAATGGAGGAAAGATTTGATTGAAATGGTGAACAATTTGAATATTAGAGAAAGAAAGAGTTGTGACTTGTTATCTGAGGTTTATCAAAGAAAAAAGAAATGAAGGAAGCTCTCATTACTTTTTTGTCAGAAGCCAAAAAGTCTAGGAGGGGAAGGACGTTAGAAGAAGCAATTCTTGAAGAAAAATTATTTGGAAAATGTCAAAATTTTGTAGAAATATTCATACAAATGATGTAAAATTGAGGAATAGTCTTCCTCATGAATGATATGATCATATGTATTTTTCCTAGAATTTTTGGAAGCTCTTTGATAACATATTTTTAGAATAAGAGGTGAAAAGGACCAAAATTCAAGTGTGAAAATGGACACTTGAAAAAGTATAAAAGATAATTTCTTCTATTTTGAAGAGGTTGGTTGTATTATTTTGATGCTATCCAAATAATGTGAAGAGCTTTCTTGTAGAAAATCGTGTTTTCTCCTTCCATGATCTTTCTCTTGAATTGTTGAGTCTTTTCATTGTATAATCCATGGAATTTGTGAACTTTTCTTGTGTATTTCTGAGTAAGATGTATGAAGAGAGGTGATTCTCAGTGTATTGAGTAAGAAAGTGCAGAAGAACGAAGATGGAATTGGAAATTCTTAGTTTTTATAGAATCGCGATTGTCTCGTCTGTGTGATACATGTACTGTTTTGGAAATTTGACTTCATATTTGTATTCTACTATGTAAATGGCACACTTTAGGCACAAAGATCATTGAAAATGCTGTTGTAGTAGATATTTCCTTCGTTTTTCATAAATCTCTCAGAAAAACAGTCATCTCAACTCTTATTCTTGGATTCCATTAACTAGAAGGGGTTGTGGTCTTTGCATACTTCCCGAATTGACAATTTAAAGATATGTAGTTGATCTTTTGTGCTATAATGATTGAAGAGGACAACTCCAAAGGGTAACAACAAACAAACCACAATCTTCACACATGTTTAATTTGTCAACAATCATATAGGTAATTGCACAATTGAATTGTTGCTAATATATATTTTGAATTCTTACCAAAATATATTCTTGATATATTTCGATAATAATATGTGTGAACACACTTAGGATAATCTTGACATTTTTGTCTCTTTAAGAGATTTTTTAATGCACTCATTATGTTCAGACACACGTATATTCCTCAATATTCATATTCGTAATTGTACCATTGAATTATATATATATATAGAGAGAGAGAGAGTGTGTGCGGAGTGTGCACGTATGTATATATATGAAATTCGTGAGTAATTGAAGACGGAAATGTCAAAAGAAAATGGTCAGTAATGTCAAAAGCAATTTGAGTTTTCCATTCTCGCCCCGTAGAAGCATACGTGCACAGTGCACACTACACACACACAATATATATATATATATATATATATATATATATATATATATATATATATATTGTACTAAGCGAAACTTTCAAACAAAAAAGCAATTGAATAATGGGAATAGTGCGAGAAACAGCACGACGAGACGTAGACAACGTTGGTCCTTTTCCTTGAACCGCTAGACCACAAACTTTTGCAACTTTCAAGTTGTTGACCTAAGGGTGGGTTCTCACGAGGATATGGAAAAGATGGCGTCGCTGCTTCTCCTTCATTTTTATATCCATGGAAAGTGTCATGATAGCTCTAGACGTCGTGCACTATTGTTGAAGAGGTCAACCATCAATGATGTATACACGACGACATAAAAGCGAAACGAGGACGAGGTAGTTGATGCAATCAATGTTGTATTTTGACGGTCTACCATGCCCTTCAATGTTGAAGGTTATCTACACATTCTACCTATATTTGACACTTTTAATGTATTTTTTGAAAGTAAAAAAAATTAATGACCCTATTTTATGGTACAAAATGGCTAAAATGGGCAATACGGCCATCAAATATCAACAGTGGATGTGACGTCCTATTGCTTGAAAAGGTCAACCATCAATGATGTATAAATGATGACATATAAGCGAAAGGAGGATGAGCTTGTCGATGCGTCTAATGCCGTAGACATTCAAATAAGGCTCAGAAACAACAAAAACAGGTAAGTTTGCATGAATATACATATCAAACTATTGACCTAAGAAGCTAGCAGTACAATGGGTTAACCACTTGCCCCAAAAGCATTGTGGAGGATTCAACCATCTCTTAAAACTGATTCAACCATCGTCTGCTTGTCATTTCTTGACTTTAACACTCTCTTTCCTTTCTAGAGATGATTTCTTGAATGATCAATCCTTGATCTCCCCTTCAATTGATATCCTCACTTTTGCACAATCTCTTGACTCTTCTTGTTCTCAACCTTGTTCTATTGAACCCTTGCTCTCAACCTTGATGTTTTGAACCTTTCCTTTCCGTTTCTTCGCCTCTTGCCTATAACCTTTCCTTGTTCGTAACCTTGATGTCTTGAGCTCTTCTTGTCAACATCAATATCTTAAATTTGGTTCTCACCTATGCTAGGTATCAATCTAGTGCTTCGATTAGAAAGCTCACTTTGAGATCTTTCTAATAGTACCTTAGATGTCTAAATCCAACCTATGAATTGGGAGAAACACCCTAATATTTATTGGGCTCATCTTTGAAAGGGACATGCATGCCTTCCATCCACCTTGCCCAAGTTTAGTTCCTAAGCTCCGATAGCGATTGTGGGAATCGAGCTCATGAACTACCAACTTAGAGTACAATGGGTGAAGCACTTGCACTAGAAGCCATGACTGAGGTTTACTTCCTCATCCTTCCTCTTAGGGTGTGGTTAAACGATCTCTTGCATATCATTTCTTAACTCTAAGAGTGATTCTACCGCATAATTACAATAGGCTTTCATACAAACGCCATCAGAGGGGAAGTCCTGTGGAAAATTTGGCGGGAGAGGTGTGCTCTCAACTTCGGCGATCCCCCCAGGGAATGGTCGATTGAGAAATCACTATTCCTCCTGGGCAAAAGGATCGTTAACAGTAAGAAGTCCCCCCCCTTCAGGCACCATCAAGTCTTCCTTTTGATCAACAACAAGCTCAAACCCAAGTGGGCCCCGCATGAGGGCGATGAGAGGGTGATTAACCTTCTCTGTAATGCAACCTAGGATTCAATCAAGCTTCCTCTGCTTTGTGGGATTTGGGGGGTCCCGTGGGCACTAGTCCCCTTCTATTGTACCTTTGTTTCTTAATTTAATTCAAGTCCGGGAGAGTAGGCTATTGCCGAACTTCTGAAAAAAAAATTACAGAATTAGAAGTAGCGAGTGTCCCGTTTAATCAGTTGCAGATTTTTGTAATCAAACGAAAGAGAGGAAAAAGAAATGATCTCTCATGAAGAAGATGACAATTTATCAATCTACTTTGTACTTCCTCTTAGCTCGCTTGTATTTTTTTCCCTATTGATATATAATTGTGGTTTTTGAAAAATATATATACAACACCTCATGTTTGACATAAACAGTTCATAAATTTAATGATTTTTGGATGATCTTTTCACAACCAAAATACTGATAGAGTTTGATGTTTGCCCTAAAAGTCCTCACAAACATCTTTTCTACATAGTTTTCTAGATCTTTACAGGTTCTTATCATGGTAGACCTTGCATTTTTTTCTCCGAACTATTTTAATATTAAGCATTTGTCCATAAGATTCGGGGGTGAAAATTTCCTCTTTTGAGCAAATGAGCGCCAAAATTATATTCATTAATTTGTAAACAAGGATTACACTAACGGTTTCAGATCCTTTTTTTCTTCAAGAATTACAAGTTAAAAATCCTTCAAGTCTCAATAAGCTTCAAAGGCATAAATCCGTGGATCTATGCCATGAAGACAAATAAAACACATATTGGTCCATCCATAGATTTAGTTTTTTTGATCCATGAATAGTGGTTTTTGTTGATACGCTCTTATAACCATAAACCGTTTCCAAAATTTTTAAATGGTTTTCGTGGTCACATGCTTCCCATATTCAAACGAAAACTAATGGTCATAAGTAAATAAACCTCTCACAAATTCTTCTTTTTTACATGTTTTTTCATATTTTATAAATATATGGGAAATTGTCTTATTTCGTAACTGTATTTAGTAGGAATAAGCTACATGTACAACATGCATATTTGTTCTATAATCACATCCGTTTCCATTTCACTATATGATTTTTTTCGTTGAAACGGATGAAAGCCTTCACCTTTCTTTTTCTTCATGCTTGTAGTAGAATCCCTTCTCACAAAGGCTGGCTTTTCTTTTTTACATACGAAACATAGTTTTAAGGGATATAATATACTTTATTGATCCTGAATGATCTCTAGTTGCCTTTATTTTTATATGGGCTTTATCCATTTCGTTTTCCTTTTCAATAAAATCTTCCTCTATTTTAATAAGATGTTCTTTTCTTATCTTTTCGAAAGAACGACTATCAAATGGATCTAATTCTATAGACCTCTCTTTCCATTATAGACCTCTCTTTCCATGTACAAGACCTGTTCAACTCATATAAACTAGTTATTGATCCCTTTATTGAGAGTTACATACCATTCTTACCATAATCTGTTCTAGAACATTTATCATCACCTGGAGCACATAACCATTTTCTACGTAACTATGTTAATTGATCTATCACTTTATTTCATAATTTAAGTAGTAGGATCACAAAATATGCATTTTCCATGACAGATACCATCTAACTTGTATTGAGATGCTTTTTTCTGGTTATAACTGCATTTCCTTTAACCTTATGTAGGATTTCATGAGCCTCCTTTTGCATACATGTATGTAGAAAATGAGGAACAAGATTCATAGAGACGCAAAAACAAATACAATCATAAAATTTTTAAGATGTATGTCTTTTAATCCCTTCGTTGATCAGCATCCCGATGATGCTTTGCTTTTATCTAGTGATAATATCCCTTAGGAGTCTTCTCATCAACAAATTTTCTGTTCTTAAAAATCACTAATGCTTGGCTTGGGGCCTTCATTGTTTGCACCTCTCCACCCAAGTGTTGGAGAAACATGGTGGAAAAGTCTCATCAGATCTTGATTAGGACCACGAATGTTCTCAAAACAATCCATGAAAGACATAGAGAAAACCTATACCACCAACTCTGGAGACTCAAAGAAGAAGTTAATAAAGGGAAGATTCAATCTTAGAAGGGACTCCAAAACATCAGAGGAAGACTAAGATATGAGGACGAGATCAAAAGGAAATATGTTCAAATTTATTTTAAGGAATGGTGGGTTGGTAAGGCGGATAGACCTTCCGAAGAGATGTGCAATATTCTCAGGAGAAAACAAATTAGAGATGAGATCCCGCTATTGCTTGACAAGAATGGGATGGAATGTAAGGCAAAGGAAGAGAACATTGGCTTTATAGAAGCACACTTCACAAGTCTCTTGGGTGGTGCATGTCCCCTCTCCCCCCATAGGTGGGATTCCATGGCCACCATTTCTCAGACTTCCTTGCATAGAATCCCATGCAACTTGAGCGCTCTACTTGAGCCACCATTTTCGAACAAGAGATCCTTGAAGTTTTTGATTCGCTTCCTAATGGCAAGGGCCCGGGGCCTGATTGGCACACTAATGAGTTCATTAAATCATTGAAATATGTGGTGGCCACCCCCTTGCATCCGGTTTGGCTTGAGGCAGTCGAGTTTGGTGCCCTTCTCACTTGTCTCAACAATGACATCATCAAACTTATTCATAAAAAAGGGGAGATGAATAGAATTGACAACTACAGACCTATCACAATGCTTCAAACCGGATATAAGATTCTTGCTAAAGTCATTGCCAACAGGATATCTTGCCATTTAGACCAGTGGCTTAAAAAAGATAAAAAAAGGTTCATTAAGGGAAGGTCAATATTGGAAGCCATCATTGATATCTAGGAAGAGCTAGATTTCGCTGAAGAATCTAATCAGGACATTGTCTTCCTAAAGGTTGACTTTGAACAAGCCTACGATAGATTGGAATGGGACTATATTTTACAATCGTTGAAAGACCTCGAGTCTAGTCAGAGATTCCTCGAGATGATCTCCACTCTCCTTGGTAACGCTTCGACCAAAGTCAATGTCAACGGGCAACTTTCAAAGGCAATCAAACTGAAATGATCCATTAGGCAAGGTTGCCTGTTGGCCCTACTGCTCTTCACCATTGCCAGAGAAGGACTTAGCGGACTTGTGGAGTGGCAGATGGAGCTTGGTCACATAAGAGGCATCACTTTGCCACATAACTTTGGGCAAATGACCATGAGACTATTTGCGGAGGACATAAATGCATTTGTTCACAATGGTGATACCAACCTCGAAACCTTTTGGTGGTGCCTCGATAATTTTTTTGAGGCCTCTAGGTCCAGAATTAACCATTCCAAGACTATGTTTAGGGCTATCAAAGGGAATCAACCCAATCTCCTCACTGTGCAGGGATGCCAAAGCATTCAATCGAGTCAGGTCGTTTGCATTCTTGGTATCCCCGTGGGATTCAGTGATACTCTAGAACAAAGGTGGGCTTGGGTCTTCGCTAGACTTAATAATAAACTTAACTATTGGAGGGGTTTGCAAATTAATCTTGCTGGCTGGGCCATGGTGATCAACACATTCCTCATATGCTCAATCATATACTTTCTCTCTTGTTGGAGATTAGAGGATCAAGAATAAGCCAAATTGGAAAGCACTTGTAGGAACTTTCTCTAGACTGGGGAGCATAATAGGTGTTGGAGATAGATGTCTGCGGAAGCACGCGAACAGCACAAGGAAGAAGAAGAAGCTTGGAGCACAAACACACAATAGGGAATGTATTACTAGAGAATGTACATAGATAAGTATCCCATTAGGGCAATAGGCGTATATACAAGCCAGGGGAAAAAAACCTCCTAAAGAGGGAAAAAGTGCCCCGACGGTCCTAGTGTGTTCACACACATCAGTACCTAAATATATCAACAAATTCCCCCTGGGAGTGATGCGGTGAACAAGGAGCTGGCACTCATGTATAAGGAAGTGCCAAGCTATGTGGAAATCACTCCACAAAAGGAAGTAAACCCAAAGCTTTGCGGAAAGCTTCAAACTTCTCCCTAGGCAGAGCCTTCATGAAAAGGTCTCCAATGTTCTCTTGCGTGGGCACATATGCCAAGCTGATCTCCCCAGCAGAGAACCTCTCCTTGACATAGTGACAATGCACCTCAATTTGCTTAGTGCCAGCATGGAACACAGGGTTCCTCGTAACTGCCAATGCGCTCTGACTGTCAGTGAAGATGGTGGTGGCAGAAGACTAGCCAACACCCAAATCAACAATAAGGCGTTTGAGCCACACACACTCAACAGTCGCTGTGAAAGCTGCCCTATACTCAGCCTCACAACTAGAAGTGGCCACAGTAGGCTGCTTCTTGCTCAACCAAGATATACATGAGCTACCAAGCATGAAGCAAAAACCACTGGTGGACACATGAGTGTCATAGCAACCAGCCCAATCTGAGTCAGAAAAAGCATGCAAATCTGGTGGTAGTGATCCCCCCTTGGGGTAAAACAACCCAAGTAGCCGAGTACCACTCAAGTAGCGAAAGATGCGCTTAACCGCCTTCCAATGCGTGACTCCTGGGCAATGCATAAACCTGCTCATCTGTGAGACAACAAACTGAATATCTGGCCGAGTAATGCATAAGTAAATCAAGCATCCAATAGCCTACTGATAGAGAACAACATCAAATGCATCTCCAGCATCATGCAGACTCAATCGTAAACCTGTCTCCATAGGAGTGGCAATAGGCTTACAGGCTTCAAGGCCAAAACGCTGCAATAATGTGTCAATATATTTCGTTTGACACAAAGCCATTCCACCATCAACTTGCATAAACTGAATGCCCAAATAGTGATGCAAATGCCCCAAATCAGACATCTCAAATGAGGCATGCAAATCAGCCTTAAAATCAGCAATATGCTTCTCAATAGGACCAGTGAGCAGCATGTCATCAACATAGACAACAATGATTAGAAGCACATCATTAGCACGCTTAACATATAAGGTGCTTTCAGTTGGACTGTTCTCAAAACCATGTGCAAGCAGATAGGCATGTATCTTCTCATACCAAGCACGTGGTGCTTGCTTTAAACCATATAACACCTTCTTTAACCTGCACACCTGGTTTTCATGCCCTTTCTGCACAAAGCCACGGGGCTGAAAAACATACACTTCTTCATGCAAGTCACCATTCAGAAATGCTATTTTAATGTCCAACTGATGTACATTCCAACCATGATGGGCTGCAGTGCACAAATGCTCCGAACAGTAGTCATACGGCATGTAGGTGCAAAGGTCTCATCAAAATCAATGCCTCTTTCCTGCGCATAACCCTTTGCAACAAGCCTAGCCTTATACCTGTCAACTGCACCATCATGTTTACACTTTAGCTTGTATACCCACTTAGTGCCAATGGCCTTCTTGCCAGGAGGAAAGTCACATAAAGACCATGTACCATTCTTCATTATAGCATCATATTCAGATTGCATAGCAACCATCCAATTTTCTGAATTCTGTGCTTCATCAGAAGAAACGGGCTCATTCTCATCACAAAGGCTAGACGCAGCCATGTCATAGCAATCTTATGCAAAGGAGGCACTATGAGAGCCTGAACGAGTATGATATGACAAAGGTGCATCTAATTTGCTGTCACGCAAAGTCTGCACCAGCCATTTTGGCATAATTTTTGTCTGCTCAATATCAACTCTCTCATCAACAAGTGCATCATGTAAATCTGCATCAGAAATGGAATGATCTGCATCATCATATGAAACCTGCAAAGGCTGAGAAGTTTCCTCATTAGGACCAGCACTAGATTGTCCACCTGTAAAAAGAGGCATCAAAGTATCATACATGTCTTTAGAGCTAACAGATGTCTCCTTAGTACATGAAAGCAATGGCTGAATAGCATCTTCCACAACGACAACATCACGGCTAACCAGAAGGCATTTAGTCTGTGGATGATACAGACGATAGCCTTTACTTTCAGAAGTGTACCCAACAAAAATACATTTTACTGCCTTATCATCCAATTTTCTATGATGTTGTTCAGGCACTAGTGCATATGCCAAACAACCAAAAACCCGCAGATGAGCAACAGTTGGCTTGCGATCATGCCAAGCCTCATATGGAGTGATAGACTGTAGTTCTTTAGTGGGACACCTATTAAGTACATATGTTGCACACATGACAGCCTCAAGCCAGAAACTATGTGGTAAAGCCTGACTCTTGACCATACACCTCGCCATCTCCATGAGTGACCTGTTCTTCCGTTCAGCAACTCCATTCCGTTGAGGTGTATCCGGCACTGTACACTGGTGTTTTATCCCACGTTCAGCCAGAAATGCATTAAAATCAGAAGACATATATTCCCCCCCTCGATCAGAACGGAGGGTGCCCATTTTACATGCTCACAGATTTTCAGCCAAAACCAAAAACTGTTTGAAGCACAAAAACACTTCGGACTTTGCCTTCAATGGATATACCCATGCATGCCTGGAAAAATCATCAACGAAATTCACGAAGTAAAGATAGTTTCCAAAAGAAGGTGTTTGCATAGGACCACAGACATCACTATGTACAAGCTGCAATTTCTGCGTAGCCCGAACTGATCCATCTTTTGGAAAGGAGGAACGCTGCATTTTGCCCAAAATACAGCCTTCACATACATGTTTTCCAGGTGCCTCAAGCTTGGGCAAAGAAGACACCATATCAGATTTTTGCAGGCGTAGCAAACTAGCAAAATTCAGATGACCAAAGCGTGCATGCCAAAGCTTTGCATCTGAGATAGCCTAAGAATCATGAACTGCACATGCCGAATCATTCACAGATCTCTCATAGTCTATGAGCTTATACAGCCCACGACATAAAATGCCAGAAGCAATAATAACATCGCCATTTGATAGATCATGAATTGTACATCTGTCATCAACAAATTTCACAACCAAGCCAATCTTGGCTAATGCAGAAACTGATAATAGATTCTTCTTGATCCCTGGCACAAATAAAGCATCTGACAAGGTGAAAGAACTACCATCAGTAGTAGTCAGAATGATCTTACCAACTCCCATAACAGGATAAGAGGAGTTGTTGGCGCATGTGATAGTATTCCCTGTAGGGGCAAGCTCGAGTGAAGAGAAGAAATTGCGCTGCGAGGAAATATGTTTGGTCGCCCCACTGTCAAAGTACCAAACATCTGAGTCCACTGCAGACATGCACTGCTCATGAGAAGATGGGTCAAAACTGCAAACAGTAGTAAACGCCCATTCTTCTTCCTGCACAAGATTTGCAGACTCTGTTTTTGGTGTAGAGGCCTCTGCAACAACCATTCCAGCCTCTTTCTTCTTTGCCTCTTTTGCAGCCAGTTTTGGACAGTTCTTTATGATATGATCATTCCCTTTAGAGTACTTGCAAAACAATTTCTGATTTTCTGATTTCTTCTCATCTTTATCCTGGTTCTTCGAATGTGCAGCATTTGTAGATTTCTGCTTACTAATAGAAGAGCTCCATTTTCCTTTGCTCTTCTGACTAGCCAGGAAAGCTTGATCTACAACACGCATAATGGACCTGTTCTGCTTGGACTGATCTTCCTGCAATAGAACAGAGACTAACTCCTCAAATGATAAGGCATTCAGATTGCCTTTCATCATCAACCGAAGAGTAGAAGCAAAACTCTGATATGAATAAGGAAGACCATTCAGAACGGTCTGCACAAGTGAGCTATCTGGTATAACCTCATCAACAGAAATCAACTGTTCCTTCAAATCTTTGATCTTTGTTAGGAAACTGTCCATAGAATCACCTTCATTCATGTGCTCACTCTCCAACTGTTTTCGGAGGTACGCAACACGAGCCTCATTCCTAGCTTGGTACAATATGGTTAGTGTATCCCAAGCATCCCTAGCTGTTCTGCAAGAGCGAATATGAGGAATAATGGCATGTTTGACAAACAAGGCTATCAATGCATGTGCCTGGGCATCTCTGCCATCCCAAGGAATTTGCTCTACAGTAGGTGCAATAGAAAGAGCAGCACGAACAGGAATCTGCGGAATATCATCTTCGATACCATCTTCATCAGCTCCAGTACCTGTATTTGCAGTACCTGTAGTTGCAGGTGTAATAGGACGTCTTTCAACACCCTGCACAATGTTCCATAGTCCTTTTGCAACCAATACATTCGCATCATATAAGCCCATAATGGGTACTTGGTACCATCCAACTTATCCTCAATAGCCAACATACTGAATACATCACTGCTTTCAGCCATGGCCGGTGACTAAAATACCTTGATGCAGAAAATTGATTGTATCTCAAAAAGTTGAACAAAACTGCCCAGACGAGTTCTGCTAGACCTGTAGCAGACTCCGAGACGCTTAAACTGGCGAACAAAAACTAGTATATACCTTTGGCACAAAAAGACGAAATAGCCTGCACAAGCACTGCGATAGTGCGTTCGGAGGCCGAAACGGAGGAGTGTCGACGTCGCCCTAAATGAAGCGACGACCTGCTCTGATACCAATTGTTGGAGATAGATGTCTGTGGAAGCATGCGAACAGCACAAGGAAGAAGAAGAAGCTTGGAGCACAAACACACAATAGTGAATGTATTACTAGAGAATGTACATAGATAAGTAGCCCATTAGGGCAATAGGCGTATATACAAGTCGGGGGAAAAAAACCTCCTAAAGAGGGAAAAAAGTGCCCCGGCGGTCCTAGTGTGTTCACACACATCACTACCTAAATATATCAACAATAGGAGGGGAGTGCCTAAAATCAAATGGTCCATATGCACTAGTCAAAAGGAGATTGGTGGTCTGGGTATTATGGACATTGGGAGCATGGCCAACAAACTTGTGGCAAAGTGGATGATTAAGGCCTGGTGCAATAGAGATTCCAACTTGGGCCACATTAATTTTCAAAAACAGGAACGTGATTTCTCTGGTGGGCTACCCTTGATGGAAAAACCTCGACAACCTCACCCTCTTATTCTCTATTCATCTCAAGCACTCTTTCCCCTAATGCCTCTTCTCTTTGCAATCAGTGTGCATGGTTTCAATTGATCAATGGAGGACCAACTCCTTAAAGGAGCAATTAAGAACATATCAAGGGAGGCAGTCAGAGAGATACTAAAGATTCATATCGAGCATCCCTTTAAAATAGTCTATGACTCAGAAATCTTAAACCATATAATTCTTTAAAACAATAGTTGTGAATGATTCTATATTCTTAGGATAGTTTTATTCGGTTTATACAAAACCATGAAAACTATGCTCTTTTTTTTAATTTTCATTGACACCTTTCATTGAAAAATAAATTAATAATAGTTTTCAGTACTTTTTGCATCCTTTATTGTCACTAAAAAGCAGCAAAATTGGATTTAATCTACTTCATATGAGCCATAAAGATTGAAATTTTTCACCGTATTCTCATCAATCTCATAAAATTTTCATACCAAGTCTCTGATTAAGAGTCAATCTAAATTCCCAAAACTCCTCAAATATCTCATTTCATAATAATCATAGGCATCCATCCAAAAATTAGTTAAAATATTATCATCCATGGAATTATCAGATTTATTGTAAGCCATTTATTTTATTTTCCACATAATAATGGTTTGTTATATGTAGAAACATGTGACAATAGCTCCATCATGCTTAGTAGATAAAGGAATTTAACGTGTTTTCCGTTTTGATCAGAAATTCAAAGATCATGAAGGCATGAACATCTTATCATCAATTGAGATTATATATCTTTGCTCTGTTGCAGCTTTAGTATCATTTGGAAACATGGGAAGATGCATACTTTTCCATAAATAAAACAAGTCTTTGTATAGCTAGATAAAAGAAGTGCCTCTAAAGCTACTTTTTTTTTGCTGAGAACAACTCATATATTTTTAATTTTTTGCTTTATTTACCAAGAGAAGCTAATTCTGGATTAATACAATTTAGCTACAAATAGAGATACTTTGAAACAAATATGACAAGGTATGTGGGAGGAGATTTTATCCAATACTATCTAAGTTTCATGTTTTTTTCTTTACACTTTGTTGGTTTACCTTTTCATACAAGCCTAATGTTCTTTGCATTCATGTGCATGAAAGCACCCATGTTTCTCTCTGTTCAATATTTCTCCTTGTGTCTCATTTTGCATACTAGAGCTTATGCAATCTTACAACAATATCAAAGTCAATATTTCTCCTTGTGTCTGATTTTGCATACTAGAGCTTATGCAATCTTACAACAATATCAAAGGATTCATATGTTTGTCTGTTTCCCTACACACCCATACCTTCCATGTATATATTCCATCTTGTACACATGAGCCACGCATGTTGTGAATCTAGAAGGGATATGCAAGTAACTAGAACATTGTGTCAGTGAGCCACACACTAGCACCTGCTCTCCGGACTTCATCGATTATGAATCAAGTGAAGATCAAGGCATATAAATTGATCAAGACATAGAACTTGGTTATGCATCAACCTCTTCAACCGATAGAGTCTCAATAAGAAATACCGTATATCACCAATTGTGGATTGGACCCATCACATATCCCACAAAGAGAATTGTTTTATCAAAATTCACTATTTGTATACCATATCTCATAACATCTTAAATAATCTCTTTATTTTGACCAAATACCACGATCTATATTTTTACATATTTGGTTCTACATTGAACCAAGTATTTGTTAATCCACAAAGTATGGATACCCCTCAAACCATAGATTGAGTTACTGTGACATGAATTTTAAGACACCCAATAAGAAATCTAAGATTGAAATTTACAACTTCAAATAAATGCAAGCACAAGATGAAAGGCCTATTCGTATGGTGAAAGGACTAGTTGGACCTCAAAAAGAAAACATGAAATCCAGAATGGGCACCTAAAATGAAACACCTGAAATTGTTATACCTATTGGTCATCTAATAACCTCTAGGAAAGATGTTGGTGGTTTTATCTATGAAAGAACATCATATTCTTTCAATGCAAGATGGCATGTGCAGATCTGCATTGAAGTAGATCTTAACTTGGATCTAACCTCCTATAAACATATACATTGGTGAAGCAATCCCTCTTGAATAGCAAGTAGTTTAGAAAAATTTTCCCAATGCTTGCTTTCAGCGTGGAGCAGAAGGCCATAGGATCAAAGAATAACCACTAAGATATAAAACATTGAGGACAAATCAACATAAGGAAAATTTTCACATTATGATTAACAAAGTCACTATGACCCATAGAGTTGATGTGTGTGCCTCTCAAGAACATTCCCCTGAACGAAAAAAAAAGTTAAAGAAATTCATTTTGAGGGACATAACTATGATGCCTTCACAAAAGTAAGATGTAGAAGGAGAAGAAGCCCCATGTTGGGTCGATTCCCGCTTTCTTGATTCCATACACAAATATCTTCTCTAATTTGGAAAAGAAGTTCAATCTTCTAGACTTCCAAAGTAAAATGAACCACTAGTTGGCTAAAGAGGAAAACCCAAAGAATATTTCCACAAGAAAACAAGATAATCAAGAAGGACACACCATCAGAAAATAGGACTCATTCACCTCTAGCAAAGAAGATAATCTTTGCAATGAAAGTTTGATTATCAAATCTATAATTCTTGGTCAAGATTCAGATTAACTTGCAATGGTGGTTTCTCAAAACAAAAATACACAGTAGGGTTCACTTGGAAGAGCTCCCTCAAAGAATGACTTGCGAGAATGGAAAATTTTATCATCATCCCAGTTTCTTTAGATTAAATTCAAGAAAGGAAATTCCCATCTCCAAATTTGAATCCAAAAAATCAGAAGAAATCTTTGATATGAAGAGGAAATGCAAAGAAAAGACCTTCAAATTTATTACAAACAGCAATGGGGGAGGAAAGCAAATAAAGTGAAAAAGAATGTATAAACTCCTAAAGAAGATAGAGCACAAGGAACTGATCTCATACATGATAGATAACCACATGGTGGAATACACCACCATTCAAAAGAATATTGAAATAATCTCCAACCACTTCAATCAACTCCTAGGGGTGTCCACACCACTCTCCTCTCAATGGCGGGATTACACATCCACAATCCCTAGAAGTAGATAAAAAGGAATTCCACAAAATATGAAGCATCTTCTTGACTCCCCCATAATTCATACAAGTATTTTAGAGGTTATTGATTCTCTTCCCAGTTGTAAAAGCCAAGTTCTAGATAGTCTCACCAATGAGTCCTTCAAGACTTTCAAGAGTACTTTGGTGTACCAATTACAAAGATTATGGAAGGAAGACCTAAACTTTGGTGCTTTTCCTAACTTTCTCATGAAAGGGTGATTAAGTTGGTGTGTATAATAATCTATGCAAGTCAATATAAAGTTTTTATTTGAAGTGGCCAAAGGGCATATCAGACCGATAAAATCCCAACTCCATTTTGAAAAAGGCTCCAAAGGTAAGATGGGTTGGAAAGGGAATTGATGAATATCGCATGGTTCACCCATTAGCTGATAAGGATCACAATGTAATACATGATCGGAAACATCCTTATGCATAGTAGGCCACCATAATCCACTATGTACTATTTTGTGAACCGTTAACTCTGTACCTCAATGGTCACCATACACTCCAAAATGAGCTTCTCTGATAATCATGGGGACTTTATGAGGCGGCACATAGCAAAACCAAATGCCCATAACTCCTTATAGTACACGGTCCAAAATAATGGTAAATTTGTGACTATGGAATTCTTTCTTCTTCCTTTCTATGGACCATAAGTGAAAGTTTGGTCTACAATATGTAATAAATCTACAATAGGAAAGGAGTCATCCACTCCATCAAGTGGTTCGCCATTATCTAATTGAAACAGAAAGTCAAATATAATCTGCAAAGAGTTTGGGTGGTGCACTACATCACAATCAATTTCTTGTAAAAGAAACACCCATCGATCTATCTCCCAACAAGATTTTGTTGTTTAGCTAGATAAAGTAGGTTAGGATGGTCGACATGAAAAGAAAAAGCACATCCGAACAAATAATGCCAAAATTTTTTAATAGAATAAATGAGTCCGAGGCATTCTCGTTTAGTGACAGAATAAATTTTCTCTACGATAGGCAATCATGGACTCGCATAATAAATCGATCAAAACCATGTTCTATCTGCCTTCTGCATTAACATTGCTCCAACAGTAATGTCTCAATCATCTATAAATACATGGAAAGGTTGAGACCAATCTCGGGCTTGAAGGACAAGTGCTTGCATGACTAAAGTCTTCAATCGATGGAATGCCATATCACATTCCCGAGTCCACTGAAATTTTGTAGGTTTGACATGGGCTATTTTAAATGCATCACAATATGAGCCAAGTAATGTAAATAGCAACCATGCCATCAAATTTGGCCTAAAAAGCATAGTAATTCTTTAGGAGTACGTGGCAGTGGTACTTGTAAAACCACTTTAATCTTGTCTAGATGGACCGCAATTCCTCTATGGGAAATGACATGACCTAATAACTTTCCACATTTGACAGCAAAGACTAATTTAGCCGGATTTAAACTCAATTGAACTTTTCAACACTTCGTAAAGTAGAGTTGAATCTCATCTAAATGTTCTATTTTATATCCAAAAACTAAAAAATCATATGAAAATACATGCATGAAAGTTTTAAAAAGGTGCAAAAATTTGCTACATACAGCACTAGAAGGTACTAGGGGCATTCTGTAATTCAAACTACATTATGCTACAACCAAAAACATCCCCATTTGTAATGAACGTTGTTTTAGGAATATCAACTTCTAACACTCAGACGTGGTTATAACAATCAAAACCTTTGAGAAAGGAGTACATTTCCCTACCAACAACTTCATCCAACATGGCATCCAAAAATGGTAGTGGAAAAGGGTTTGGTATTGTTGTACCATTTTAGCTTCCTATATTCCACACAACTTCTCAATTGTTTGTTCTTCTTATGCACAATTACAATGGGAGATACCCATTCCAGATATTCAATAGGAATGAGGAACCTGACCTTCAACCATCTATCAATTTCTTCCTTGACTTGTTTTGCGAAATTAGGGTTCATTTAGTAACACTTTTGGATTACCGAGGAAGCATCAAGTTTAAGAACAATCTTGTGGTGATAGAATCAAGGAGTTAACCCCTTGATATCTGAGTAATTCCAAGCAAACACAACCTTGAACTCAGATAGAAGTTGGAGTTGTTGAATACCCACCAAATCAAGAGCAATTTTCACCATCTATGGTGAACATTCATTTCCAAGGTTTACATGTTCCACTTGATCTTCTTGAATATGTACACTAGTTTGACTGAGGACATCATCGTTCGCCAACAATGCTATTTCTTCCTTTTTGGGAAGAGCCATCTCCTCTGGTGGCATAGTTGCCACTACCAGATCTTGTTCAAATCTGGCTAGTACCTTTATAATATCAATTAACCCCATTGACCTTAAATCAAGATTCACTTCCAAAAATTTTAGTTCTTCATTTTCTTCCAACCCAACAATCATGTGTGGTGGTTCTGTAATAGAGAGTATTTGTGCTTTCCAATACTATTGCCTATCCTCCAAGGGAATAGAATATTTCTTGTGTCCTCTCCAAGAAGTGATTGCTTGAGACCCCCAATCCTATTGAACTTTAGCTTGTTTAAGCCAAAGTTAGCCCAAAAAGATATTATAGTCATTACTTTTTCCAATTAATTCTATTACCAAAAAAGTCATTCTCAAAGGGATATTTTGAATTTTGATTGTTATATCTTTGATGAGAGCCATGGGCTAGACTCTGGACTGTTCTGTCATTCAGATATAAAATGGGACAAGTAGTACTTAAGTCCAACCAAATCGTCAATAGATAGGCAAAGTGGCAATATTAACACGAGATCCACCATAAATCAGGACCTTAGAAATCTAAGTGTTTTCAAAACATGCCAAAATAAGGGGAACTGCATAGTCCACTAATTCATCTTGCCCTCTTTCCATCGTATTTACAAGGGCATGTTCGAATATCTTCTCTATTGTGCTAGGATTCTACACGGCTTTCATTAATGTATCCCAAAAGGCAAGGACTAAGTTCAATAAGTCCCCTAGTGGTAACTAGATCTTAGACTTACAAAATATTTGCCACGGGTCCATGCCACTTGTATTTACTTCCACATGGTTCCAATGTGATTCAGTAGATATTGTCTCAAGAGGGCATTTTAAACTAAATAGTAATTATGTAGGATTTTTTTTCTATATAAAGGAAGTTCGGCATGAGCCTACTCTCCCGGACTTGAATTAAATAAAGAAAAGTACAAGAGAAGGGGACTAGTGCCCAAGGGACCCCCCAAATCCCACAAAGCAGGGGAAGCTTTTACAGAGCTTAGATGGCATTACAAAGAAGGTTAATCACCCTCTCATCGCCCTCATGAGGGGTCAACTTGGGTTTAAGCTTGTTATTGATCAAAAGGAGAACTTGGTGATGCCTAAAGGGGGGGATTTCTTACAGTTAACAATCCTTTTGCCAAGGAGGAACAACGATTTCTCAATAGACCACACTTTGGGGGAGTCACCAAAGTTGGAAGCACATCTTTCCCGCCAGATTTTCCATAGGACCTCCCCTCTGATGGCATTCTAGAGAGGCGCGGAGCAGCCGATCGCCTCTCCCAGCAGGGCTTGCTGCCAACTGAGACGTTTTTGAAGTCTAATTTTCTTTCCAACCGTCTGCCAGAGTCTGATGGAGTTGGGGCAGGAAAAGAAGATGTGTGAAACATCTTTGATAGACTGGTAGCAGCGTTTGCACCAGGGAGGAATCCCACAAAATTTGCTAGCCTTAAGGTTAGTCCAGATTCCCTGATGAAGAATTTGCCATAAGAGGACAGACTTTTTGATTTCTATGAGGGGGTTCTAGATAGCCATGAACTTCATGTCCCACCGAAGCCGTGTCCAAGACAGGCACCACTTCTTGTTGAGGTTAACCTCATAGTCAATCATTTCTTTGATGTTTGGGATTTTTGATAGGCTATTCCCATTGTGCCATTTCAGACCAAGCAGGCTCGACATGTCGTGTCCCATGAGAAGGCGAACTTTGTGTCGGTCCCAGGCGAGACATCTGCTTTGCAAAGTGTTCCATTCTTCGTACGAAATGTTGACACAAGGGTCAATATCTTGGAAGTTGATCTAGCGGTTGGTGTCTTGTTTCCAGAGGTGTTTCCATTTTTTGAAGCCTTTGTTCCATAACTTCTTGGCATTTGTAATGGTCCAAGACTCCACACTCCGGATGCCATGGATCGGAAACCAGATAGAGTCGTTTTGTCTGATACCGGCTGCCCACTTCCATTCTTCACTGATTCTTGTGTAGCTTTTGACTTTATTCCAACTCTTCCATAAGGAACACATGAGATTAGAGCCTTTCGGGAAGACAGGGGTCGGAGAAAGCTACAAGGTCAAGATGTCAAGATTCTTCCAATTTGGAATACCCATGAGAGCCAACTCATTCTTGTTTCTGAAGATCAACTTGGCCCACGAGGCCTCCCTATTGCACCAAGCCTTAACCATCCATTTGGCTGCCAGTTTGTTAGCCATGCACCCAATGTCCAGGATACCCAGACCCCCACTATCACTGTGGCTGGTGGAGATGGACCATTTGATTTTAGGCACCCCCTTCCTATTGTGGTCGCCCATCCAGAGGAAGTTTCTACAAATACTATCCAATTTGGATAGATCTTGCTCTTTCGGTCTCCAACAAGAAAGGAAATAAATGGTAGAAGATAAGAGGAACATGTTGATAACCATAGCGCAACCAGCAAGATTGATTTGCATACCTCTCCAATAGTTAAGCTTGTTTTCGAGTTTGGCCAGCACCCAATTCCACCGGTGTTCCATAGAGACGCCAAACCCCAAGGGAATCCCAAGAAGCCAAAAAATTTGGCCCTGCGGAATGATTTGACAACCATGATCAATGAGAAGGTCGGGCTGTGACCCAACAATAGCTCTAAAGGCGGTCTTAGAGTGGTTGATTGTGGATCCAGAGGCTTCACAAAAAGTAGCCAAACACCTCCAGAACGTCTCTAGGCTGGTACTATCATTGTGAACAAACACGTTCATATCATCGACAAAAAGTCTCATGGTGATCTGACTATGGTCATGAGGTAAATGAAGGCCTTTGATATTACCAGCTTCCACCTGATGCTCCACCAGCCTGCTAAGCCCTTCCGTGGCAATGGCGAAGAGAAGGGGAGCCAATGGGCACCCTTGTCTGATAGATCTTCTAAGTTTGATCACCTTCGAAAGTTTGCCATTAATGTTAACTTGGGTCGATGCGTTTCCGAGTAGGGTCGCAATCATCTTGGTGAAGTTTTTACTACATCCAAGATCCTGGAGCGACTGCAGAATATAGTCCCATTCCAGCCTGTCGTAGGCTTTATCAAAGTCGATCTTGAGGAAGACCACGTCTTGTTTAGACTCATTTGCAAATTCAAGACCTTCCCAGATATCTATAATGGTTTCAAAAATTGACCTGCCTTTGATGAATCCTTTTTGGTCCTCGCTTAACCACAAGTGGCAAGAGATTCTGTTGGCAATGGCTTTGGCAATGATCTTGTATCCTGTTTGGAGCATCGTAATAGGACGCCAGTTATCTATTCTGTTCTTTTCCCCTTTTTTGTGTATTAACTTGATAATGCCATTGTTGAGACAAGAAGGAAGCGCGCCAAACTTGAGCGCCTCTTGCCAAACCAGACAAAGAGGGGTGGAAACCACCAACTTGAAGGATTTAAAGAACTCATTAGTGAGCCCGTCGGGTCCCGGGCTTTTACCAGAAGGGAGGGCATCAATGACCTCAATGATTTCTGCTTCTGAGATAGGGGCATGTAGCAGGGAGCGAAGGTTGGGTGGAATCCTGTGGGGGAAACCCTAGATATGGCTGCCATACAGTCCCTTCAATGGTGGGAGAGGGGGTTTGAGGTGCCCAGGAGTCTCGTGAAGTGCCCTTCAATGATCCCAAAATTATCTTCTTTCGTATTGCATACATTGCCGTTTAAGTCTACCAATAAGGGGATCGATTCTCTGTTATGTTTCCTTTTAAGGATACGGCACATCTCTTTGGTGGGTTTGGCAGCTTTGCCGCACTTATCGACCGCACTTCTCCAGCACTTGGCTAGGGACAAGCCGGAGGCGAATGCCTCCTTCCACACATCAGCAATTTCTTGATGGACGGAGGGGAGAGAGAAGGAGGGCACACTGGCGTGGAACCAAGGAGCCTTATTGATCTTGGTGGAAGGTTGGAAAGTGATAACGATCGGGTAGTGATCAGAGATGGTGAGGTCAGTGCGTTGTGAGAGGGAAGGGTGGCCCCACTGATGAGTAAAACTCTGAGAAATGTAGCATCTATCGAGTCTAGCTTTCCTCAGGTCCTTGCCCGCTTGGAGAGTTGACCAAGATTAGCCATTCGAATCTTTGAACTCGACCAAATCCAAGTGTAGTTTGGTTTTGTCCCACATTTCTTTCTCGTGACTATCGATGACCCTGCCCTTGCCCATCCATCTATCCATAGGGTCCTCCACCATGTTGAAGTCACCACAAATAAGCGCGTTATGGGGTAGCGAGTCCAAGGAGGCCCAAGTGTTCAATCTCTCTAGCTCCCCATTAGGGGCGTACAAAGAAACTAAAGTAAAGAAAAAGGGAGCACCAAAAGAAACAGCAATCCATCGATGGCATTCATCTTCAATGGAGTTCTCAAGCTTTTCAAACTAGAATTGATTAATAATTATGTAGGATTATTCCCAATTGATTCATGCCTATTCAATGTATCTTGAACGTGCCTTCTTGAACTCGGATCAAAGAGTTTCACCAGTGCTTCCTTAGCCCTTCTTGCAGCTAGATTATATAATGTATGATGTGAAATCACTTCAAGGACTACCGTAGAATCATTCCCATTTGAAAATTTTCATGACTGAATGACCACCATAGTTGTGGGTTTTTCAAAGCTTTAAGTCTTGCTTCTTGCTTCAATCGATCATAATCTTGGGTGTTATGATAATCCATGCAAATATGACCGAATTCAAGAAAAAAGGGACATTGAGGATATTTTCCTTGCTTGGGATATTTTGCATCTTCTCTATGGTAATGATTAAATGGTCAATGACCTCAACCACATCCTGAAAAATGTGGCCTATTTTTTCCTCAATTGCCTAGAAAACTAGATTCTAGTGAAATTTGTGTACAAGAGGTTTAGAGTACCATTGCCCATTGGATCGGGGTTCTGGCTGCACACAATTCTATACAACAAGTTTAGAGTACCATCGTCCATCGGATTGGGGTTCTGCTTGCATGCAACTAGTTCACACTATTTGATTCCTACTATTATATCTAAATTGATCTGTAGTATGGCTCATCATATTGCAAATTTCACTGTACATTTGGTTTAATGCATAGCTTGATGTGACATGCCCCGGATTTCTACATTTGGTACAGAACAATTGGCGATAAGGATGAGTTATCGTCAAAGGATTTCGATTTACCATATTTACAATGTTACAAGAGTACTACCAAGATGGGCTTGTGGCTTTGAGATTGCATTCCCATTGCTCCGTTGCATCAATAATATGGTCCAAGGATCTACTTCCATCTAATGAAAATAAACATATATTTTTCTTTTAATAATGGATTGAATCTGTACATGAACCAACCTTTTACTACATCTTTAGGAAGTCACTCAGTTTTCGAAATTTGTCGCAATGTGCTCCGGGATAGTGGTGTGTAGTCTACCACCCTTTGGTTGGATCGTTGTACCATATACTATAAAGTAATAAATAATTGGGCAGTTGTCCTTGCTTTCCAAAACCTCCTAAAAAATGCATTTTTGAGACCATAATATGTAGAAAAATGATTAGGGGCAAACTTTGTTAGCCAGTGGACCATTTCTCCTCAAAAAGTGGCTTGAAAGACTTGACATTTCCTTGTATCATCGGGATTCCCTTTTAGTAAGTCATACTACATGTCAAAAAGTTTGACATGTACATCTGGATCATTATCAATTCTTCGACTAAATCTTTTAAACTGCATTCCGCTGATTCAATCTATAACAGCTACCATATTGAATGGAACCTCCCACAACTTTCACTCACTTTCTATAGGTACCAATGAGATTAGTTCCTCCTCTATCCTCACTTTGCGTGAAAACTTCATCTTGCTCACTATATCAAACTACCTTTATAACATGGTATGCTTTTTTGTTAGCTGCTCTGTCTAAACAGAATCTAAAAGGCCCAATTTTAAGATTGAATCCAAGGTTCTTCTTTCTTATTGCCTCTCTAATTCCTCCTTAGCCCAGCATCCTTCCAGTTCACCCATTTGCGACTTAGCCACCTCAAAAGCTGCCTCTACCTCTAGTAGTTGAGTCAATAGTGGATATGAGACCACACCTCGTTCCACCAAATACCATAATTATGTAGATACACAATCACTAGTTGACCTTTTGCCTCCATGTTCAGTCCTCTATGATGTCATCGTGTCTTCAACCACCTGTGTTTCTTAGTATTTCAAAAACCACTTATCGGAGCATGTTGGCTTACTCCTTCTCCATCGAAATCTATGTCTTTAATAGTTCAACTACTCCATCTCCAGTGATTTCTGGCTACTTCCCATTCTGCACTATTACTTTGCACCCCATCCTTTGTGGTTGCCAAATATTTGGCTACACTAGAATCTAAAAAATTACTTTACAAAAATAAGTAGGTTCAGTGAATGGGGATTATCGGATATTGTTTTACTGTGTTTCTATTCCCATATGAACTACATCTTAACATTCAATACGACTTAACATATACAAACAAATGGCATAGTGTTTATAGGAGAACATAAATATGGCGCCAAAGTATATATGTATATTACTGAAGAGAATACAAGTTCTCTATGTACACAATTTTGACTTAACTCTCTTCTCTATTCTCTCTTCCTCTTCTCTTCTCAAGATATGTCCATGGGTAATATGAATATGAATATTACATGGTACATCTATTGAATTCTTTGGAAGTTCAATCGGCCTATTTTACAAAATATATAAATATATTCCCTCTTTGTATCTATTTATTTATGTATCTATGTATCTCTCTTTTTGTACATATAATTAACTTAGTAATATCTAATAATTAACTTAGTAATATCTAATACCTTCCTTTTGCTACACACTTGAATTTTGATCAATGAGAGGGAATTGCACCATTCCCTCCTACCCGTGCATAGACTAATTACTATAAGTTCATTGAGCTTTTCATTTTAATACTCTATAGATACATACATGAATGACATATTTTCATGTAACGTTTTTTTACTATTATGTTATGATCTAATTTTGATCAATTAGAGGGTACTCCATCACCTTCGATCCATGCAATGACTTCACATGTGCCGTCCTATATGAATTATGATTATTTTTACTACCAAGAGCATATTATATGCTTGTGTAATCTTTGTTATGGCATGTATCAAAGACCACGATAAGAACATATTGAACATGAGAACGATCATCATAGTTTTGACACTACAACATATCAGGGGCATACCGATGTTGCCCATACCGACGGTCACGCCTCGGCGTCGGTATGACCGTTGAAAATGCTTGAAAAACAACGGATGCAATACCGACGGTCATTTAATCGTCGGTATACGAGCGTCGGTATGAGCGCCGGTATAGGCGTCGATACTTTACTGTAAACTACCGACACTTATACCGACGCTCATACCAACACTTATACCGAGGCAATGTTTTAACCGGGCCCGAGAGCAAAAATTTGACATTTGCTTGCATTTTGAACCAAAGTTCGCTACTGTCGAGTTTGCGTGCGCGAACTACATTCTGCGCCTATTGTGTACACACATCTCTCTCTTTCTCACTCTTTCTCTCTCTTTCTCTCTCTCTCTCTCTCTCTCTCTCTCTTTCTCTACATCTTTGTTTCTTTAGATCTTTGTGTTTTCCCTTTTCTAATTTCTCTTCTCTTTCGTTTTGCAGGAGCTTTTTGGCATCAAATCTTTGGAATTCGACGAAGGGCAACATTAAGTGGACCTTGAGGACAATGCTCCAAACAATTACATCCATGTAAGTGATTGTTTTGTTTTTGATTGATATAGAGTGAGATAGAGAGAGAGATGAAAGAAAGAGAGAGATCTAGAGAAACATCAAGAGAGAGAGAGAGAAAGAAAGAGAGAGAGATGAAAGAGAAAGATAGAGAGAGAGTGAAAGAGAGAGAGATGAAAGAGAGAGAGAGAGATGAAAGAGAGAGAGAGAGATGAAATAGAAAGAGAATGAGATAGAGAGACAGATGCATACATACATACACACACATATGCATACACATACTAACATACATATTACATACACACATGCATATTACATACACACTCACATACATATTACATACACACGTGCATATACATACACATACATATTACATACTCACATGCATACACACATATACATACATACATGCATATTACATACAAACATGCATATTACATACACACATGCATATTAGATACACACATGCATATACATACACACACATATTCATTCTCATACTCACATACATACATACATACATGTATACACACATATACATACACACATGTACACACACACATGTATACATACACACATGCATATGCATACATACATACACACATATTTGCATGTACACACACACATACATACATAAACACATGCATATTACATACACACTCACATATGTATACACAGACATATGTGCATACACACATGCATATTACATACACACACACACATATATATACACACTCACATATGTATACACACTCACATATGTATAGACACACATGCATACATGCACATACACATACACACACATCACATATACATACACACATACACACATATACATGTTTTAGGGTTAGGGTTTTAGGATAAGGGTTTATGAATTTCTCTTTTCTTTTGTTTTGCAGGAGATTTTTGGCATCAGTTCTTTGGAATTCGACGAAGGAAAACATTAAGTGGACTTTGACGACAACGCTCCAAACAATTACATCGATGTAAGTGATTGTTTTGTTTTCAATTGATATAGAGTGAGATAGAGAGAGAGAGATATGAAAGAAAAAGAGAGATACATACACACATATTTGATTGTACACACACATACATACATACACACATGCATATTACATACACACACACACATTACATCGATGTAAGTGCTTGTTTTGTTCTTTTTTATAAATAGAGAGAGAGATGGAGAGATGAAAGAGAGAGAGAATAAGAGAGAGAGATAATAAGAGAGAGATAGAAAGAGGGAGAGAGAGATAAAAGAGAGAGAGAGAGAGAGAGATAAAGAGGGAGATACAGATAGATATAAAGAGAGAGATATAGAGATACATACACACACATGCATACATATTACATACACATATGCATATGCATATGCATACATACACACACATACATGTTTTAGGTTTAGGGTTTTAGGATTAGGGTTTTTGACGTTTACACATATACGCACATAATACATACACACATGTGCACATATACACATGCATACATACATACACATACACAAACATCATATATACATACACACATATGTATGTTTTAGGCTTAGGGTTTTAGGATTAGGGTTTTTGGCTTTTACATATATCTTTTGTAATTTCTCTTTTCTTTTGTTTTGCAGGAGCTTTTTGGCATCGATTCTTTGGAATTTGACAAGAGACGACATCGATTGGGCTTTGAAGAGAGCGATAAAAAGAATTCATCGATGTAAGTGATTGTTTTGTTCTTTTTTATAAATAGAGAGAGAGAGAAAGAGAGAGAGAGAGAGAGAGAGAGAGAGAGAGAGAGAGAGAGAGAAAGAGAGAGAGGGAGAGAGGGGAGAGAGAGAGAGAGAGAGAGAGAGAGATGAAAGAGAGAGAGAGAGAGAGAAAGAGAGAGAGGGAGAGAGGGGGGAGAGAGAGAGGGGGGAGAGAGAGAGAGAGAGAGATGAAAGAGAGAGAGAATGAGAGAGAGAGAGAATGAGAGAGAGAGAGAGATGAAAGAGAGAGAGAGAATAAGAGAGAGATAGAGAGAGATGAAAGAGAGAGATAATAAGAGAGAGACAGAAAGAGAGAGAGAGAGGGAGAGAGAGATGAAAGAGACATAGAGATAAAGAGAGAGATATAGATAGATAGAAAGAGAGAGACATAGAGATACATACACACACATGCATACATATTTCATACACATATGCATATGCATATGCATACACACACATACGCATATACATGTTTTAGGGTTAGGGTTTTAGGATTATGTTTTTTGATGTTTACACATATACACACATAATACATACACAAATGCACACATATACACATGCATACATACATATACATACACGCACATCATATATACATACACACATATGCATGTTTTAGGGTTAGGGTTTTAGGATTAGGGTTTTGTGCTTTTACATATATACACAAATGCATACACACATATACACATATAAACACATAATACATATACACACACACATACATATACACACACACACAAAGACACACACACATACATACATACATACATACATACATACACACACATAGATATATACACACATGCATACATTCATACACACATGTGACATATACATACACACATATGCATGTTTTAGGGTTAGGGTTTTAAGATTAGGGTTTTTGGCTTTTACTTATATACACACATGCATACACATATACATGTTTTAGGTCTAGGTCTTCAGGATTAGGGTTTTAGGGTTTTTACATAGATACACATATGCATACAGGCACATACACATAACACACACACACACACACACACACACATATATCTATATATATATATATATATATATATATATATATATATATATATATATATATATATATATATATATATATATATATATATATATATATATATATATATATGTATATATATATATATATATATTCACATACACATGTATATACACGAAAATACACACATACACATGTTTTAGGTCTAGGTCATTAGGATTAGGGTTCTAGGGTTTTTAAAAATTCATACAAATATTTACACATATACAAATATACACACATAATACATATACACATGAACATGTATATACATAGGCATACACACATATACATGTGTTCTAGTTGTTGTTTATAAATATCATGTCAATGTGTCTCATTTCTTTGTACATGGTTCATGATTGATTTCTCCCATGTCTTTTGTATTTGACAGTATGTTTTGCTTTATCAAATCATGTTTTTGTTGCCTGTCATACATGTCACATGTACTCGGGTTTTTCTTGGGCAGTGTATTGTCTTTTGCTACACAGCAGCATGGGAATGTTGCTATAGCAAGAGACAACATACTCGGGTTTTTCTTAGGCAGAGTGTATTGTCTTTTGCTACACAGCAGCATGGGAATGTTGCTGTAGCAAAAGACAAAACACTTTGCCCAAAAAAAATTTTGCAGGTATGGTCGTCGGTATACGCGACGGTACTCCCAGTAGTGTCATCGGAATAACCGTCGGTACACCCAGGAGGCGATGTAGCTGAAGCCGATTACCGACGCATATATCGACGTTTATACCGACGCATATACTGACGCTTTTACCGACGCCTATACCGACGTTTATACCGACTCTTTGGTACTGACGCGCAAACCGACCTTTACACCGGCATCGCGGCAAATAAAGCCACGTTCATTTTCCTCGGTAAAAACCTCGGTATACCATCGATCTGTTGTAGTGTGAGCAAGGAGCACCACCTAATCAATGCAACAATGCTTGGATATGTATTGAGTCCACGAGTTAATGTAGTTATTTATATTAAAATCAAATATAGGTAATACAATTATATTTTATGTACTGGAATATTTACTTAATGATGATGATGATTCTCCTAATAATAATGCTAATATTTTATGTACATTTTAGACATGTCGTTTATCAATCACACATCAAGCTTTGTCAAAATCCTCTACCTTCTTGTTTAGGGACTCAAATGGCTAGAGATTATCCCTTAGTAGCTTGTGATCATCATCTAGTACAAGCATATGATAGAACAGGATATGAAGGATGGCATACATGAGCACTTCCTTTAGATGGAAAGGTTCTTAACTTTTTGGTAATCACTATATGATTGATCCCTCCACTATCACTAGTGCTGGTACCAAAATGAAAGTGACAGAGTTCATATATTGAAAAGAAAAAAGTATCATGAAGAGGAATTTCCAAAGGACATCTACAAAGGAATTCGTATTCAAAATTATTTTGGATGGAGTAATATATTTGTTTCTGCACTATTAAGGAATGTTATTTAATGGTTTATTCTCTCTCTCTCTCCCTCCCTCTCTCTCTCTCTCTCTCTCTCTATATATATATATATATATACATATATATATATATATATATATATATATATATATATATATATATATATATATATATATATATATATATATATATATATATATATATATATATATATATATATATATATATATATATATATATATATATATATACACACACACACATTCATAATAATTCTTCTTGTCATGAACTTGAAGGATACTATATGAAAAGTTTTTACCAAGCAATAATATTCTTCCTACAACACATGATGAAATGAAGAAGATGATCAATAGTCTTGGTATATATTATCATTGTATACATGCATGTACCAATTATTGTATTTTATATAGGTTAATATGCAGCCCCTTTCATGAGAAAAATTTCAATCATCTCGATATGAGGAGGAAGAAGGTAAAATTCCAAGGAAGATTTTGAGACATTCTCCCTTAGCTCCAAGAATTAAGCATAAATTTCGAAGCCCACAACTATCAAAGATTTTGAGCTGGGAATCCAATTGTAAAGCTATAGATGGAGTAATAAAAGTTCATTTAGATAGTTCATCATTTCACCGCATTGATTGTAGATGGTTTAGCTTTGCGAAGGAGCCACACAATATAAAGTTATGTGTTGCATTAGATGGTGTTAATCCATTTTCAAGGAAATTTAGTAAATGGTCCACATGGCTAGTGTTAGTCATCAATTATAATCTTTTGCCATATCTTATCATTAAGAAATAACATTTAATGCTTTCACTTTTGGTCCTGGGTAAAAGACAAGTTGAATAGATAAATGTATATCTTGCTCCTCTCATCGATGATCACCAAGAGTTATGGAGAGGCATTAATATGATATATCAAAAACCATTGATCAAGACAATTAATGATTTGTGGAATTCTCATATGGACTATATAGGATCTTCATGGATATTGCATTTATTTAGGTAATGACATTTTCTTTATTTAGTATATTTTTCTTCTTCTTTGAGTTATGCCAATTATAATATTTATGCTATCCATGCATGCATAAATTTTTACTTAGGGATATAAAGCTTTTCCTTATTATGGTTAATGATTGAGATTAGTTGATAGTAAAAAAAAAAGCCATAGAAATTTTTATCTTTGATATCCCTTTTTTAATGTAAAGGAAGTTTGGACTTAGCCTACTCTCCCAGACTTGTATTAAATAAAAGGAAAAAAAAAGTACAAATGAAGGGGGCTAGTGCCTACAGGACCCCCCAAGTCCCACCAAGAAAGGGGGGATCTTAGAGAGATCATATGGCATTACAAAGAAGGTTAATCACCCTCTCATCACCCTCATGTGGGGCCCACTAGGGTTTAAGCTTGTTGTTGATCAGAAGGAGCACTTTATGATTCTTGAAAGGGGGGATTTCTTACAATTGGAAATTCTTTCAGCGAGGAGGAATAGAGATTTCTCAATCGAAGACTCTTTGGGGGAGTTCCCAAAGTTATAAGTACAACTTTCCCACCATATCTTCTAGAGGACCTCCCCTCTGATGTCATTCCAGAGAGTCGTAGAGCAGCCAATCACTTCTCCCAACAAAGCTTGTTTCTATCTAATATGTTTTTTAAGTCTTATTTTCTTTCCAACAATCTTCTAGAGCCTATTAGAGTTGGGACAAGTAAAGAAGATGTGACCACCATCTTCAATTGATTGGCAATAGTGCTCGCACCAGGGAGACACCCCACAAATTTTTTTAGCCTTTAGGTTGGCCCAGATTCCGAGATGAAGAATTTGCCATAATAGGGTAGACTTTTTATTCTCTATAAGATAGTGACAGATAGCCATGAACTTCATATCCCACCGCAGCTGCGTCCACGATCGACACCACCTCTTGTTAAGGTTGACATGATACTCAATGTTTCCTTTGATTTTCCAAATTTTTGTTAGGCAATTACCATTATGCCACCTAAGGCCCAACAGGCATGGTGATTCATGTCCCATGAGAAGATGGACTTTAGAGCAGTCCCAGGCAAGTCATCTGCTTTGTAAAATATTCCATTCTTCATGAGTAATGTTGACACTAGTGTCAATATCCTTGAATTTGATCCATTGGTTCGTGTCTTGTTTCCAAAGATGTTTCCATTTTTTGAGGCCCTTGTTCGAGAGCCTCATGGTACTTCGAATGTTCCAAGATTCCACGTTCCTGATGCCATGGATCAGAAACGAGATAGTCATTTTGTCTGATATTGGCCGCCCCCTTCCAATCTTCACGGATTCTTATGAAGCTTTTGAGTTTATTCCAACACTTCCATAGGGAGCACACCAGATTCGAGCCTTTCAAGAAAATCCGGATCAAAGAAAACAAAAGGGTCAGAATGTTGAGATTCTTCCAATTTGGGAATCCCACAAAAGTCAATGGGTTCTTGTTTCTAAAGATCAATTTGTCCCATGAAGTCCCCCCGTTGCGCCACACCTTAACCATCCATTTTGCCACAAGTCTATTAGCCTTACACCCAATGTCAAAATACCAAGGCCCCCACTATCCCCTTGGCTAGTGCAAATGGACCATTTGGTTTTAGGCACCACCTCCTGTAATTGTGGTCTCCCATCCAAGGGAAGTTTCTACAAATTCTTTCGAGTTTGGACAGATATTTCTCTTTCGGTCTCCAACAAGAGAGGAAGTAAATGGTCGATGAAATGAGGACCATGTTAATCACCATTGCATGACCAGCAAGATTGATTTGAATACCTCTCCAATAGTTTAGCTTGCTTTTGACTCTGGCTAGGATCTAGTTTCACCACTACTCCAAAGAGATACCAAAGCACAAGGATATCCCAAGAAGCAAGAAAATTTGGCCTAGAGGAATGTTTTGATAGCCATGTCCAAAGAGAAGGTCGGGTTGGATCCCAAAAATAGCTCTGAAAGCGGTCTTTGAGTGGTTGATTTTGGATCCAGAGGCTCCACAGAAAGTATCCAAGCACCTCCAAAATGTCTCCATGCTCGAACAGTCATTGTGGACAAATGCATTCATATCATCAGCAAAAGGTCTCATGGTGATCTGGTCATGGTTGCAACAAGAGGCCCTTGATATTACCAACTTCCACCTTAGGTTCCACAAGCCAGCTAAGCCCTTCCATGGTGATGCCAAAGAGAAGGGGAGCTAATGGGAACCCTTTTCTAATCCATCATTTTAATTTGATCCCCTTTGAAAGATGTCCATTAACATTAATTTGAGTCGATGCATTTCCCAAGAGGGTCCAGATCATCTTGGTGAATTTCTAGCTGCAACCGAGATCTTTAAGAGATTCCAAAATGCAATCCTATTCCAACCTGTTGTAATCTTTGTCACAGTTGATCTTGAGGAAAATAACATCTTGTCTTGACTCATCCATGAAGTTGCGACCTTCCCAAATATCAATTATGGCTTCCAATATTGACCTACCTTTGATGAAATCTTTTTGGTCCTCGCTTAACCAAACTCTCAGATGGCTCAAAAATTCTGTTGGCTATGACTTTAGCAATAATATTATATCCCATTTGAAGTATGCTAATTGGACACCAATTCTCAATTTTGTTCTTTTCCCCTTTTTTGTGGATTAACTTGATGATGCCATTCTTCAGACAAGTAGGAAGCATGCCAAACTCAAGCACCTCTTGCCAATCCAAGCGAAGAGAGGTGTCCATCACTATTTTCCAAGATAGGGGCATCAAGTAGGGCACAAAGGTTGTGAGGGATCCTTTGAGAGGATACCCTAGATATGGTTGCCATGTAGTCTTTTCTATGAGGTGGGAGGGGAGTCGAGATCCCTAGGAGTCTCATAAAATGTTCTTCAATGATTGTGATCTTTTCTTCTTCCGTTTTCCATACAATGCCATTTGAGTCTAGCAATAAGGGGATCGATTCTCTATTTTGTTTCCTTTTAAGAATGTTGGACATGTCTTTGGTGGGCTTGTGGGCTTTGCCATCCCATCACTCCATAGAGAATATTTGAAAATTTTGCCTTTGTATTTCTTCCTTGTATCTCAGTAGTGCTCTGATTCTTCCTAGACCCTCCTGGGATTGAGTTTTTGGTTTGGTCACTTCCTCCTCAAGTCTCCAGAGTCTATGATATAGAGCTTCTCTATGCCCACACCGAACATTTTGGAGGATCTTCATGGTTCTTATCATGGAACGATACTTTGAGTGAAGCCAGAAGCGTAATACCTCTAGGGCCTCGAGCAAAACTAATGAACCCTAAACAAAGCGATACTAAGACTAAGTACTGAGGGAGTCCAATCATTGTGACAACTCAACCCCTCAACCCATAGCAGAGGGGGAGAAGAAAACGATGACACCACACACAGACCGAGCTAGAACAACTCAAACTTGGGGCTTCAAAAAGGCGGACACTAGCTCACCCACCTGCACACAAACCCTCATGTGTCATACACAAGCTTAGACTCTCATGCGATAGACACATAGCTCCTCGAGGACGCTCAACTCCTCCATGACACACAACTCCTCCAAGACGCTCAGCTCCACCATCTCCACTCTTCCAGATCTCTTAGCTTAAAAAAATTACCCATTTACATGTTATTGCACATTTTCTTAACTTTACCTTATCTCTCTCAACAGCGATATTATTGTTAAAATAACTCTACAATCAACAAAGTAAGAGCTCTGAATTCTAGCTTTGGGGTATTTCATATCACATGATTTTATATTATTTTTATCAAAATCCTATGATGCAATTCAATAACCATAAATAATTCCCATAAAGATGGTCAACTGACAATTCTATGTTAAAAGGAGTAACAATTGGCAATCAATAGGAAATGGGATAAAGAGAAAATGACTATGAGGATCTCTATGCTTGGATGAGCTTACGCACTTCTAGATTGGGAAAAGATATTTGGGAGAAAAGTAGAGATCGTCACGTGAGTGATCTATAAGTTTTTTTTATCATGTTGAAGTTAATGATCTATTTTTTTATCTTATATCTTTATTCATCCAAACATGAATTCCTTAGGAAATTATTTATCTTATGTCTCTTTTTATATGAAGCTCAAGTTTTATTCTTAGATAAATAGTTAGGTGGGTAGGTAGGTAGATAGGTAGAAAGGTAGGTAAGAAGTTAGGTGAGAAAGTTGGTAGGTAGGTAGATGGTAGGTAGATAGGTACACAGATAGGTAGGTAGGTAGATAGTAGGTAGGCAGGACCATTGAAATATGCATTCGTGTAAGTTTCTATTATCCTAATTATTTTCCTCATATGTATGTCATTCAGTTTTCATAAAATTTCTATGTTGGAACTAATATGCACGGTAGGCTTTGTAAAAATTTGCTAAGTTGAATGGATCAATAACTTTTCTTGGATTGAGTGTCATTATAGCTTCTTAGTATATCAATGTGACTGATTGATCAAGTAGCTACCATGACTCGTAAGATTTTGTTTATCTGTAGTATTGGATGAATGATGCCTAACTCTTTTTCTCTATTTCATGATTTATAGGTGTGTCACCATTTACTTCTCTATCTTGTACATGAGATATGAGTCAAGTTTGGTGACAAAGGAGATGATACACCTTCCAAATCTACCATTTGTCTTTGCAACTGCTCTAAAGGCTTTAGGTTTTGCAACATGAATGGCAGTTATAGGTAATTTTTTTGTTTTTTAACCTATAACCTAAATGTAGAGTGGTGAATAATCTATACATGATGCAATGATTCTAGAAGCAAAGGATATTTCAATTCATGTACATGATCCATATTGTTGGAGGATGAACCTTATTCTTTTGATAGATTAGTACCTCTTCGAATATAATAAAGTTTTCCAAATCTTTATAAACATAGATAATAGACTCTTTTATCTTCCCAATGAGATATATAAAATGTCAATTGGACTATTGAGCACTACCAAACATTTAAACACCTCTAGATAAGTAGATATGTAGGTAGATACACAGTTGGGTAGGTAGGTAGATAGGTAAGTAGATAGGTAGAACTTCAAAAGATTCCTTGTCAACATCTTCATGATTTAAGATTTTTTACCATATCAATGTTTTAAAAAATGTGTGATGTTTATCTGAATAGGAGGATTCGTTGTTTGGGCTCTAACCTAGTAAAGAGGTACACAAGTCTAAGGTTTGGTACTTACTTTGTTGGCAGAGTGTTGAATGAAGAAAAATCTCAGCTATTTTTAGGTTTATGTACTCATTTACTCTATTGGTACAATGTTGAGAGAAGAAGAATCTCAATTGTTTTCATCTTTGGTACTTTCAAGTGTCCAAGGATTGGTTGCTTGGGCTTTGACCTAGTGAAGAAGTACACATGCAAGGTTTGGTACTTACTCTTTTGGTACAATGTTGAATGAAGATAAATCTCAACTCTTTTCAAGTTTGTGTACTCATGGTGGGTGTTCAAGTCCAAGGATTGGTTGTTGCAGATATGACCTAGTGAAGAGGTACACAAGTGCAAGGTTTGGTACTTACCCTTTTGTTATAGAAGTGAATGAAGACAAATCTTAGCTATTCTCAGGCTTATGTATATGATGGTGAATGTTCAAGTCCAAGGATTAGGTGTGAGGGCTCTCACCTAGTGAAGAGGCAGAAAAATAGAAGGTTTGGTACTTACTCTGTGGGTATAGTGTTCAATGAAGATGAATCTCAGCTATTGTCAGATTTGTGTACTCATGCTCGGTTTTCAATTCTAAGGATTCGTTGTTGGGGCTTTGACCTAGTGAAGAGGTACACAAGTGCAAGATTTGGTACACACTTTGCTGATACAATGTTAAATGAAGATGAATCTGATCTATTTTTAGGTTTGTGTACTGATTTGCTCTATTGGTATAGTGTTGAATGAAGAAAAATCTCAACTATTTTCACGTTTCATATTTTCATGTGTTGAAGTCCAACGATTGGTTGCTAAGGCTCTGACCCAATGAAGAGGTAAAGAAGTGCAAGGTTTGGTACTTACACTATTGGTAGAGTGTTGAATGAAGAAAAATCTCAGCTATTTTCAGGTTTGTGTATTGATGGTGGGTGTTCAAGCCCAAAAATATTATGCAAGAACTTTTCTTATGCTTATTTATTGCAGGTTATATTTATCACACACTAGCTGGTCAGGATAGAATAGAGCTTTGCTTGAAATGTATTTTTTCTTTTGCAGCATTTGCAAGGTCAATGATTTGATGAATTATAGTGGCACTTTCAATGCTAAAAACATTCCACCCCCTTCAGAGATCTAGATTTCCCTAGGTAAATAAATATATTTTTTTAAGTAATCCATATGTATTTCATCTCTTCTAATGAATCAAAGAACTTTTCAATAAAAAGTTTTAGCACTAAGATATGAGATAGAGAACAGCATCAAATGCATCTTCAGCATCATGAAGACTCAATCATAAACCTGTCTCCATACGAGTGGCAATAGATTTACAGTTCTCACAGCCAAAACGCTACAATAATATGTCAATATATTTTGTTTGAGACAAAGCTATTCCATCATCAATTTGCATAAAGTAAATGCCCAAATAATGATGCAAATGCCCCAAATCAGACATCTCAAATGAGGCACGCAAACCAGCCTTGAAATTAGCAATACGCTTCTCATGAGGACCAGTGAGTAGCATGTCATCAACATACACAACAATTATCATAAGCACATGATTAACATGCTTAACATATAAGGTGATTTTAGTTGGATTGTTCTCAAAACCATGTGCAATCAGATAGGCATGTATCTTTTCATACCAAGCATGTATAATGGCTTCTTTAACATGCACACCTAGTTTTCATGCCCTTTCTGCACAAAGACATGGGGCTGAAAATCATACACTTCTTCATGCAAGTCGCCATCCAAAACTGTATTTTTAATGTCCAACTGATGTACATTCCAACCATGATGAGCTACAAGTGCACACATGCTATGAAGAGTAGTCATTTGACATGTAGGTGTAAAGGCCTCATCAAAGTCAATGCCTCTTTCTTGCGCATAACCCTTTGCAATAAGACTTGCTTATACATTTCAAATGTTCCATCAGGTTTAATCTTTAGCTTATATACCCACTTAGTGCCAATGGCCTTCTTGCTAGGAGGCAAGTCACATAAAGACTAGGTACTGTTGTCATGATAGAATCATATATAGATTACATTGCAGCCATCCAATGTTTAGAATTTTGTGCTTCATCAAATGAAATAAGTTCAGTCTCATCATAGAGACTAGAGGCAAACATAGCATAGCAATCTAATGCAAAAGAGGCACTATGAGAGCCTTAAGGAATATGGTCTAATAGAGGTGCATCTAATTTTCTATAACACAAAGTCTACACTAGCCATTTTGGCATAGTTTTTGCCTCTTCAATACTAGCTCTCTGATCAATAAGTGCATCATGAAAATTTGCATTAGAAATGGAATGATGTGCATCATCACATGAAACCTATAAAGGTTGAGAATTTGCCTCAATAGGAGTAGCACTAGACTATCCACCTGTAAAAAGAGGTAGCAAAGAATCATACATGTCTCTAGAGCTAACAGATGTCTCCTTCATGCATGAAAGTAAAGGCTCTACCCAACAAAAAATACATTTTAATGCTTTATCATCCAATTTCCTATGATGTTGTTTTGAGCACTAATGCATATGCCAGACAACCAAAAACATGTAGATGAGCAAGAGATGGCTTGTGATCATGCCAATCCAGTGAAGACAGCCTCAAGCCAGAAACTATGTGGTAAAGCCTGACTCTTCACCATACACCTCGCCATCTCCATGAGTGACATGTTCTTTTGTTCAACAACTCCATTTTGTTGCAGTATATACAACATTGTACACTGATGTTTTATCCCAGGTTCAGCCAAAAATGCATCAAAGTCAAAAGACATATATTCTGACCCTCGATCAGAATAGAGGGTGCCCATTTCACATGTTGATAGATTTTCAACCAAAACCAAAAACCGTTTGAGGCACATAATCACTTCAGACTTTTCTTTGAGTGGATATACCCATGCATGCCTGGAAAAATCATCAAGGAAAGTCACAAATTAAAGATATTTTCCAAAAGAAGGTGTCTGCATAGGACCACATACATCACTATGTACAAGCTACAATTTTTGAGTATCTCCAACTAAACCATCTTTTGGGGAGGATGAATGTTGGATTTTGCCCAAAATACAGCCTTCACAAACATTTTTACTGGGTGCCTCAAGTTTGGGCAAAGAAGACACCATTTTAGATTTCTGTAGGCATAGCAAACTACCAAAATTCAGATGACCAAAGCATGCATGCCAAAGCTTTGCATCTCACATAGCCTCAGAATCACATGCAACATCATTTAAAATTTTTTCATAGTTTATGAGTTTATACAGCCCACGACATAAAATGCCAGAAGCAATAATTACGTCTCCATTTGACAGATCATGAACCATACATTTTCCATCAACAAATTTCACAACCAAGCGAATCTTGGCTAATGCAGAAACTGATAATAGTTTTTTCTTGATCCTTGCCACAAATAAAGCATCTGACAAAGTGAAAGAACTACCATAAGCAATAGTCAAAATGATCTTACCAATTCCCATGATAGGACAAGAAGAGTTGGTGGTGCATGTGATAGTATTCTCTGTAGGGGCAGGCTCGAGTGAAGTGAAGAAACTATGCTATAAGACAATATATTTGGTTGCCCCACTATCGAAGTACCAAACATCTGAGTCTACTACAAACATACACTGTCCAATAGAAGATGGGTCAAAATTGCAAACATTAGTAAACACCCATTCTTCATTTTGCAAAAGATTAGCAGACTCTATTTTTGATGTAGATGCCTCTACAAAAACCATTCTAGACTCTTTTTTTGTTTCTTCTTTTGCAGCCAATTTTGGACAATTCTTTATGACATGATCGTTTCCTTCACAATACTTATAAATGAAATTCAGCTTTTATGATTTCCTCTCATCTTTCTCTTCCTTCTTCAAATGTGCAGCATTTGCATATTTTTTTCTTTCTAGTAGATGAGCTCCATTTACCTTTTCCCTTCTGATTATCTAGGAAAGCTTGATGTGCAACACCCATAATGGACCTGTTTTGCCTAGATTGATCTTCCTACAATAGAAGAGAGACTAACTCCTCAAGTGACAAGGCATTTGAATTTCCTTTCATCATCAAACGAAGAGTAGAAGCAAAACTCTGATATAAATCATGAAGACCGTTTAGAAAGGTCTACAGAAATGAGCTATCTAGTATAACTTCATGAGTAGAAATCAACATTCCTTCAATTCTTTGATCTTTGTTAGAAAACTATCCATAGAATCACCTTCATCATATGCTCACTCTCCAAATATTTTTGGAGGTAAACAATGCGAGCCTCATTCCTAGCCTGGTACAATGTGGTAAGTGTATCCCAAGCATCCTTAGCTCTTCTGCAAAAGCGAATGTGAGGAATAATGGCACGTTTGATAAACAAGGTTATCAATGCATGTGCCTGAACATCTCTGCCATCCCAACAAATTTGCTCTATAGTAGGTGTAGTAGAACCGTAGCATGAACAAGAATCTAAAGGATATCAGCATCTTCAATGCCATCTACATCAGCTTCAATATCTATATTTGCAAGTCTAATAGGACGTTTTTCAACACCTTGCACAATGCTCCCTAGTCCTTTTGCAACCAATACATGTCCCATCATATAAGATCACAATGGGTAATCGGTACTATCCAACGTATCCTCAATAGCCAACATATATAATACATCACTCCTTTTAGCCATGGCCACTAACTAACATACCCTACTTCAGAAAAATGACTGTATTTGAAAAATCTGAATAGAACTACCCTAACAAGTTCTAATAAACCTATAGTAGACTTTGAGATGCTTATACTAGCGAACCAAAACCTAATATATCTTTCGCACAAGAAGATGAAACAAACTACACAAGCACTATGATAGTGAGTTTGGAGGCCAAAATGAGCTTAGATCACAATTTGAGAACGAAATAACGAATTTGTTTTGATCTCCTAATGACCCTCAGTATGCTCACCAAATTTCATGCGATTTTGAGACTATGACCCGAGGGGTGTAAAGGATGCCTTGGATGGGGTACCAACCTACTTTGATACCAATTGTTGGAGTTAGACATCTGCAAAAGCATGCCACCATCACAAGGAAGAAGAAGAAGCTTGGAGCACAACACACAATACTAAAGGTATTAACACTAGAATGTACAAAGATAAGTAACCTCTTAGGGCTATAGGTGTGTATACAAGCCAGGGGAGAAAAACCTCCTCAAGAGGGAAAAAGTGCCCCAATGGTCCCAGTGTGTTCACACACATCACTACCTAAATATATCAATGGATACTCTTAAAAAATAATGTGATTTTCCAAACCATTTTAAACATAGATATTAGTCTTGTATAGATTTCAAATGAGATATTTAGCATGTCAATTGGACTTTTGATCACTTTGGTATGACTCTTCAAAAATTGGTAAACCTCACTAACAAATTTTGAAAGTTATGTAGAGCCTTTTACTCATGTGTTAGAATCATACCTCCCAAGATATAATGAGTTTTTCTAAAATATTCTAATTAGAAATACTAAACTTTAATAGCTTTCCAATGACCCATAGAACATGTCAATCGGGAATTTGAGCACTAAGGTATGACTTCTCAAAGTTCAATGTGCCTTACAAGTTACTAGCATATTTTGATAGATACATAGAGAACCTTTCTGAATTTATCGATAGTACCTCTTAAAATATAATGAGATTTTACAAAAATTTTTAAACTAGATATTCCTCTCTTATAGATTTCAAGTGAGATATTAATCATGTCGATTGGAATCTCTTTTTTATGACTCTTCAGAAATCTTTTTTATGACTCTTCAGAAATTGGTAAGCCTCACTAGCAAATTTTGAGAATTATGTAGAGACTTTCACGCACTTGCTAAAATCGTACCTCATAAAATATGATGAGTCTTTCTAAACTCTTTTACATGCAAATACTACACTTTACTAGCTTTCTAATGACCCATAGAACCTACGAATTCAAAATTGGAGCACTAAGATATGACTAGTCAAATATCGGTATACCTAATAAGTTAGTAGGAGATTTTGATGTATACATAGTGCTAAGTTGATAGATTAATATGTCTTAAATTATAGTGATATTTTCCAAAATATTTTAAACAAAGGCTAAAGTCTCTTATAGCTTTCAAATGAGATATGCAACATGTCAATGAACTTTCGAGCACTTTGATATGACTCCTCAAACTTGGGTAAACCTCGAAAATTGGTAAATCTCAAAAATCGGCGTGTACTAGGAGGTGCACAATTGAGTATAACATAAATGCACACATATTTCAAGTTTCCTTCATTTCTCATGAAATTAGTTGAAATCATTTGTACATTCTTTCTAGGTTGAGATAAAGCATTTTGCTTGTTGGTTTGACCTTGAAAGTGTTGAAGATTGATGAGCTTTCTAAGTTGATGCTAAACTTTTGAGAAGTTACCATGATTCACTATTTAGTGAAGCACTAAAATCTGTATGTTTATCTTTTCTGTTCTCTATATATATTAATGTAAGAATTCATGATTGAATTTCTTACATGACATCAAAAGCAAAAATCTGTGAGTTTTGTTTTTCTTTGTATGTATGCATGAAGAAATTTGTACAAAACATGTGACACAAGTGCATAAAACACAAGTGCATGGATACATATATGGATTTAGTTTTTTCATCCTCTCTTTATAATGGATCTAAAAGTATAAATATTTTTGTTTTGATTGATACATGAGTGAATATCCTCAAGGAAGGATCACATTCACTTTATCGATAACGTTTGGAAAATCATATTGATATTAATATAAGTTGAAGAGTATTTTTTGGGAGTGAGCCTTCTTGTTACCTCTAGGAGTCACAAACATACATGAAATTACACATGTATCTATAAATAATTTCATCATACATGCATAGGCCTATGCACAAATGAATATATACATATGTCCATATAGTGAATTGATACAATTTATAGGTTAAAAAGAATGTACAAAATAGATTTATCTATTAAATACATTCATATTAAAAATCGTAGAAAACGTGAAAAAAAAATTAAAGTAAAAAATATGAAAAATTATATCAAATGGGCATATTTTGTTGCCCATTTATTGAAGGGGAAACTTTTAAAAACAAAAATTATCTTCTCAAAGAAGGGTAACTGAGAGTCAAGGGTTGCACTTTAAAATACATTGCTATCATTTGAAAATGAACATTGATCATCACCTAAAGTATATATTCCCGAGTCTCTCTCTCTACAAAGGGTGACATGTCATCCTCGATTCTTATTGGCTAGGGGATGCATGTTAGAAGATACCCACTCTTGATTAGAACTAGTGTCATTAGTGTCATGTCACTAGTGTCATGTTATTGGCTAGACGATGCATGTTAGAAGATGCCCACTCTTGATTTGCGTGCATCACCAAGATTTTTTTGTGATGCACAGGGCTGGGCATCAATTTTGGGCGCTGGTTGCTGTTGAAGATGGATTTTGAAATGAGCGCTAGACCTTGCACCACGTCCAGGCAAGACTACAAAATGCGCACACATCTAACTAACTTCTCTCAAACTAGTTAACATGTTGTTCAACTGAATTCGTGCTACACACCTGCTCAAACCAGCATTGTACTGAAGACACAGACCACAGAGTAGCTTCACATGCCTTCATAGAAGTTTGGCTATTTGATGCCTAAAGACACAGGCAATGGAGTAGCTCGATAGAGTAGGAGATTCTTGGAGAAAATCTATCGAGCTCCTATGCTAGGAATCCAAAGTGTCTATATTATGATAGAAGCACCTTCGGGTATTTAGAAAAGTTCAATGTTTTGGTTGTTTATGATAGACTTGCAGATGGATTTTCTAGAGAGGGTCTGACAAAGTGCAGTGAAGAAATCTCTCGCATGTTCTATTCACACAAAAGCAACCTCACATAAGAGGTTACAATCCCCCCCCTAGCATACTAAAAACATTTTGAATGCCACATTGGGAAATTATTCAATATAACTTAATAGAACTTGTTATATTAAGTACTTAGAACATTTTTCCTATTTTCTTCGATGAATGATGTTAAGGCGAAATCTCAGTTTTATATCTGCTTATATATTCTCTGCTTGTGTGTCGCCATAGCTCTCCAGCTCCTTCTTTGATGTTTTTATAATATGACGGTGGGAACAAATAGCGCGAAGGAGATTTTTAGATGTTGCGCATGAAACTTTAACCTATCATGTACGTGTATATCATGTAATAGATGGACCCGCGAGACCAACCGTACCAATAATCACTACTAAACATGATCATGTTCAGGGAACCTTTTGATTCTTAAAGCAAATTCAACATCCCATAAGATATCACATTTTCCAAAGTTTGCATACGACTGCAACCGAAGGCATAAAATCGAAATGAGAAGAAAAGAATATGAATTCGACAGGCTTAGTTAAGCAAAGTTATATACTTACAGTAATTAATTAAAGCATCAAGAAAAGAACATCCGAAGAGCCAGTTAAATCAAGTTGTTTCCTTGTCTAAGCGCTGCTTCGTGGGATGTGAAAGGTTTCACACTTACTATGCCCATTCATTTGTACAGTTGTAATTTCAAAGTTAAAATTTGATGCCGTAGGCTTTGACTGAACCTCCATTAAAAAAAAAGAGAGAACATCCACAGAGCGGAGCAATCTACTTCAAACAATCATGGGATTCCGTTTTTAGAGCACACACTAAGTGCATATATACGAAAATTAACGATGTTGGGGAAAACAGTTAAGTGATAAAGCTCCTTGAACAAAGTCCTTCGACCATTCTGAATATATCCTGATCAAAATCATATCAAGGAGCTCACGTCCTAGGTAATGTTTAGTCTCTTATAAAAGACCATGTACTCACATAAATATTCCAAGTAAAGGCGAGTGATAATTAGCATTCACAAACAAACTTATTTATTTTAACCATTTAATGTCAGGTCTTCCAAAGAAATATGCATCCTACAGGGCTTTAAGTCTCTCTCTCTCTCTCTCTCTCTCTCTCTCACACACACACACACACAGCAAAGGCAAAACTCATTGTCTTCAACACTATCCAATAGAAAATATAGAATATAACGTTTTTTAACCAATTCTTCAAGGTAAATGAAAACACTTTATTCTGTTATGCCAAATAAATTGGCCCCATTATACTCTCGTTATTGTAATGATACTACCAGTCCATTCATACAGCGCCAGAACATACTATATCTGCATATTGGGTACAAAAAACATCACACCTCAGGGAACCCTTGACAGCTAATCGTTCCTCTAATATCACAATGCTTAAAGCATTTGCCAATACATTCCAGTATACAAACAAATCGCATTTGGAGTATGTTATATAACACACTTCTCGGATGACTAGTAAGAACCCTTCTACCTATCCAGAGGTAGTATGTTCCGGTTGCATTTAGACTAGTTTTAATTTTCATCCTAATAGTCACACACTTGAAATAACTAGCTGAACAAACACAACCATCAATGTTATCCATATCCAGGTGACAGCTCGATGTTATGGTCATGCCACATACCTAACCCTGCGCGGGTTACTCTCCACAGCTCAACATGAAACAAAAAGAGTCATTAGTTTCATGTTTACAATTACCCATCACGAGAATAACATGCCCCGATCATATCTTTAGAAGATATAAAGCAATGCCACGATCATTCTGAGTTTTGGCTCATCAAAACATATCTAGGAATACACATCTTCGGTAATGATTAGCCTAATACTTATGCTATGAAAATTATTATACAATATGATAACAGAGTGTGATTCCATTTTATTGAAATCGTTAGATCATCATTGTATAGTGAGCTGAATGTTATGTTGATCCTACCATTCGGAACACATAACTAGACCTATTATTACCGAAAAATAAAAGACATCTATGTAGTCCCAATATTACCGACAATGAGAAAAATAATGAAAATAATTGTAGTAATAGTACATATGAAATACATGAAAATAAATGCAAAAAATTTCACATAAATAGCCAGCTCTATGCGAGTTTCCAAAATGAATCCATACGCTAAATCATTATAGTCTCTCTCTCTCTCTCTCTCTCTCTCTCTCTCTCTCTATCTCTCTCTATATATATATATATATATATATATATATATATATATATATATATATATATATATATATATATATATATATATATATATATATATATATATTGCTTTGAAGGTTTAGACCTTGAAGCTAATCTTGAATTTAGTAGATCTCAATGATGGAACTTCGTCGAAGATTTTTCAAGAGGACACAGATTTTCTTAAGGATTTGTTCTTTTTCGCAATTGGTATCCATTATAAATACTTCGTTGTTAACGTCGTACGCGCGGCAGTTTAAAACTATTACGATGACATATTAAAAGTAAGACATGATCAGAATGGAAAGTAATGAAGTCGCATGACACTGCGATCCTCCTCTCGTCTACATTGTCTGCGCATGAGTGTCCTCTTGCAAGCCATCGCTGCGTTTCTTCAAGCTGCCGTCGCAGCCGAAGCTGATATAACGCTTAATACAATACAAATACGATAACCCACAAACGACCATACGTGTGCAGGCAAACCATCTTATGATCGCGAGGAATTAGCCAAAGCAGGAACGACCGGCAGGACAATGTTAAGAATGCATATGGATCCCTCAAACAAGTGGCGCAACATAAAATTGTTAGAATAACGTCCATCTCCATGTGATGCGAAGATTTGCTTGTGATGCATTGAACCATTTTGTGACAGATTGCGGAACTATCAGGAACGGAAATGATCAGATGTTGATGAAGGATTGCATTGAGTTTGATGTGATTTCATTCCACCCCATGTTATGTATCACATGTTCAGATCATTGAATGTTCAATAACTGAATACCTTCACCACCGCTTATGTTTTGCATTGACATCATCGAATCTCTAATCAGTGAGAGATCCTTTCAGACTGAATAATGTTAATTCATTATTGTTGAGCAATTCGCACAAACCAAAGGTCAACTAATAGGATGTCTAATAATTGAGAGATCCATAATAATTGAGTAATGCCAATTCATTACTGCGGAACTCTTTCAACAAATAAAACTTCAACTAATAAAGAGAATCAAATAACAATAAGTTATGGAAAGACCAAGTGATAGAGATCTTTATAGATCAAAATAATCAATAAATTGTTATTTTATAGATATATACGCTATCTGATCGGTTTCTCTCATACGTATAGTATTCAGAGAAGCCAATGAAGAGGTACATGTGAGTCGCATGTGAATATTTTAAGTTAAAACAAGATTCTGACTAGTATATAAATCTAGCATGATAACTCTTAAAGACTTATTTCTTTTCAGATAAACGATTAGATAAGAGGGCTATGTAAAATCTAGTGGTGTACTTCATCAAGTTTTGATCAACATTTAGCATAAATATATACAAATTTGAATAAGGCTTGAAGCATTTCCTCCTCACTTTCTCCTATGCGACATCAAAACAAGTATGGTGTTCTTGCATAATTTCCTAAAATTTTGTACCTTTCTTATAAATGGAAGATGCTAAAATTTAAGTTTGAGCCTCTTGGCATGCATGCTTTGGTCATCTCAATTATGGTTGTTTGTTATGCCTTCAAAAATCTAAAGTGATATTCTCTCTTCCCAATCATGAGGCAGTTTGTAAACATGTTTGTGAAGGCTGTATTTGGGCAAAATGTATCATTTTTCATTCCCTAAAGATCGTTCAAATTGAGCTGATCATAAATTGCAGCCTCTTCATAGTGATGTCTGTGGTGATATTCACATACCTTATTTTGGGAGCTACCTTTACTTCATGTATTTTATTGATGATTTTGCTATGCATGCATGGGTGAATCCATTGAGAGAAAAGTCTAAACTATGTATGTGCTTAAAAAAAAAAAATTGCTAGGGATAAAATTTGTCATCATGTTGATTGGGCACCCTCCATTCTGATTAAGGGGAGGAATACATGTCTTCTGATTTTAATGCATTCCTAACTGAGCATGGGATAAAAGATCAGTGTATAGTGTCATATATACCTCAAAGAAATGTAGTTGCAGAAAGAAAGAACAAGTCTCACATGGAGATGGTGAGGTGTATGGTCAAATGTCAAGCTTTACCACATAGTTTCTAGCTTGAGGTTGTTCTATGTGTAGCATATGTACTTAATACGTGTCCCAGCAAAGCATTAAAATCTATCACTCCATATGAGGCCCATGAGGGGGGAAAAATGAAACCTTCATGGGCCTTGTAAGGATTCCTAATTTTAAGGGATTAAGCCTAATCTTTTTCTTTATTGAGGGAACAAAGTGCATTTGATAGAGCACTTTTTAGTAGGTTGGACTAGGCTTTTTTAATCTCAAGAAGGTTCATCTCTCTCTTCTACAAAAGCATCAAGAACGCATATCCTTAATTGATGAAGAACTCATATACATATGATTTTGATTCCACAAAACAAAAGAATAAGTAAATTTATTATCTATAGAGGCTTAAAAAGTCAATGTTTTTCTTATACAATAAAAGCTTCCTCTGTTACTTTTCTTTTCACATCCATTTTTATTTTAATGTGATATATGTTTATGTTTTTGGTACACAATATGGTGATAGAATCAAATTCTGATTAAAGCCAATCTAATAGTAATTTCTTAAAAAATGCATGTCGTATTAGTGGTTCTATGCATATTAACTAGTTGAAATAATACATTTGGTTTTCTTGAAACAACTTTTGCAAAAGTTTGACAATTAGAAATGTTTTCATGGAAGTTACAACATAGCATTGCAAATGAAAATTGAAAGCTATCAAAAATGCCTTTGCATCATGATCAATTTCATGCACAAAAAGGTTGTGAGGGTTCAACTTGGAAATGAAGTTATATAGAAGGCATCATTTGGTTATGTTATACTAACATGTTTTGTTGGTATATCCTATCCATGTTCAAGGTACACAATGACCACCTTGGATTCAGTCCCATCAGAGAGGATGAAGTGTTCTACATTTAGTAGAGGTCCCCATATAGTCATAGAGTGTTTTAATATGACAAAATGAAGTTGATTGAAAATCTCAAATTAGTTCATAGGCCCCTCCATAGAATCATTCATGAGATCATGGTAAAGATCAACACCCATAGAGGTGACCATTCAAATAAATATTGAATGGACATGCACTTAGGGGAAGAATAGATCCACTACTTATTGATGATGAACCATTTGAACTCAATATACCTCCAAATAGAACATGGCTAATGAAACATGAAGTAGCTATTCCAACTCATCCAAAAAGGAGAGCGTCAAGGAACCATTATGGAACATAAGCATATTCCACCTTCACATCAAGTAGAGGCTAAAAAGTCACTGTTCCAAGGTCAAAGCACACTACCCACATATGTGAAAACAAAGAAAATACAACTTCTGCCATAAATTGGGCCACAATGTCAATCAAACATACATGTAAAATGAATGAGAATTGTCAACCACATCATAGATCACATGTGGAACAACCTAAATTTGCTCCAAATAAGAAATCGAAAAAAAAAAGTGAGGAAGCATTATAGATCCTTTATTATTCATGTTAATGCACTAGACTATGGATATAATCAATAGCACTTCAAGCCATCCAAGATGAAATAGATGCATTCCTCACTTCTATTTTGAAAGATGTGAACTTGTGTCTAGCTCATGTGAATATGATGTCTATATAGCCCAAGAAAGTAGATTGGACCATACATGATTAAGGAATCATTCTTGTAGAAGAGAAACATTTTGCAAAATGCAATTTTCATTATGATAATCTACTTTTTAATCCTTTTTGTTACACATGCTCAATTCCACATTGATCTATATCATATGTTCACAATTGTATCCACTTCCTTCAAGATGGTATGTGTGCCAAAAAAATATCTTAAGATTCAAAAATCATATTTCCACAATTCAACTAATTTGTGCAGATTATAAGTTTCATGGACCTAAAATTTGAAAGGAAGGAGTTGTATTTCTATTGAACACATGGTATTCAATATTTCCTAAGACGAATAAAGAATTTGGGTTCAAGACTTCCATGATCACAATCTCACATCAAAAGCATCAACATTAGAGTCAAAAGATGAGTATTATCCATCACAAGAATTATGCCCTTGATTATGTACCTAGATATTGTACAAACCCTTTCCCTTATCATCATGGATATCCATCATCATCATGTTCTAGTACCACATATCAAGAACTCTACAAAGACCAAGAGCTATGAAGATTCAAGTTAATCTCACAGTCACATAATCACTACTTGTGGAACTCATTGCTTTGAGGGGGAGGTGATCTCCTAGATATAAAGGAAACCATCATAAACCTTAGATTCCATGAAAATTTCTATATCTTAGGATTGGTTCAGAATTTGAAAACGAAATTCTACCATCATGTCTAGAATATGCCAAAACCCTAAGATCCACTCTATATCGTTTTTATTCTAACACCGAGACTCTTGATAACCTCAAAAAGGAACAAAATAAGGGCAGGCATAGAAATGTAGGATAGGCCTTCGTAAACATTTTGCAGATGCCTATCCCCCATTTTTGTGCCTACTCTTTTTTTGGTGTTTTTGAAGTCATTTAAGGTGATTAAAGGTGGAAAAAAAACTTCTTTCTTTCAAATTTTAGGGAAATTGATGAACTATACAACCCAAGAAACTAGATAGGATTATATATGACTATGTTATTTTTCATGAAGAGATATTTTGTAATATAAAATTATCTCATTGGTAATATAATTTTTCACAACCTTTCCTACGCATGCTCAAGTGCCATTGATCTAGATCATATGTTCACAATTGTATGCACTCAATTCAAGATGTTGTGCATGCAAAGAAAAACGTTTATGGTTATAAACTCATATTTCCATTGGTAAATTGGGTTGCACGCATAATGAGTTTCATGGACCTTAAATTTGTAACAATAAAGTTTCATGTCCATTTTAAATGAACTTTCATGGCCTCAAAAGCACCAAAAGAAGGGCATCCATGAAAATGCTGGATAGGCCTCTACAAAAATTTTGTAGAGGCCTGTCATGTTTTTTTGTGGCTCCCCTTTTTTGGTGCCTTTGAGTCCATGCAAAGTTATTTTTAGTTGATATGAAACTTTAGTCTTAAAATTTTTAGGGCCATGGAACTTATTTCTAAGAAGTCACTTATTCTATAGTGATCCATGCATATATAGCTTATGCAACGAGAGCTAGTATAGACAATCATAGTCAAGAGAGATAAAATAGTCTCTAAATTATAATTTTTGATAATACATTCATTATTAGAAGTGTTTTTGTGCCTCCCAACCACACATAAAGCGGAAAGCTCCCCTTTGCACTCCTCCCATTAAGGTTCTATGGGTAAATTCCATGGAATGAGAGGTCCCTTATTTCCATCTTGAATGGCAACCCAATGGACCAAAATTTTATGTCCCACTTACCTCATGGCCTCAATCACAGTCCATTATTATCATCAATGTTCACCTCATCTAATGTAGAATTTAGGGTTCCATGGATGTATGTGCTCTCAAAGTGGTTTCTCCTCATAATGGGAGCCTTATAACTTAGAGCACCATGGATCATTTGTTGTTACTTGAGGATTAAGTATTGAGTATATGTAACAAGAGTGAACTTTTTGAGTTACATTCTTTGTAATTTCAAACTTCAGAAATGATCATCTATTGAGAAAATTAACCAATAAAAATTCATTAAATGTGACCCTTCAAAGATTGATCCATTGAGAAATATGTAGATTGTCAGGGTAGAATAATAGCAACTTTGGGAGGAATCCACCCTTCAAACACTCCATATTGTTTGTTTTCTAGAATAACAAGCTGAAAGAGTGTGGATCTTGCATGAAAGGGATAATAGGCTAATTATCCTTCTTTGAAAATCCAATTTTGATGGAGTTTAATTATGTTACCCACTCTCGTGAGGACCTATGAACAATCCAAAATAAAATATAAGTATGTAAAGAAAGAGATATTATAACATGTATAATAAAGAAATTTGTAGATTCCTAACATTATATTCTTGTCAATATAACCCAAATTCAAATAGATCATCAAAACTATTTTTTGTCCTAGTAAATCTTATTATTCTTGAGCTGGATATCTTCACCCAAAAAAATGTTGCAATATACATAAATGGAAATTTCGAGAACATGTACACAACATAATAGATGGGAACACGACATATAGATCTATAGATATAGAATATCATGTGAATATTCCATAGTTATCATTATCCATTACCATCTTCTGCTTGAAGTATGATATTTTCTATAGATGAAGACTTGGCCACTCTAGAATAACAAGAGAATAAGCATTGATAATCTTTAGCATTCCAAAAAACATTATGTGCATTGGGTAAACCATATTTATTTGTGTTAAAAAAAATACTCTTTCATGAAGAAAGTTGAGGAAGAACTACATGTGAAATGGCTAATGATTTACCTTTCTCATGAAATCTTTATGACATATTTGATTTGTAAGAGTATGAAATGGTTATTCCTCCCAACAACATATAAGGAGGCATAGTTGAAACATAAGAAAAAAGTGTAGATAGCTTAAGTAAATATTGAATGCCATCTACAATTCAAAAGCTTAGAAAAATACTCATAGTTCATACAAACTTTCCCCCTCGAGCCGAAATTCATAGAAATATAGACAAGTAAATCTAAAAATTCATGTAGTTTAATTTTGATATATAAGTATCTTTTTCCATCTTCTACATAAAATATAGGATGCACTATACATTACGCCATGACCATTTTAAACCTATAAGATAATAAATTTTGTTGATCTCTAACCTTCAAAAATATCTAGATGTAATGGGTACAATATATGAATGTTTGTAAAAAGAAACTTCTTTATTAAGAAATTATTAATGCAATGGAATTAATAATGCATTAAAAATTGCATGCAATATTAACAATGTGTCTGTAAGGTTATGGATTGGTCATTTTTCCAACTTCATAGAAGAAAATATAGTCAAACCACAAACGAAACATATGTAGATAGGTTAAACACATATTAAATGTTGTAACATGGTGTACCCTTGGGGAAGGAGGTGTGAATCACATCCTAGCTCTACTAAGATGGGCTCACACATGAGTGTCATGTGGTACCCATGTGTGAAGCCATATGGGGGAACTACAACATACCAAGTGGATACCGACGGCCGACATATCGACGGTCCGCGTCGGCGTCGGTATGACCCTCGGAATATTTTGGAAAACTGCTTAGCCTTGGAACAACTACGTCGGTATGAGCGTCGGTATAGGCATCGGTAAGTTACTGGAAATTACCGACGCTCGGTTTTTAACCGGGCCTGAGAGCAAACATTCAACATTTTGGCATTTTGAACTTAGATCTTTCTATTGTTGACTTTGCACACGTGAACACCATATCTTTGTTTGTCACTCTTTATCTCTTTCTCTCTCTCTCTCACCCCTTCCCTCTCTCTCTCTCCCCCTCCCTCTCTCTCTCTCTCTCTAAGCACACCTCTATCTTTCTAGATCTGAAGTTTTGGTAAGTATATCACACATACTGTAGCATTTTTTTTTCTTTATTTATGTTTTTACTTTTCTAATATCTTCTCTCTTTAATTTTGCAAGAGCTTTTGGGATCAAATCTTTGGAAATTCGATGAAGGACAACTTCAAGTGGATTTTGACCACCATGTTTCAAACAATTACATCGATGTAAGTAATTGTTTTGTTTTCGATTGACATAGAGAGAGAGAGAGATACATATACATACACACTCACAATTTGTATAAACACACACATGCATATCCATACACACATACACACATGCATAGGCATACACACATGCATATGCATACACATGCATATGCATACACACAATTCATATGCATACACACAATGCATATGCATACACACATACATGCACATGCATACACACATGCATATGCATACACACATAGACAATACATATGCATACACACATGCATATGCATACACACATACACAATGCATATGCATACACACAACGCATATTCATACACATATACACAATGCATACACACATCCACAATGCATAAACACATACATGCATATGCATACAAACATGCATGCATATGCATACACACAATACATATGCATACACACATGCATATGCATACACACATGCATATGCATACACACATACATGCATATGCATACACACATGCATATGCATACACACATGCATATGCATACACACATGCATATGCATACACACATGCATATGCATACACACATACACAATGCATATGCATACACATATGCATATGCATACACACATACACAATGCATATGCATACACACAATGCATATGCATACACATATACACAATGCATACACACATACACAATGGATACACACATACATGCATATGCATACACACATGCATGCATATGCATACACACAATGAATATGCATACACACCTACATGCATATGCATACACACATGCATATGCATACACACATACACAATGCATATGCATAGACACATGCATATGCATACACACATACACAATGCATATGCCTACACACAATGCATATGCATACACACATACAAACCTCATACACACATGCATATGTATACACACATGCATATGCATACACACAATGCATATGCATACACACAAACATGCATATGCATACACACAATGCATATGCATACACACATACACATGCATATGCATACAAACATGCATACGCACACAAACATGCATATGCATACACACATGCATATGCATACACATGCATATGCATACACATGCATATGCATACACATGCATATGCACACACACATGCATATGCACACCCACATGCATATGCACATGCATATGCATATGCATACACACATGCATGTGCATATGCATACACATGCATATGCATATGCATACACATGCATATGCATATGCATACACATGCATATGCATATGCATATGCATACATACATGCATATGCATACACACATGCATATGCATACACACATGCATATGCATACACAATGCATATGCATACAAACATGCATTCACATTGGATCAGATGGGATCTCCATGTACACCTTGGGGAGTGCATGACCATGACGACTTCAAAATATATCACATACGTAATGGAGCTCCAGTCATGGATGCAGCCATGAAGTCAATGCGTTAGCGCATTCGACAACTTTGCTCCATAGAGTTTGGACATTCTGTAATGCTAAAATGGAGCGAACAAGATAGGGATTCCAAAACCTATATCACACAATTGATATATAAAGAGTACCGGCAAGCACCTGGGAATCCGATTGTGAGTTTGGAATGGATTCAGCATACGGCAAGTGAGGTGATGTCTCATCGACGATGGGAAGCTCACGATGCTTTTAGAGCAGGCTTACCGAAGCCTATGTGGTTAGGTGCTGAAGAGTGGGAATTGATTCAGGATGAGCAGCAACATACTCCTAATCGATATCGTCAACAAAGAGATGCGGTGGCCACACGTTTGGATATTGTTGGAACGTCGCATTTCGGTAGTTGTGGATATGACAGTATGCGCTACCAATTCGTAAGTATCATGTTAATTATTGAATTTGTTTGTGTTCAGCACATCATGTATGTTCATCTAACATTTTCCATATTTATTATAGGAGTTGTTAGTGGGTCGTCCTCCAACGCAAATCGAAGAATCTTACGGATATCGTCATGGATTGGATGCATTGTTGCAAGACTTAGAGGGACGTGGTGCAATCGTTTCATGGGAGAATATTATATGATTAGGTAAACTTATAGCTTGGTTTTGTATTTTTAGTTGTTGTTTATAAATGTCATGTCAATTTGTCTCATTTTACACATGCTTTGTTGTAGGATTTCAAGTTTAAATGTTTTGATCCCCTTACGTATATGCTTTGCCACAATTTTGTATTACACTCCTATGTGGCAATGATGTACTATAATTTTGTATTCGATTCCTATATGGAAGTGCTTTGTCACATTGCAACAATTTTGTATTACACTCCTATGCGGCAATGATGTACCATAATTTTGTATTTGATTCCTTTATGGATGTGCTTTGTCACACTCTTGTACATCCTTCATTTATGGAATATACAACTTTTTGTACATGATTCATGGTTCATTTTTGCTCATATAAAATCATGTTGTGGTTGCCATTAGAGTACATAACACATGTACTCGGTTTAGAGTTGGGCAAAGTGTATTGTCTTTTGCTAAACAACATCATGCTATAGCAAAAGACAACACACTCTGCCCAAAAAAAATTGTGTAGTATGGTCGTTGGTATGGGCGTCGGTACGCCTAGTAGAGTCATCGGTATGGGCATCGGTACACCCAGCAGAGTCATCGGTATGGGCTTCGGTATAAGCATCGGTATTACCAATGCTTATACCGATGCCCATACCGACACCCATACCGGCCTTATGTTTCCGACGCCCATACCGACCGTAACACCGACATCGCGGGAAAATTTGCCCATTCATTTTCCTCGGTAGCAACCTCGGTATACCCTCGATATGTTGTAGTGGGGGTACCCTTGGGTGTGCACCAAGAGGGGGAGACATAGAGAGAGAGAGAGAAAGAATTGATCAAGGATATATGTAGCTAAGCAGATCATAGGTGAGAGATCTTTGTATTTTTTTGGAGCTTGTCATGATGGTGGAGCTGGTAGCTGAGCAATAAATCTTGGGTGGATCATTGATGAGAGATCTTTGTACTTTCTTGGAGCTCATCATGATGGCAAAGCCTACAGCTGAGCAATGAATGCTATATCAAAAGTAGGTGGGGTCATAGGAGAAGCTACCCATCATTTGGTATTAGAGCAGGATCCATGTGAACGGATGGAATAGAAGGCAGAGGACCATGGTGAACACCACCCATGAGGTGTGAAGAGGTTGAAATCCATGCAAGGGAGCATAGCTCCCTCCTTCTCTCCTCACCCCCTCTTGGATGAAGAAGAGAGAGTGAGCAAGCCCATTTTATGCCCAAAAAAATGGCTATAACCTGCATATATGGGATATCTCAAGGTTATCTCGATCATCTGCACAGAGAGCATGTTGATGGCAAAGTTTTAGAGGATGTAACCTTTCAATTTCAGATTCTTTTTCTTCATTTTGGGGGAGAAAAAGTTACACCTTTGAGTAATGATTGAGGGAAATGAAGGTACCCATATGTATATTGGGTTGTGGAGATGGGATAAGGTCCATTAGTGTAGTTGAAGTAACATTCAATCATCAACTTTCAAGCTCCTAAAGTGCTTTCCTCATGAAGAATTGTTTTTTCACCTCCCATCCTTAAAATACCCATCTTCTTCGACCCATAGCTTTGTTCTCTGCCATCCAATTCAAGCGATCTTTATCATGTTATGATAAACAACAAATGGCATTTGATTTGGAGAGATTTTACTCAACCAAAATTCCTCTATAGCACTTTAGCAGAGACAACTCCGCACTCCGAGTGTAGTTTTTGGTCAATTGGCATCAGAATCAAATTTTTTCACTTGCAATAGCCTGGTAGCTTTCATGTGCAAGTGATCAACCACTCATTTTTTACTAATGAGGACTAACAAAAACAAAAAGTGCTTCAACTTTTCTCTATTTGCCTAACTTGGGCTATTGCCACATTTTTGGCATCATTTTTGTTGGTATTTGGTGCTTAGACCCCTCTCAAGCCAATCAGACATTTCAAAATTTCATTTGGGCCTAGCAAGGATTATGGATCAGTGCCTTAACACTTCACGATTGCCTTGAAATCACCTTAAAAGGATTAAGTTGTATAAGGGAAGTCCTCTAGTGCTCCTTTTCTCTGTTTCTTGCTTTTATACACTCTAGTAAGAAAAATTTGGAACACACTTCTCCACCTAAAGAGAAACTGTGAAAGGACCCCCACCATAGGATGGAAGAGGTATAACAAGAGCAAGAAGTAGAGCAAAAGATAGAAAAAAAAGGCAACAAGAAGAGATGTACTCTTATGTGGATTTCTATGATGATTTTGTTACACACAAATGATTCAGAGAGTTCAAGGAACAAACTATTAGGTTAGAGAGGGACATTGGTAGCATGACTTGTATCATTGGACAACTTAAGTCTTAGATGATCTCACTAGAGACACATATTGCCTCTTTCCTATCTAGGAAGGAAAGAGAAATGCCTACTCTTCCTATGGAGATGGCTAGAAAGGATGTCCTTTTCCTTAGAAAGCATAAAGGAGAGAGTTCTAGGGAAGCTCCCCTCTTGAAAGAGCTTAAACCACCTACTTTTGTGAGGATGACCGTGAGAGAAATAAGCATGTGGTCTATACTTTTTTTGCAAAAGTGAAATGACCCGCATCAACTCAAGGGCACCCTACCTGAGTATCACGTGCTAAGAATGAGTCTCTCTCTTTGTCCACGTGCTTATAAGTGGTGCATGAGTCTCAAGGAGGCAAATTCCATTCCTATAGAATAGGCTCAGTTTGAAACTCTTTTCTTGAAACAGTTTCTTCCTGAGAATGAGGAAGAGAGGAACTCAAATGAGTTAGATATGATCACTCAGAGAGGTAGGCCCTTCTTGGTCTACATATCCCACTATAGGGAGATCATACTAAAACTTAAGGGATTGGATGATTTTTCAAAAGATGAGAGGGTTTGTTAGGGGATTAGACAAAGTCATCAAGAGAGAGGTAAGGAGGAATACACCTAAGATATTTGAGGAGGTGATCAAGTATGTTCAGATCTGTGAGGACCATAATCATCCTCACGATAATCCTATGAAGATGGATCAGCCCCTCAAACCTCTTAGTATGACCAAGTTCAAGAAGAAAGTGTCAATGGGGAAGAAACAAAAATGTTATTAAGAAACAAAGATCACAAGGGCCTAGATTACCTACTGAGAAATTTGAGAGGTCCAAGAGAGACAACTTGTGTTTTAGATGTTTGTCTCCTAGCCATGCATAGTGGAACTGTCCACTCAGGAAGTGGGAAGAAAAGAAGACAGGGCCAAAGAGTAGTATGGCCCTTGATAAAGGCAAAAAGGCATTCCACCTAGTGTGTACACTTCCTATTCATGGCAACTCTAGCTACAAGGGAGCATAAGTCATCCAGGAGGACATTGAGCACACATGTTGTTCGACACAATCATTGTGGTCACATTAGTTTGCACCACATGACTTGGTTAACTTTCATGGTAGAGTAGACAGGACTAGGGTGCAACTAATGATAGATGACTTTGCCACTCATAACTTTATAAACTATGCTTTGGTCGAGAAGCTTAAGATTCCCCATTAGCACAATGTACATAGATGCGTAGTATCTATGATGCAAGGGGAGGACAAGAGATTATGGGATACTATGATATCCACTTTTTAAGTCAAGGTACAACATTACACGGACCATTTGGACTTGCAAATCATGAATATGGAGAGGTGAGACCTTGTTATAGGAAAAGAGTTGCTATGGGAGTTATCAAAATAACACCCTTGAGTTTGAAAAAAATGTAAGTAAATTTCATATATAGGGAGAGAGAGATCTCATCTTTAGAGTTGTATAGTCTTCTTCATTTTTAGCATGTATAGGAGATCTTTTTGTTGTATAATGAGGAATTTGAGTATTGTACATATACTTCATCTAATGTATATCATGCGAGAAATGTAAATATGGACAAAAAGTTTTACTATTCTTTCTTGCAAGAGTGTGTTGTTAAAGGTTTTAAAGATATATTTGAATTTAGAGATGTTTTTCCCACTGACTTATTTAGAATCAAAGTACGAGATCTCTATGTTTTCTTAATTCTTGTCATGATGGAAAAGCTAACAGCTAAGCAATGAATCTAGGGTGGATCATAGATGATAGATATCTGTGTTTTTTCAAGCTCTTCATGATCGTGGAGCCGACATATGAGCAATGAATGTTGTACCAAAAGTAGGTTAGTTCATAGGAGAACCTACCCATCATTTGGTATCGGAGCACAATCCACATGACTGGATGCAATAGAAGGTGGAGGACCAAAGTGGACACTACATCCACAAGGTGTGAACAAGTTGACATCCATGCAAGGCAACATAGATCCCTCCTTTTCTCCTCACCCCCTCTCTTGGATGAAGAAGAGAGAGTGAGCAAGCCCATTTAATGCCCAAAAAAATGACTACAACCTACATATATGGGATATCTCAATGCTTTCTAAGTCGTCTGCACAAAGAACATCTTGATAGCAAAGTTTTAGAGGAGGTAACATTTTAATTTCAGATTCTTTTTCTTCATTTTGGGGGAGAAAAGTTACACCTTTGAGTAAGGATTGAGGCAAATGAAGCTACACACATGTACGTTGGGTTGTGGAGATGGGATAAGGTCCATTAGTGCAGTTGAAATACCATTCAAGCATCGATTTCCAAGCTCCTAAAGTGCCTTCCTCATGAAGAGGTGCTTTTTCACTTCCCATCCTTTACATACCCATCTTCTCCGACCCATAGCTTTGTGATATGTCATCCAATTCAAGAGATCTTTGTCACATTAGTATCAACAAAAGATAGCATTTTATTTGGAGAGGTTGTACCCAACCAAAACCCCTTTGTAGCACTTCAGTAGAGATTAGATGTGACTCTCTAGCCTAGTTTTTGGTCATTTGGCATCAGAATCTAGTTTTTCATAGCCTCGTAGCTATCATGTGTCTATGTTGGACCACTCACTTTTTATTAGGGAGGATTCGAAAAACCAAAAGCGCTTAAGTTTTTCTTAGTTTGCATATTTTGGGTTGTTCCCACACACTTTTGGCATCGTTTTTGTTGGTATTTGGTGGTTAGAGCCCTCTCGGGTGAATTGGACATTGGAATTTTCATTTGGGCCTAGTGAGGATTGTAGACTAGCACCTTAACACTTAAGGATTGCTTGGAATTTGCTTTGAAAGGATTAATGTGTATCAAGGAATCGATCTAGTAATGTTTCTCTCTTTCTTGCATATTGAGTTTACTTCCATTTCTTTTATACACTGTAGTTAGTAAACAGGGGGATGAAATAGGGATCTTAAGGGTAAGCAACCTTTAGAGCACACTTCTCCACCTAGAGAGAAACAACTAGAGGACCCGCACCATAGGATGGACGAGGTAAAAACAAGAGCAAGAGGTAGAGCAAAAGATAAAGAAAAAAGAGCAAACAAGAATAGTACTCTTATGTGGAGCTATATGACGATTTTCTTACACACAAATAATTCATATAGCTCAAACAACAAACTCTTAGGTTAGAGAGAGACATTAATAGCATGACATCTCTCGTTGAACAACTTAAGTCTTAGATGATCTCACTTGAGACACATGTTACCTCTTTCCTAGCTAGGAAGGAAAGAGAGATGCCTACTCTTTCCAAAATTTGAGAGTGGATCTCCCTTTTGTATCTTGGAGTCACTCTATTTCTATTCCATTTCCATTTTATATTATATCCTTTGTATTTGGGTACCTTGCCAGTTGTTTGTACCACTCTATTCATTCTCCTTTGGGGAGAATTATTCCACATGAGATGTACTTTGGAGAGCCCCTCCCAAATCTATATAAGGAGGGCCTCTCCTCCCATTTGTACTTGGTTAGAAGCTTGAGGAGCCTGCTCCATGTTCTTGGCAAGCTCATTTCTAATCCATGCGAGTTTACCCATTTCTTGGTCTACTCACTTTGAGCCTCTCACACTCTTTCTTTTGTGAGCACACTATTCTTTTCATTTTTCTTCCACGTGTGTACTCTCTACACGATATCAGAGCACTAGGTGGAGTTCTTGGTAGTGCATTTGGCAGTCATTTTGGTGGTGGTGGTGCTTGAGTGTTGGTGGTGTGCTTTCTCCTCATTGAGGAAAGTCTTTTGCCATCAATTGTTGGGCCTCATTTTACCCATTTGCCCACCCTCCCACCCTTCCCTCTTCTCATGTTGTACTCCTTTACTCCACTTTCCCACCCTCCCACCCTTGCTCTTTCATTTTGGCAATACATTTGAACATTTTATAGTGCTTATAAGCACTCTTTTGCATATATATTGATGGTCATTTTCCAGGAGTTTCTATTAATCTCACATAATTAAAGTGTTTAGAAACACTATTTGGGATCATAAGAAGTTTTCATATCTCTTTTGGTGATTTTCTCTCTTTCCCAATGTTCATATGCACTAGCATGTGACGTCAATATACACACATTCACTTCATCTCATACTACCACATGTCGGATCATCTGCTCCCACACAGTACCATTGGATTAACACAACAATCGAGTGTAATTATGGTGCCATCACTCTAGGCCACTCCTGTTGCCATTGGAGCAATACAAAAGAATGAATTTCTCGGCTTTCCCTGAGTGCGGCCTTCCCTGCATGCACCTACTAGCTTGCTATTACAGAGAGAAAGCATCATACAATAGCAATCATCACCTTTCAGCCAAGCCGATAATACTAGTTGCACAATATGCATCATTCCCTATGTTCAGAATACCACACTTGATTGTTGTTGAAGGCCCCTCGAGTTGCGTGTTCTCTCCCATTCGATCCTCTATCCTTTGGAGAAATATAGTGACAATGAGTACACCCTTGGCACTTAGAGTAGCTAGTAGCTATTCTGCAAATAGGCATAAGGTGACAATCTCAAATATTGCATGGTATTATAGCAAGAAAAGGTGCTCGGGTTACATTATCTAATCCCAGTCATGTTGACATCATCTCTTATGTCAAAGTAACAGTGCATTTTGCAACCCCCTAACATCAAACTTGGCGTATGGATTTTCATGGATGTAGGCATCATCCATGCTCTCACATCCACAACATTGATTCGTTGGAGATTTGCTCACGATAAAAATTGAGACCAAATTCATGTATCTTCTAAATCATTCATGACCATTCTCAGATGACTCCACGAGAAATATCTTAGAGCTTGCAGGTGCAAAATTCATTTTGTTTATATTTCTGCAAAGAATAACCCCCTTTATCTCAAGTATTTTCCATACTTTTCATTTGTTAAAACTTTACATTGTATCACTATCAAAGATTTATTTTGTAAATGATACTTATCCTTACATTTGTAAGACCCTTAAATAATCTCACTATGAGATTATTCTTCTAGGGTTCAACCCTAATATTGCCCCTCTTTGGCACAACATTTGGCACTAAGTACACACTTTTGTACCATCAAGAGTATAATAAGAAGGATTGTGGGTGGGCATTTGTGGGTTGGAGGTTAATCTAAGCCTACTCATAAGCTCTCTCACAGTTTCTAAGCCTACCCTAAGGCTCAATTGGTGTGCAACGGGCTACTCTAAGACCCCCTCTCCAAGGTGTATACTTCATTTTGGTGCAAGTGCAGGGCTAATCTAAGCCCCCACCCCTGCCCCATCTCAATTTTTTTGCAAGTGTGGTAACTTCAGTTCGACAGTAGTCATGTCAATGATTTCAAATGAAACTTCCTCAACTCAATTGTACTTACCCTCTTTTATGCACATATTCATGCCAAAAGATGAAAGACTAAATCGCACAAATTACAACCTATGGAAGGATACGATTAGGACCTATCTCTATACAAACCTACTGTATGAGGTTGTTGAAGATATAGAATGAGACCCGGATAAGAATAGCAATCTAAGAGCTAGGAATATATGGAATGTTAAGGACAAGCAAGCATTAGGCGAACTTCTCCTCGCATGTGATGAATTGACAAGAGGTCACATCAGTGCATGTAAGAATTCAGAAGAAGCTGGGGATACTCTAGCCAATCTATATGAGGATAAGACACCTTCTACGATTTATATTCTTGAGGTTGAGTTCGATAATCTCACTATACATCCACAAGACCCCATCACAAAAGTGATTGCCCAATTTGAAGATTATCAACACAAGTTCGCACTTTATGGACAACAAATTTCAAGTGAAGACATGGCTATAAGATTGCTTAACAATCTTCCTAGGTCCTATGAAACATTCATGACTAGTATGTATAACAAAGGACAAGCACTCGCTTGGGGAGAAGTTCGAAGATTATTTATTCTCCATGAACCTAGACAAAAAGACCCAAGCTACCCAAGAAATAGGTATGTAGGCTAAAGCCACCTTCCACAAGAATAGAGGACAAAAAGGAGATCAAGAATCAAAGGACAAAGGCAAGAAGAAGTTCACTTGCAATTTTTGTGGCAAACCTGGTCACATCAAAAAATATTGCTTCAAGAAGAAGAAGAAGGATAAGTCTAAGTCTAATTCAAAGACCGAACATCACTCTCACTACATAAGTGAAGATCTCTTTCTCACAACTAAACACAAGGCACTTGTAGCATCCACTCCAAAGAGACAATGGGTCTTTTATAGTGGTGCTTCATCACATATGTGTAATGACAAAGATGATTTTCATGATTTTGAAGAGCATAAAAGTCAAGTGTATCTTGGAGACAATAAATGCATTGAAATCCAAGGAAGAGGAAAAGTTCAAGTCACAAACTCTGAAGGTGCAGAGACCAAGTCACTCGAAGATGTTCTTTATGTACCAAGCCTCTATAACAACCTTCTCTCAGTAAAGGTTATGACAAAGTGCAACATGACAGTGCAATTCGATCACAACAAAGTGCAAGACATCGGCTGTGAATCCAATGATGTGATATCTCAAGGCTTTGAAGACAAAGGTCTCTACAAGCTTTCAAGTTTTCTTGCCAAAGATTCAAGTCTTAGCTTGTGGTGTTGCAGATTTGGACATACCTCTTTCTTAGCAAAGATCTCTTCCAATCATCTTGTCAAAGGTTTACCCAGGATCTCACAAGTGGAATTGAACTATCAAGCATTTGCCAACAGACACTTCCCCCTTTGGGTATAGAAGCATCTATTTCTACATCTTATCCCTTAGCAATATTAGTCCATGCGGATATTTGTGAACCTATGCATATACCTTCTCTAAGTGGGTCAATTTACTTCTTGATAGTGGATGATTTCACTAGATATGTGGATGATTTCACTAGATATACTTGGGTTTACTCACTAAAGAATAAATAGGATGCCCTTTCCAAGTTCAAGGAGTGGACATAAACAGTTCAAGAAGACTTTCCAAGTTTGTTGAAGATCATCCAATCTAGTGGAGATAGTAGCTTTGTCAACCACAACTTCTCCAAGTACTTGAAGCAACACAAAATTAAGTATCAAGCATGATCATCGGGCTAAGTAGTACATTTTCATCAGTTACAGTGACTGGCAGAAGGCATACAAACTCTATGACCCAAAGAGTCACTGTTACAATAACCAAAGACTACACCTTTGATGAATACTCTAAGTATTCATCCCTTTTGGATCCTCCCATTTTCGCTTCAAAGGGAGATCATTCAAGTTTCAAAAAATCACACTATGTGGAGCATGGTCTCTTTGTACATGACTTTCGAGATCATGATATAGTTTTGGAGCATGAGGAATCAGATCTACAATCTCAGCTCATACCTTACATGGCTACACCTCCTATCATACCATCAAAGTTTTACATTTCCCCTCAGCTTCAATTGGGCATTACTCCAAGATCAATGACTCATCATTTGCCATTTCTATCTTCGAGAGTCCACTTACCTCATTCACAGCTGCATTCTGAGCATGTACTTTTCCATTCTTGGAGTTGAGTATCTCTTCATTTTCCATAGGATACTCCTGCATTTACTTGGATTCATCACTCAATTGGATACTTTTCCAGTCCAACCTCTCAACTCAAAGGGGGCTTTCATGATCCCACCGACACACAGTAGGACCTTGTTCACTCCATGGAGGATTACAACATACATATGTACTACCATGTGACTATGATTTTATGCTTCATGATTTATATGTAATTCTTGAAAGACCTACTTCTTGCCAATACACATCTCATGGTGGATATTGTCAAAGCTTTGGAGGGTCCCAAGTACCACATGGAGTCATCCTACCTATCTTGCATGGAGGTGATCTCGTCCAATGAGATCTTGTTTCATTCTTGTACCTCATTGGTGGCATACCTATGGAGCATCTTCTTGATCCATCTGGTGGACATCTTATGGAGTACCTGGCAACCTCACATGGTTGATATCACTTGGAGACTATGGATTTCCAAATGGATACTTTCTATTTGATGCGCACGCTACTACTGCTACCTTTCTCTCGTACCTTAGTAGCCTTCATACTCTACAAAATGGAGCTACACAGGGTGTGTTGGGAATATGAGAGTGCATCTCCCTTTTGTATCTTGGAGTCACTCTACTTCTATTTCATTTCCATTCCGTTTCCATTTTATATTATATTCTTTATATTTGCATACTTGCCATTTGCTAGTACCATTGTAATCATTATCCTTTGAGGGGAATTACCCCACATGAGATGTACTTTGGAGAGCCCCTCCTAAATCTATATAAGGAGGGACCCTCCCCCCATTTGTACTTGGTTAGAAGCTTGAGGAGCCTACTCCATGCTCTTCGCAAGCTCATTTCTAATCCATGTGAATATACCCATTTCTTTGTCTACTTATTTTGAGTTTCTCACACTCTCTCTTTTGTGAGTACACTCTTCTTTTCATTTTGCTTCTCTGCATGCTCTCTCTACATACTCTTCATATGGAGATGGCTAGAAAGGATGTCATTTTCCCTAGCAAGCATAAAGGAGAGAGTTCTAGGGAAGCTACCCTCTTGAAAGACCTTAAGCCACCTACTTTTATGAGGATGACCTTGAGAGAAATAACAATGCGATCCACATTTTCTTGCAAAAGTCAAATGACGTGCATCAACTCAAGGGAACCCCACCTAAGTATCATGTGTTAGGAGCGAGTTTGTCTCTTGGCCGATGAGTCTCACAGAGGCTAATTCCATCCCTACAGATTGGGCTCAGTTTGAAATTCTTTTCTTGAAAGAGTTTCTTCCTGAGAATGAGGAAGAGAGGAACCGGGATGAGTGGGATAGGATCACTCAAAAAGGTAGGCCCTTCTTGTTCTACATATATAGTATAGGGAGATCATACTAAAAGTTAAGAGATTGGATGATTTTTAGAAAATGAGAGGGTTTGTTAATGGTTTAGACAAAGCCATCAAGAGAGAGGTAAGACGGAATACACCTAAGACGTTTGAGGAGGTGATCAAGTATTCTCATATCTATGAGGACCATAATCATCCTCACAAAAGCCCTATGGAGATGGATCAACCCCTCAGGCCTCTTAGTACGACCAAGTTCAAGAAGAAAGTGTCAATGGGGAAAAACAAAATTTTTATTAAGAAACAAAGAATTGTCATGACTTTGAGTATTGTATAGAAACTTCATCTAATGTATATTTTCATGCTAGAAATGTAAATATGGATAGAAATTTTTACTATTCTTTCTTGCAGGAGTGTTTTGTTAAAGGTTTTAAAGATCTTATGTTTGAATTTAGAGATGTTTTTCTCAGTGACTTAGTTAGCTAAAAGGTTGAGGATTAGATGACTAGTCCACCCATTGGAGATTCCCAATGGGAAGTGGGAGAGTATCTCCATGGATTTTATACTGGGATCACCTAAGCCACAAAGAGGGCACAACTCTGTCTAGGTAATTGTGGATAGGTTAACTAAAATCACTAGGTTTATTCCAACACGTACTTGAGTGAAGACACTTGAGTTGGCTACACTATTTGTAGAGAACCTATACCAGTTATATGATCTTCCTTTAGACATAGTTTCTGATCAGGATAGGAAGTTCCCTAGCCACTTTTGGAGAGTGATTTGCAAAAGGTTGGATACAAAACCTAGCATGAGCACGGCTGAGCATCCACAGTCTAATGGGAAAACAAAGAGGTTTAACCAAATCCTAAAGGATATTCTTCAAGCATATGTGAATGAAAGGAAAACTAATTAGGAAGAGTACTTGCCTATAGTAGACTTTGCATATAATAGTGCCAAGCATCTTCCACTCGGTAGAGTCAATTTATGATGATGTAGGAGTTTCAGCCAAGAGCTCCTTATGCAGTAGGATTGTACAACGAGAAAGTTCAAGCTGCAAAGGACTTCTTGGACGAGATGAATGATATGCTAAGGCTTGCTAAAGTTAGTATTAGGAGATCTCATGATAGGTCTAGAGTCTGTGCTGACCCTCAAAAGGAGAGACATAAACTTTAAGGTAGGAGAGCAAGTCTATCTTAGAGGTCCATCTAGGTCTAAAACCATGAAGATGGGACCTTGTCCAAAACTATCTCCTCGGTATTGGGGACCATTCACAATACTTAAGAGAAAAGGAATGATGGCTTCCTAGCTCCAACTTCTAGAGAATAGCGAGATACATCTAGTTTTTCATGTTAGCCAACTTAAGAAAAGGCTAGGTGAATTTGATAACCTCATTCTAGATAGGGAGGCAGAAGAGCCTATTTCTATTCAATATATTCCACATAAGCCTTCTCTTGGTGCAAATTCGTCAAGCCATCACACTTGAGTTAACTTGAAGGATCATATGAGGAAGCATGTGATGAGTCACATGAACCATTGCTTGTAATTGTGTGATCATTTACCATTTGTAAATGATTTAAACCTTTGAAGAATCTTGTAAAAGGCAACGAACTCGTGGAGTTAGATACAATGATGGTTACGACTTTAGATTGAGGGAATATCTCCCCAATCATAGGGATCTCTTTTAGGAGCCAAGTTTTAATTTCAAATTCAAACTTAAGGAACAATCTTCTATATAAATGACTTGTAATCTTGCGGCAAAAAAGCCCCCATTATTGAGCTTATTGTTGATCAATTGTAGAAGTTGAGTGGCTTACACTATATCCCACTCTTATCACTATCATTGGGCATCATATCTATGCCAATGATCATGTACAACATTGTTATATAATATATTACATCATTGTTCATGTCTATCTCCTTCTCTGCTATGTCTACTAAGAACAGTGTACTTGGCATGCTCATATCTCTATGAGTTCTTATCCATTTTTAGTGTTCTCTAGCTTGTTGGAACCAGCTCAAATTCTATGCCAAGCTTTCAAAATTTGAAGCAATTTTATTGATCCAATTGGGAGAAATTTTTGCCGAAGTACTCTTTAGTCATTCTCTACACATTCCCTAAAAAGTCAGGGGCAAGCATCTACTTGCTAAAGTTATTGTTCAGTGTATAATTTATCATTTTAAGTGATTCCACTTGGAATAATTATCCATCTAAGCTAATTAGATACCCTCAAAAGGATTTTGATCAATTGCTACTGTATTGTGAGCACTGAACAAAAGATCCAGCAGGTACCAAGACCAAAATAACAAGTTTTTTATCACTAGCTATTTGCGAAGTTATCTGTTTTGATCTAATTGTTTGAAGCATCATCTCCAAAGTACATAGGCACTTATTTAGTGTCATTAGCAATGTAAAGGGCCCTACAACACAACTCTAAAGTGAAAAAGGGTAGGTTCAAAGTAGGGATCAGTACCAACTCATTCTCTTGTGGTATCCATCCATCTCTTCCAACAGTGGTATCAAAGCAAGTTGAGGTAAAATGGGAGATGGTTTCCCTTCTTTTATTCATAAATTGGATAGGAACAACTACCAAGCATGTTCCTTGAGGATCAAGACATATCTACAAGGAAGGAGTCTCTATGGATACATATCAAGAGATGAGGAGATGCCCATTTTTCAGAAGCAAAGGACAACCTACAAGAGAGGAGCTTGAAAGACTCAACTCATGGTGTGCCAAAGATGCTCTAACAAGGTCATATCAATTTAACTATATCTCTGACTTCCTTCTTCCACACATTAGGAATTTTAAAACTTCCCAAGAGACTTGGGATACATTATCCTCACACTTTTCCTCTAATACAAGAGCAAGAAGGAATCAATTGTGGATTGAATTTACCACTCAAAGAAAGAAACCCAAGCAAAGTGTTTCAGAATATGTAACCAAAGTCAAAGATGTGGCTGACCAATTGGCAAGCATAGGAGAGGAGATTGAAGAGGAACAAATAGTGAGACAAGTAATCAATGGCATCAAGGCAAATGATAAGTGGGAAGCTTTCACAACTGCTATAGACCTTTACATGGATATGCAAATTCCAGATCTTACCACACTCATGGGACAACTCTTTACCCATGAAGCCAAGCTCAACAAAAATGGAGAACCATCAAGAGGTAACAGATCTTCTGCCCTATATAGAGATAAAGGAAAGTCTAAAGAGAACGGGAAAAGCAAAAAGGTTGAAGATGAAGGTACTACTTCTCAAGCTAACTATGCAGGGAGAGGTAGGAACTCAAGAGGAAGGGGCAAAGGAGGTAAACAAGGTAGGGGGAGACCTTTGGACTGTCTAATCACACTATAGATGAGTGCTATAGGAACTTCAAGAATCAGAGAGGAAGAGGATATCAAAGAGGTGGCTACTCACAATCAAGAGGAAGAGTCAACCATAATCAAAGCTACAACCATGGCTACAACAACAATTATCAAGGAGGATACAATCAAGGAAGGACTTCAACAAGTATACAGAGGATCAAGAGGATTATCTTCTCATTATGAATATGACTTCAAAACAAGGTATGAATGATGAGCACCTCTTCTATATTGACTGAAGATGTTCAAACCATGTGGCACGCAATGTAGCGCTTCTTTCTGATCTTGAGGAGCCCAAGGGAAAGCACCAAGTGCAGATAGGTGATGACACCAAGCTATCAATGGTCAAGGTAGGAAATGTCAAAACTTCTGATGGGAATAGAAATCTGTTGAGCAGGGTTCTTTATGTACCTACAATCACCAAGAATTTTATTAGTGTTGGAAAGATAGTGGAAAAAGGTTTGCGGGTTAGGTTCAACAAATATGGAGCTTTTGTGGAGGACCCCCAACATGGATACAAGAGAATTGCCAAGGGAGAAAAACAGGTAAACTATTTACATTTGAACTTGACACACGAGAAATATATCACTTTATAATTACAATGATAAAACATTATCAAAGCTTGAGATTTGGCATAAGATATTAGGGCATATTGGTGAGAGAACCTTGAAGCAAATATGTAGAGATCAATGTGTGCTTGGCATACCTCATGTATCCAAGCAACACATGATCTATAAATGTGGTGCATGTCAGTTTGGTAAATCACAGAGGTTACCCTTTACAAAGAAAGGCTACATGCATGAGGATTACTTGGAACTTGTCCACACAGATGTGTGGGGACCAAGCAAGGACCCTTCAATTTCAGGCTCAAGGTATTATGTGTCTTTCATTGAGGATTTCAGTAGGTGGAGTACCTTCTACTTCATGAAGCACAAAGATGAATTGTTGATCAGTTGTTTCAAAAAATATCTTACATGTGGAAAATCAAACAAGATGGATTCTAAAGAGATTAAGGTCTGATGGAGGAGATGAGTACTTCTCAAATGAATTTGATGCATTTTGCAAGAAAGAGGTATCAAAAGAGAGATTACAACAAGGTACACCCCTGAGCAAAATGGGGTAGCAAAGAGGAGAAGTAGCTTGATTGTGGAAATAGCTAGATCAATGCTTAATGAAAAAAGGTTACCTAATTATTTGTGGGATGAGAGTGTGACTACTGCCACTTATCTTATTAACAGGTTGCCATCCAAATCACTTGATGATATGACTCCATATGAAGCATGCCATGGTAGAAGGCCATCACTTGATCATTGTAGAATATTTGGATGTGTTGCCTATGTGCATATTCCATCTCAAATCAAAGGTAAGCTAGACCCTAAGGCAGAGAAGTGCATCTTCATAGGGTATGATTTAAATCAGAAAGGATATAGGTTTTATAATCCATCCAATAAAGGATTTAATGTCAATAGAGATGTGTTTGATGAGAATGATTCTTGGTTTGAAAGTGAATGAAGGAAGGTAAACTTGCCATATGACTTGGAACAGGAGTTTCCAAGCCTCACTAAGGAGGAGCCAAGCCAAATTGAAGACATCAAATCAGATGATGAGGACATCATCAATCTACAAGAATTCAAGGCATGGAAGTCAAAGGGCAAGGCCAAGATGAAGAGTTTGGAAGACTTACCTGAATCATCCAACCAAGCTCTAAGGAGATCACAAAGGGAGAGCAAGAAGCCAGTCATATATGGGTATGATACTGATCGAGAGTGTTAATCTCAAAAAGAACAAGTTATCCTTGATGTTAGAGCATCTCCATATCAAGATCAACTCAAAACATCAACCAATTTTGGAAGACCAATGTCAAATTATCAAGCTTTGAACTAACTCTGAAGAAATTGATTACTCAGAAAAGTCTGCTACACTTAATCCACTCATTGACTAACCACATGTGTAAAGTTTTTAATTAAACTTTGTACAAGGTGTCTCCTAAACTTTTCACACCTTCTCCAAGTTAAAGCTTTCCAAAATATTCAGTAGATCTTGAGATTTCCTCCAAACAATCTACCTATGTCAAAAAATTGTTCTTTTGTGTAGTCGACTTTGACACATGCAACTTCTAATGCATGATTCTCCCAAACTAGACCCCATTTATTCAAATGATTTTAGTCATAAATAGCTTACCTTTAACTTAAAGAATGAGTGTTTACTTGCTCAAAACGTTACACTATGGAGGGAGATCTGATCAAAACATTGACCACCAGGATTGTGCTTATTCCTGCCTTCACTTCTTCACATTTACACATGTAAATATTCCTACTTAAAATTCTCTCAGCGTGATTACAATTAGACTATCAAAACTTGTACAAAAGTCACCCAACTGTAGAGTTAAACTTGTACAAAAGCATTCCTCAATAGGGTAAACACAGAAGGAGCACTGAGCAAAAGATCGAGGTGCAACTCTCTTCTATTCAGAGAAATCTTACATCTAATTGATGATTCATGTTTTTCTCACTTTCTAAAGTCTCTAATGACTTCTAAAACTTATCACTCATGATCTCTCCTACTCGTAGTACATCTATATCAAGTATATATAGATGTTTTCATCCCAAGTCATAATAGATACAAAGTTTTTATGAACTAATTACAAGATAAGTATACATGTATATACAAGTTTTCATCTTCTCACCATGCACTAAACTTCAAGCCTCATATGTTGATCTTTGCTTTATTCTTTGACTTCAAATCTTTATATAAATCATCAATTGTTGATTGTCCTGCACCAACAGCTCCCCCTCAATCATCAATTGTGATTTTCTCCATCTTCTTTATACCTGCCATGTCTTTGAACCTCTGCAACTTAGGTCCATCCAAGCTTTTAGTTAACATATCTGCAATCTGATCTTTTGTAGAAGTATGTATGACTTCAATCTCTTTATCAATCACCTTCTCTCTCAAGAAATGATATTGAATCTCAATATGTTTAGTCCTGACATGAAATACAGGGTTAGCAGCTCGATACAATGAACTCATATTATCTCCATGAATAGTGGGTGTACTCTGAATGATGTCAAAACGCTTCATGAGAGTCTTCAACCATATAACTTCTTTTGCAGCTTCAACCATACCTTTATACTCTGCTTGTGTGGATGACAAAGGGATTGTATGTTGCTTCTTAGAACACCAAGAGATTAACTTATCTCCCACATAACATAGATACCCATAGGTTGACCTCCTATCATCAAGATTACCTACCCAATCTGTATCACTATATATCTTGATCTTTGTATCTTATGTGAATCCATAATACAAACCTTCTTTGAGTGTACCCTTAATTTATCTTAGCACCCTTTGTCTTGCAATCCAATGTTCTTTCCTAGGACAATGCATGAATTGAGACAACACTCCAACTGCATATGATAAATCAGGCCTAGTTAATGTAGCATAGATTAGACTACCAACCAGACTTTGATATAGCTTCATGTCCTTGAATTATTCTCCTCCATATCTACTCAATTTATGATTCACCTCCATTGGAGTAGGTGCTACCCTGCAATCTTCTAGTTTAAACTTGATTAACAAGTTCTTCAAATACCTTTCTTGAGTCACATATACTCCATGTTAAGTATATGAAATCTCCATTCCCAAGAAATATGACAAGTCTCCCAAGTCACTAATCTTGAATTCTTTCTCCATTTGCTTCTTAAGACTTTGTATGCCCTTCTCAGTTGTATGTGTAAGAATTATGTCATCAACATATATGCAAATGTAGATGAACCCATCATCACTTGTTTTAACAAGCAAGCTTCTATTTGCATTAGACACTTGGAAATCAAGCTCTTTCAGGAACCTCACAAGTCTATAATTCCATGCCCTTGGAGCCTGCTTCAAACCATACAAAGCTCTCTTGAGTTTACACACATACTCTGGATAACTTTTATCCTTGAAACCTTTTGGTTGCTCCATCAAAACATCATCTGAAATATAACCATTTAGAAAAGCATTCTTCACATATAATTGACATATCTTCCAACCTTTACATGTAGCAATAGCTATGAGAGTCCTTATAGTTGTCATCTTTTCTACAGGACTATAATTCTCATCATAATCTACACCATATGTCTGAGCATACCCTTTCACAACAAGTCTAGCTTTGTATCTAGAGACACTTCCATCTGCATATCTCTTTGTCTTGTAGACCCGTTTGCATCCAATGATTTTTTGGTTAAGGAACCAAATCCATGTCTCATTCTCCATCAATGCATCATACTCATCCTCCATAGCTTTCTCTCAATTTTCTTTACCTTTTGCCTCATCATATGTAGAAGGATCTTCTTCTACTTTCACCAGGTAAACATAATCTTTAGTGGTAAAAAATGAAGTATCATAATTGTACCTTATAAGTTGCTTTCTGTTTCTTGTTGACCTTCTAGCTTCTCCACTCTTTGAAGTCTCTAGTTCTTCATATTCTGGATCAAACCTTGGCATCTCTTCATTATCAATCTGAGCATCAACAACCTCTTCATCATCGTGAATTTGAATCTTTGATTTCCCCTTTCTTTGAGTCATGACTTCTTCATCACCTGCATGAACATTAATTGTACCTACATACCAGTACGTGGCTCATCACATGTAACATACTTTGACACAAGGAATTGCTTTGTGGATGGACTCCACAATTTATAACCCATCTGCTTATCATCATAACCAATGAACACATACTTTTCAGCTTTAGGTTCCAATTTATGCCTTAACTGAGATCGTATATACGCATAAGCCAAGCATCCAAACACTTTGTAATGAACTAAGGTAGGTCTCTTACCCCACCAAGCTTCATATGGTGTCATACCCTGCAAATCTTTACATGGTAGCCTATTAACCAAGTATGTGGCTCTATTTGTAGCCTCAACCCACAAATAATTAGGGCAATTCTTTTCTTTCATTATTGATCTTGCAAACTCAACAAGAGTTCTATTTCTCCTTTCTGCTACACCATTTTGTTGAGAACAGTACCTGCAAGTAACTAGTTTCTTTATACCTACATTCCGTAAGTAATCATTGAAATCATTACAAAAATACTCTCCCCTCCATGTGACATCAGTCTCTTCAATTTTTGCCCTGTGATTCTTTCTCCCTACACATGATAATGTTTAAATGTATTGAACACCTCTTATTTATCTTTGATGACATATATGGTGATCCATTTGGTAGCATCATCAACATAAATCACATAATATCTTGAACCATTAATGCTAAATTCCTTTGATGGTCCCCACACATGCACCAATGCAAGCTTCTTTGAATACATGAAACCTTTCTTACCATAGGTATTCTTGTGAGCTTTACCCAATTGACATGCTTCACACCTATATGTCATGTGTTGACCTGCGACATTAGGCAATCCAAGCACTGAACCATTGTTAATCATATCCTTAATACCTCTTTCATTGAAATGTCCAAGTCTTTTGTGCCAAAGATCTAACTCAGAGATCTTATGCCCTCCATAAGTGAACAAGGCATGAGCAACATTGCCTTGAATCTTCAATGTGAAGATCCTTCCTTCTTTCTTCCCTAAAAATTTTTTTTTATACCCATTGCTAGGGTATTCCACGAAAACTCCATCATTAGTGAACCTTACTTCATAACCCTTCTCTATTATTTTCCCTACACTTATCAGATTCTTTGGAAGTTTAGGAACATACAAAACATTACTTACAAGAGTGCTTCCATCCTTGGCCTTTATTGATCCAATAGACTTCACATTGTGAGCACCTCACTTGGAAGCTGCCAAAAGGATTTTGAAGTATCTCAAGGGTACTCAAAATCAAGGTCTTTTCTTTCCATATACATCAGATTTGGACATCAAACTTTATTCAGATGCAGATTGGGCAGGTTGTAAAGATGACAGAAGGAGTACCTCTGGATATTTTTCTTTTGTAGGAGATAAGCCCATTTCATGGTCTTCCAAGAAGCAACCAACTGTTGCTCTATCTTCAACTCAGGCTGAATACAGGGGACTAGCCAATGCTACTCAAGAATCCATATGGATTAGATTGCTATATTCAGATTTGGGACTACACTCTAACTCACCTATGATCCTTGGTGACAATACAAGCTCTTTACATCTAGCATCCAATCCTATTTATCATGCGAACCAAGCATATAGAAGTTCACTATCACTATGTTAGAGAGAAGCTATTGAGCAAAGAAATTCAATTGGAATATGTATCCACAAACATGCAATGTGAAGACTTGTTAACCAAAGCACTTGATGGTATTAAATTTGAAGCTTTAAAACTATGATTGGATTGCAAGACATTCAAGAGGATTCATGAAGAAGAAGAAGCCAAGATGTTTGGATTGAGGGGGAGCTGTTGGTGCAAATTATTCAAGCCATCAAACTTGTCTTAACTTGAAGGATCATATGAGGAAGCATGTGATGAGTCACATGAACCATTGCTTGTAATTGTGTGATCATTTAGCATTTGTGAATGATTAAACCTTTGAAGAATCTTGTAAAAGGCAACAAGATTCTTCAAAGAATGATCGTTACAACTTTAGATTGAGGGAATATCTCCCCAATTATAGGGATCACTTTTAGGAGCCAAGTTTGAATTTCAAATTCAAATTTAAGGAAAAATCTTCTATATAAATGACTTGTAATCTCGTGGCAAAAAATTCCCCATTATTGAGCTTATTGTTGATCAATTGTAAAGGTTGAGTGGCTTACACCATAGCCCACTCTTATCACTATCATTGGGCATCATATCTATGCCAATGATCATGTATGACATTGTTATATAATACAGTGACTTATTATCCATTTTCTGTGTTCTATAGCTTGTTAGAACCAACTGAAAATCTACTTCAAGCTATCAAAATTTGAAGCAATTTGATTTAGCTAATTGGGAGAAATTTGCATCGAAGTACTCTCTGGTCATTCTTTGCACATTCCCTAAAAAGTGAGGGGTAAACATCTACTTGCTAAAGTTATTGCTCAATGTATAGTTTATCATTTTAAGTGATTCCACTTGGAATCATTAGATATCTAAGCAAATTAGATACCCTCAAAAGGATTTTGATCAATTGCTAATGTACTATAAGCATTGAGCAAAAGATCTAGTAGGTGTCAAGACCAAAATAGCAAGTTTTTGATCACTAGCTATTTGCAAAGTTATTTGTTTTGATTTAATTGTTTGAAGCATCATCTGCAAAGTACATAGGCACTTATTTAGTGTCATTAGAAAGCTAAAGGGGCCTACAATAGAACTCTGAAGTGAAAAAGGGCAGGTACAAAGCAGGGATTAGCAGTACCAACTCATTCTCTTTTGGTATCCATCCATCTCTTCCAACACCTGCAAGCATGCTACGGAAGTGATAAAAGATACATTTTTCCATGTGTACTGGAGCATCAAGAAAACTAATTCTTTGCTATGTAGAACTTGGGCCATGAGAACTTTGAATTGAATGCTTTCACTTGTTTCTATCCCACGAGATGATGGAAATCACAGAAGAATGATGGGACTTAACATAGATTGAAGTACCAAAGTTAAATAGATGGTTTTTATGTTCCATAGTTGCATCCATAAAATGGATGAAAAGTTCCAAGAAAACCATGGAATGTTTGAAATATCTCTTCCTCTTGGAATATTAGAGTAACTTTGTAATTTCATCTAAGAGATTTTCGATTTGAAGAAAAAACCTAAACAAGTGATCTATAGGATATGAGATAGTTCCTAAAGACAAGAACTTAAATAAAATAGTCTAGTCTTCTGTTTCATGAGTCACATCATTCTTATATTCCATGAATCAAGGTGAAATTCTCTTTTGGGTATATACGAAGTTCCAAGAGATGGATCTCCATTGATCCATGAAATTTTCACAAAAAGACATAAGCTCATAAATATGTACGGGAAAGTACATGATAATGTCCTTTTGAAACATATTCTATAGATAGAAGCTATCACAGGATAGAATCTTTGATTTCTTTTCAAGTATATTTTTCTATGAAAAATGATGATTCAATATTCCTAATTGATGGTTAGGTAAGGAAAGATAAACATCTTCAAGATATAGATGTTTTTCCAAGAAAGTTATCTAGAAAACAACTTTTGGCATGCTAAAATTTAGAAGGAGAAAAGCATTAGTTGTCTTAATGCTCTACTACGCATGGAAAAATGTATCCTTTATCACTTCTACTAAAGAATCCAAATGATTCGTAAGTGATAAAGAAGACAATGATGTGTTCATAGTAAAAATATTGTACGTTGGTTCAATCATTAAGAGATGCTTGTACTTTAACCTATGCAACCACAGCGGGTTTCTAAAATACTTTTGAAGTACTCGGGTAGCATAGATAGATTGAACAATGATAGTAATCTCTATTTCAAACTCAACAAAAAGCTATACATATCACACAAATGAAAGTTCAAGTCAAGTCAAAATTTCATGATGGAATGGGAAACCATATCCTGAGGTGACATTTATCCTTTAGTTTGACACTCAACAAATGAGAAGAAATCAAGTAATAAAGCTTAAGAATATTGTCCCAAAATAAAGAATTCCTTTCAAATATGATTCAATTAGTGCAAAATATTCCAAGATGAATCATTTTCTCATGTCTTTAATTCCTTAAGAGGAATCTCAAGTACTTGAAGAATAAAATTATTCCTAGAAGCGACAACAAAATTGTTCTAATGAGTTAGATATGAACTAGTTTCAAAGAAGTCCCAAACCACGAGTAGTGGTAATTAAAGTCCAATGATTGATATAATCCACAAGTGTATGGATCTTGATGAGATTCTTACCTTCAGAATCTAAAAGGAATTAGCATATGCTTGGACTTGAGTTGAGGGAAAGATCTCTTTAAATCCTTTGGGTAAGCCAAAAACTTTTAGATAGTTCAAGTATCTTATTAATAAGACTAATTATTCTTTATTCTTATCGCATGGCCAACAAGAATTGATCATGCTTGGTAAAGTTTTCCAAGAGATTGCAATTGAAAGTACTATGAAGTTTGCCCAAGTATTGGCAATAAATCTCATGCATGACACATAATTGTTACCTATTTAATAATTAAATCCTTAGTTGGATTAAATTTTGGAATCACTATTTTTCAAAAATCAAGTCTTTAAGAGGTAAAAGGGTCTAAATATACCCTTGAAGTTTGGCCTTAAAAGTTGTTTGCAAGACCTAATAGGTTTATAAAATGAATATAACACCTTTATCTTAGCTCTCCATATTGGCACCAAAAAGGATTCAAGAAAGGATCATTATAAATGACCATGAGAGCATTGAAAAGAAATAGAAAGCAAGCCAAACTCAAGATGTATTCCTATGCATTTGAGAAAGTATCCATTGGTATGGGATAGTGTAATGCTAACTCCTTTGAGAATTTTTATTTGATGATCAGAAAGAAAAAGACCTCATGGTTCATAGAAACCATCAATCAATTCATCTTTTTCTTGGGAAAGTTCATTTAGGTAGTGTACTGAAACCACTAGATAAAATAATGAATAAATGAAGGAGATTTTTTCTCTCACATTGAGATCAGAAGACAAGTCTATGACACTTCACCATTCAAAGCTTTTCAAGTCTCTAAATCAAAGCATGAGATCACGAAATGATCATATGAAGGAATTAAAACCTAGAATACACTAGGCTCTTATTATTTGATGACATTTAGCTGCTTTCCTTAAAGATAGATACATTGCTTCAATACCTTGTTGAAACCGATCTCTAAAAGTTGAAGTCTCGAGTCACCTAGAATTCGAGTTATAGCAAGTTCAAGTATCTTAGAAGTTTGCATTGCTTGCATAGAGTTTTATCTTTTTCTTTTTGCTTTTCAAATCTTTTGGATTTGTCTCAAATAGGGTATCTAATTACTTTCATCAAAGTCTAGGGTTAGTGGGTTGGAACAAGGTAACTAAAATAAAACATCAAATATAGATGTTCTTTACAAGAAACTTTTCAATCTTTAAAAGATGCTAATTTGATTTGAGTTTGATTCATGTTACATAGCATAACTCTAATGACTTTCATAGAGTTCAATACTGTCTTGAAAAGAAAAGCTAGGATTTGCTCATAAGGCTGACAATTCCCAAGAACTTTTAGCTAAAGTCTTTGAGAAAATTTTCCTAAGCTGGAGAACTTTCATTTTTCATTTGACTTGGTCAAGTTTAACTAAGCATTGAACAAAAGCAAATGGAAGAATTTCTTCTACATTCTACATAGGATTTCCAAGCCCATTAGGATTAGTTCTCCAATCTAGTGAAAAATTCAAGTTAATGCTGGTTGGGAGTGCACCATAGCACAAACATCCAAGTAAGATGTTTGGGACAATGAGACTTCTAGTTTTCCAAATCAAATTCAAGTGATCAAGAGTTCTCAAATTTTTGTCAGGGATAAGAATTCTACTTAGTTACTATGTGTCAAAAATGTGAACTATGCAAGCTCTAGGTGGATAAAGAGGTCAAAAGACCTTAATGTGGACAAAATTCACGAATTAGATCACCTAGGATGATCTCAAGGTCAGGCAAAGCAATCCTAGGTCAGTGGAAAATCCAAGAGAGGCATCCAAAAGCTAGAAAAGGAGGTGAAGAGATATGAAATGCATGGAAGTCTTGTAGTTCATTGATAACCAAGAGACATATACTCAAGGAAGTTCAAGGATAGAGTCATGCAAGGCTCAAGGAGCTGAAAATCCAGCACTCCAAGCTAGGAAAATGAAGAGGAGGACATTACATGCACATAGGAGGAGTAAGGAGGAGCTATCAAGCCCACACCCCCTCTGGTCTCTTGTAGGTATAGACATATTCTACTTATAGCAGTTGTAACACTTTGTGTACATATCCAATTCATAAGATTTAAGGTGCATTTTGTAGCTTATATATGTTTCTTACGTTCCCTTTGAGGGCTTCTTGAAATAATTTTTATGTGTAGAGAAATTGGTGTATCTCTGTAACCCTGATTTTTGCATATCCTACATCTCTACATAGTCTATCTTGTACAGAGTTGTTGATTGACCTAAACAGATCCATTTGAGGTAAGATATAGCTTGTTGGAAAGCTTATGAATCACACTAAGAAAATTGGAAACCCCTCATTACTACCATCTTTTATAGAGATCCTCTACCAACTCTTGATGCGTTGATCGCATACATAGTGATAGAAGAGGTTGCTATAGGAGACACATCCAAGAATGATGGTCATTCACAAGTCTTATATGCTAAAAAAGTGAAATCCAAGAGTGGCAAGGAAGGGAAAGGAGGAAAAAGCAAGTGGAAGTAGTCCAAGAAGAAGATTCACATTCAGAAGGAGATAGCAAGGCATTATCTTCAAGCAAGGGCAAGAATGACAATGGGAAAAACAGCCTTCATCAAAGTAAAACTTGTTTTATATGTGGTAAGCAAAATCATATTTCTTTGAATTTCTGGTTCAAGGATGAAAAAGGCAAGAAGAACAAGCAGCAAGGGAACCATGCTAACAACTCCAACTCCAAGAAGGATGATGAGAAGGAAACCTTCCTAGCCATGAGGCATGGCTCCACTAGTCATCTCAAGGACACAAAGTAGTACATAGACTCTAGATGCTCTAATCACATGTCATGTATGGAGGAATCTTTTGTTCATGTGCATGTCCCAACCTCAAAATGTTGTGTGGAGGTAGGAGATAACACTAAGAATCCATCGCACATGTGGGAGATGTGAAGCTAGGTGAAGGTAGATCTATCAAAGCTCTTAACGATGTGCTCCATGTTCCATCTATTTCCAAGAACCTTATCTTTGTATGATAGATGGAAGAGAGATTTATGCATGTTATATTTGATGCAAAAGGGTGCATGGTGAAGTAAGGATTGCAAGCTCATTGCCAGGGGAAGGAAAGAAGGCATAATTTTCACACTAGATGTTGCTTCCACACACAATAAGGTATGTTATGTGATGATTGGTAACAAAAGGACTACAAAGGCACAAGAGGATAAGAAATATCAATATTCTCATGTTAATGCAAAAAGCAGGTTTAGTGCAAGGACCACTAAATCTTGAAGGCCAAGGTCTTCATGATTTTTATGATGCTTGACACTTGTCAGCTAGGTGAGCAAGCAAGGAAGCCATTTCCAAAGAATGAGTACAAAGACTCTAAGCTCTTGGAGCTTATACACTTAGATGTATGGGGCCCTAGTAGAGAGGCCTCATTGGGAGGAGCTAGGCAATTTGTCACTTTCATTGATGACCACTCAAGAAAGGTATGGCTATATGTTATCAAGGAAAAAACAAAAGTTTTTTCATGCTTTCAAAATTTTAGGTCCCTTTTTGAGAAAGAATATGATGCACACATCAAGAGACTGAGGTGATATGGAAGGGGAGATTATTTCTCCAAGGAATTCACAAATTAATTTCAAGACAAGATCATAAATAGGCACTTCACATGCAGGTACATCCCTCAACAAAATAGTGTTGCAGAGAGTAAGAAGAGGCATTTGGTTGAGATAGCTAGATGTCTCATAAATAAAGGTATGTTACCATTCTCTTATTGGGATGAGGTTGTGAATACAATTTGCTACTTAATAAACAGGGTTCCAACAGGTGATGTTCAAATCTTGACTCCACATGAAGTCTATTATGGCAAGAAACCAACCATGGAGCACCTCAAGGTATTTGGATGTGTATGCTTTGTTCATGTTCCTAATGAAGTGAGAACAAAGTTAGAGCCCAAGAGTGAGAAATGTGTGTTCATTGGCTACTCAAATGAGAAAAAAGGCTACAAGTGCTACAACCCTCTCTCAAAGATGCTATATGTGTTAGGAGATGTTGTGTCTAATGAGTCAAGGTCATGGTATGGAAACAAGGGCAACTCAAAGTTGGATGAAGAGGATCAAGAGGAGTATTCAGACTTTGATGTGCAAATTCAACCTCAAGTGTCGATCAAAATCAGTGGGCCAAAGGCTTCTACATCTAAGGTACACTCATATGATCACTTATACACTTATGATTATGAAAGAACATGCCCTACTTCAAAGTATAGAAGGCTTTAAGAGACAAACTAAGCCACTAGGGAAGCTCAAGAGGAATCAAAAGAGGAGGTCTACAAGGACGAAGGCATCCCAACAAAGGTATACATATGGTTCTTTCATGGCAAAGAACTATGCATACATGATGAACATCATTGCAGATTAAGTGCCACATTCTTATGAGGAGGCAAAGGCCTAAGGAGAGTGGAAGAAGGCTATGCATGAAGATTTCAAAGCTCTTAAGGAGAACAAAACTTGAGAACTAGTACCCAAGAAGGAAGGCATGAAGATTGTCCAAAATAGGTGGGTGTACAAGACCAAGAGGAATGTAGATGGCAGCTTAGCAAGGTATAAGGCTAGACTAGTGGCCAAAGGCTTCAGACAGACACAAGGGATGGATTATGAGGAGATTTCAGCCCTGTGACAAACAAGGTGGAAAACAAGGCTACCATTAGAGCTCTCATAGCCCTGTGTGCAGCAAGGATGTGCCCTATCTAACAGATGGACATAAAAAATGCTTTCCTGAATGGTGCATTACAAGAAGAGGTGTTCATGAAATAACCTCAAGGGTATGTAGATCCAAAGCATCCTACCTATGTTTGCATGTTGAAGAAGGCCTTGTATGGCCTAAAATAAGCCCCAAGGGCTTGGAACTAGAGTCTAGTGGACTTCTTGAAGAGATGTGGTTTCTCCAAGTGATGAAGATCCATCCTTGTATATGAAGAAGACAAAACACAAGGTATGTTTGATATGCATATATGTGGATGATCTTCTTGTGACAAGTGATGATGATGTAGGCATAAGGACCATCAAATAGAAGCTTGGAAGAGAGCTTGAAGTCTCAGATTTAGGTGTTCCAAAGTACTTGCTTGGCATTGAGGTGATATATGGGAAGGAAGGTATCTACCTCTCTAAAAGGAAGCATCTTCTAGATGTGTTATTTAGGTTTGGCATGATAGGTTGCAAGCCAATAGCTCAATGTATGGATTCAAATGTCAAGTTAAGCAAGGAAGATGGTAAGAATCTAGAAGGTCGTACATTATATAGGAGCATTGTGGGATCATTCATCTATACTACACTCACAAGGCTTGAGTTATGTTGCATAGCTGGAGTTCTATCTTAGTTCATGCATGCAACCAAAGATACACATCTCAATCATGCAAAGAGAGTGTTAAGGTATGGGAAGAGTACAGTTAATTATGGTTGCTATATAGTTATGATGAAGAACCTCAAGTAAGAGCATGGAGTGATGCAAATTGGGCAAGGAGTGTTGATGATAGAAGCTCAATTTTTGGCTATGTTTTCATGCTAAGTACAAAAGCAATTTCATGGGTGAGAGAAAAACAACCCACAATTGCATTGAGCTCAACAAAGGCTGAATGTAGAGATTTACCCCTCACTACATGTGAAGCAATGTGGCTTAAGAAGCTCTTTAAAGATCTTGGTATACAACTTGGACCAATTCGAGTTTATGGAGATAACATGTCAAGCCTACATCTTGCTAACAATCTCTTGTATCATGCAAGGAGCAAGCACATTGAGGTGCATTACCATTATTTAAGGCAAAAGGTTGCAAGTGGAGACATTAATGTTCATTTTGTAGGTAAAAAGGACCAAGTTGCAAATATCTTCACCAAAAGCTTGAATGTGACCAAGTTAACAAAGTTTTCAAAGGCTATGAGCTTACTTGATATGGACACTACCACCTTTAGCTTGAGGGGGAGTGTTGAAGATGTAAACTAAGCAAGCTCGAGGTGGATAAAGGGGTCAAAAGAACTTAATGTGGAAAAAATTCAGGATTCAATCAAAGGTGCTTATGCTCTGTAGCCAAGCAAATGTGCTTGTTCTAGTGGTTAATTCATATGGATGAGAAGGAGAAGGTCTTGGGTTCAAGTCCTATGAGAGACATGGGAGAGAGTTTTTCCCAAAGAGCTCTAGAGCCTTGTAGAAGCATCCACATGAGTTAACTCTAGTTGACTAGGACATGTGGTCCAAATGTACTTATATGGCTGAAACTTGGCTAGTTAGTTTCCACCTTCCATAGTAAGAAATCCTTTGGAGAGAGCTATATATAGAGACATAAGGTTGAGAGGAGAATCATCTCTCTTGCATATGGTGGTCCTAATCATGAATTTGTTGCATTTCCATCACATGCTAGAGAGATGACTCTCCTCCCAACCTTATGCCTCTATATATAGCTCTCTCTAAGGGATTGCCTACTATGGAAAGTATAAGTGCCTCGAAGTCTGCTACAGGTCTAGTAGAACCTGTCATGGTAGTTTTGTTCAACCTTTTGAGATATAATCATTTTTTGGTATCAAGGTATTTTAGTCAATTGTCATGGCTAAAACCAGTTACGTATTCCGTATGTTGGTTTTTGAGGATAATTTGGATGGTACCAATTACCCATTATGGGCTTATATGATGTGTCATGTATTGGTTGCAAAAGGACTGAAATATTGGGCAGGGTGTTGAAAAACGTCCTATTACACCTATAAATACAGTTAGTGAAGGTGATGTAGATGGTGCTAAAGATGGCAATATTCTTCATGTTCCTATTCGTGCTGTGATTCTTGTTGCACCTATTGTAGATCAACTTTGTTATGATGGAAGAGATGCTCAGCACATGCATTGATAGCCTTGACTATCAAATGTACCGTTATTCCTCATATTCACTCTTTCACAACAACAAAGGATGCATGGGATACACTTACCACTTCATACCAAGCAAGGAATGAGTCTAATATTGCTTACCTCCAAAAACAGTTGGAGAGTGAGCATATGAATGAAAGAGATTCTATGGACAGTTTTCTGACAAAGATCAAAGATTTCAAGGAGTTGTTGATTTCTATTGATGAAATACAATCCAAATGCCCTAACATTTGAGGAGTTATTCTCTGTTTTTTTGCACGAAGATCAATTTAGGTAGAACAGGTCCATTACGCATGTTGTAGATCAAGCTTTCTTGGCTAGTTAGAAGGGCAAAGGTAAATGGATCTCATCTACTAGTATGCAAAAATTTGCTAATTCTGGATAATCAAAGAAGCATGACAGAGATGAGAAGAAAACCAAAAAGCAAAAATTGTTTGGCAAATACTATAAAGGAAATGATTATGTCATAAAGAGTTTTCCAAAACTGGCTACTAAAGAGGCAAGGAAGAAAGTGCCTAGAATGGTTGTTGTAGAGGCCTCTTCACCCAAAACTGAGTCTGCTAAACTTGTGCATAATGAAGAATGGGCATTTACCACTGTTTGCAGTTATAACCCACCTTCTCATGAACAATGTATGTTTGTAGTAGACTCAAATGTTTGGTACTTCGATAGTTGGCCAACCAAACATATTACCTCGCAATGCAGTTTCGTCACTTCACTCGAGTCTACCCCTATAGGGAATACTATCACATGCATCAACAACTCCTCTTATCCTATCATGGAAGTTGGTGAGATCATACTAAATACTACTGATGGTAGTTCTTTTACATTGTTGGATGCTTTATTTTTGCCAGGGATCAAGAAGAATCTATTATCAGTTTCAGCTTTAGGTAAGAATATCTTGGTTGTGAAATTTTTTGATGAGAGATATACAGTCCATGATCTTTCAAATGGTGATGTCATTGTTGCTTTTGGCATTTTATGTCATGGTTTGTATAAGCTCATAGACTATGAAAAAAATCTAAATGATTCAACATGTGCATTACATGATTCTCAAGCTATGTTAGATGCAAAGCTTAGGCATGCACACTTTCATCATCTAAATTTTGCTAGTTTGCTACCCCTGCAGAAATCTAAAATGGTCTCCTCTTTGCCGAAACTTGAGGCACTTAGTAAACATGCGTGTGAAGGATATATTTCAGGCAAAATACAGTGTTTCTCCTTCCCAAAAGCTAGTTCCATCCGAGCTACTTAGACATTGCATCTTGTACATAGTGATGTTTGTGGTCCTATGTAGACACCTTCCTTTGGGAACTATCTTTACTTCATCAGTTTCGTTAATGATTTTTCCAAGCATGCATGGGTATATCCATTGAGAGAGAAGTCTGAAGTGATTATGTGCTTCAAAAAGATTTTGGTTTTAGTTAAAAATCTGTCAACATGTGAAACGGGCACCCTCCATTCTGATCGGGGGAGCAGCATATGTCTTCTGATTTTAATGCATTTTTGGATGAATGTGGGATAAAAAAATTGTGTACAGTGCCATATACTCCTCAATAGAATGGATTTGTTGAATAGAAGAATAATTCGCTCATGGAGATGGCGTGGTTTATGTTCAAGAGTTAGGCTTTACCACATAGTTTCTAGCTTGAGGTTGTTATGTGTGCAGCATATGTACTTAACAAGTGTCCTACTAAAGCATTCTAGTCTACCACTCCATATGAGGCTTGGCATGGTCGCAATCCATGTGTTGCTCACCTACGTGTTTTTGGTTGTCTAGCATATGCATTAATGCCTGAACAACAACGTAGGAAATTGGATGATACATAGTCAAATGTATTTTTGTTGGGTACAATTCTGAAAGCAAAGGACATCATCTGTATCATCCATAGACTAAATGCATTTTGGTTAGCTCCAAAGACATGTATGAGATTTTGTTGACTCTTTTAGAGGTGGACACTCTAGTGCTAGTCCAAATGAGGTAAATTTTAAGCCTTTATACGTCTCATGTGATGATGTAGATCATTCCTTTTTTTATGCTTATTTACATGATGCACTTGTTGATGAGAGAACTGATATAGAGGAGGCAAAAACTATGCCTCAATGGTTGGTGCAGACTTTGCGAGATAGAAAATTTGATGCACCTCTATCATATCATACTTGTTCAAGCTCTCATAGTCCTTCTTTTGTTTTAGATTGATATGGTTGCCTCTAGTCTCTATGATGAGAATGAGCCTATTTCATTTGATGAAGCACAAAATTCAAATAATTGAATGGTTGCTATGCAATCAGAACATGATGCTATCATGGAAAATGGTACCTAGTCTTTATGCGACTTGCCTCTTGGCAAGAAGGCCATTGGCACTAAGTGGGTATACAACATGAAGTGTAAGCTTGATGGTACAATTGATAGGTATAAGGCTAGGCTTTTTGCAAAGGGTTATGCTCAAGAAAGAGGCATTGATTTTGATGAGACCTTTACTCATACATGTCGAATGACTATCTGTGGACTTGCAATTCATCATGATTGGAATGTACATTAGTTGGACATTAGAATTGCATTTTTAAATGGTGACTTGCATGAAGAAGTGTATGTTTTTTTGCCCCATGGCTTTGTGCAAATAGGGCATGAAAACCAAGTGTGCAGGTAGAAAAAGGAATTATATGGTTTGAAGCAAGCACCACATGCATGTTATGAAAAGATACATGCCTACCTAATTGCACATGGTTTTGAGAACAATCAAATTGAGAGCACTTTGTATGTTAAGCATGCAAATGATGTGCTTCTAATAATCCTTGTGTATGTTTATGACATGATGCTCACTAGTCCTCATTAAAATCATATTTCTAATTTTAAGGCTGATCTATATGCCTCATTTGGGATGTCAGATTTGGGGCATTTGCATCATTATTTGGGCATTGAGTTTATGCAAGTTGAAGGCAGAATAGCTTTGTGTCAAATAAAATATATTGACACATTATTGTAGTGTTTTGGCCTTGAAGACTACAAACCTATTGCCACTCCTATGGAGACAGATTTATGATTGAGTCTTCATGATGTTGGAGATGCATTTGGTGTTTTTCTCTATCAGTAGGTTGTTGGAAGCTTTATTTACTCATGCATTATTCGGCCAGATATTCGATTTCTTCTCTCACATATGAACAGGTTTATGCATTGCCCAGGTGTCAAGCATTGGCACGTAGTTAAGCCCCTCTTTCACTACTTCACTGTTATCCGGCTACTTGGATTGTTTTATCAAAAGAGAGGATCACTACTACTAGATTTATATGCTTTTTCTAACTCTGATTGGGTTTACTGCTTTGACTAGGCTAGTTTTTGTTTCATGCTTGGTAGCTCATGCATATCTTGTTTGAGCAAGAAGCAACCTACTGTGGCCACTACTAGTTGTGAGGCTAAGTATAGGGCATCTTTCACAACAACTGTTAAGTGTGTGTGTGTGTGGCTCATAAGCCTTATGGCTTATTTGGGTAATGGTTATTCTTCTACCACTACCATCTTCATTGACACCTAGAGCACACTGGTAGTTGCGATGAACCCTATGTTCATGCTCACACTAAGCACATTGAGGTGCACTTGCAAACATCACAAGGAAGAAGAAGAAGCTTTGAGCACAACACAAAACACTAAATGTATTACGACTAGAATGTAAAAAGATAAGTAACCGGTTAAGGTTATAGGCATATATACAAGCCGGGGGAAAAAACTTCCTAAAGAGGGAAAAAAGTGTTTCGGTGGTCCTAGTGTGTTCACACACATCACTACCTAAATACATTAACAAATCCCCTTGGAATTGATGTGGTGAACAAGGAGCTGGCACTCATGTATAAGTAAGTGCCAAGCTACGTGGAATCAATCCACAAAAGGAAGTAATCCCAAAGCTTTGTGGAAAGCTTCAAGCTTCTCCCTAAGTAGAGCCTTTGTGAAAAGGTTTGCAATGTTCTCCTGTGTGGGCACATATGCCAAACTGATCTCTCCAATAGAGAACCTCTCTCTGACATAATGATAGTGCACCTCAATGTGCTTAGTGCGAGCATGGAATGCAGGGTTCCTCGCAACTGCCAATGCACTATGGCTATCAGTGAAGATGGTGGTGCAAAAGAATGACCAACACCCAAATCAACCATAAGGTGTTTGAGTCACACACACACACAAAAGTCACTGTAAAAGCTAGTGTTTACTCAGCCTCACAACTAGAAGTGGCCATAGTAGGCTGATTCTTGGTCAACCAAGATATACATGAGCTACAAAGCATGAAGCAAAAACCACGAGTGGAGACATGAGTGTCATAGCAACTAGCCCACTCAGAGTCAGAAGCAAGCTCTACTTGGCAAGGTGATTGGATGCTCCATTACACTCTAGAATATCATCACGCATGAAGTAATCTAGAAAATATGGAAATAAAGATGTGTAGTCAAATTTGGAAGGATCCCCCAAGGAGTGGTCCATAGAAAAATTTTCAGAACTCGTCCGTAGAATAATAAGGAATTATAATAGATATCCCCCTTTTAAACACCAAAATGTGTTCGTTTTTGAGAGTAACAAGCCTAGAAGCAAGTGAATTCCACATGAAGGGCATTATGAGCCTTCTTTGTACCTCTCTTTATCTCTCTCGTAATTTTTTCTTTTAATGTAAAGCTTTGTTGGTAAAATAAAGCAATGCAACTTTCTTGGGCTTGTGAATTCACCTAAGATGCACAAGCTAACCAACATGAGCCTTACAAGTCAGATGTTATAATTTATTCCAAAATGAAGAAGCCTCAACCCATGGAATCCTATATAATGACTGAGATTGTTTCCCTTATACTTCATGAGCTAGTTATGACATGAATTCCTTGCTTTCTTTTAGAAAGTTCTTGTCTATAAGTCCATTCACTTACTTAAACTTCACAATCCTCTAAAATTAAATCGTTTCTTAACTACATCTAGCATCCCAAACATCCATATCTCTTTTATGTCATGGTTATAGAAATTGCTTTGCACTTTCTAATCTTGTGATTCAATAACATGGCGTAGACAAGGTCACAAATATATTGGATTTTTTGTAGCATCACAATATCTAAAATTAGTATATCTTAAAATATAAACTTTTTCTCCTTTTTTGTGAAAGTATATGCATGTTCATTAAGATGAACTCATGCTTTAATCCTTCATGAGAGGTCGTATAGTGGATTCTATATTCACCCTCAACGATCACATTGGAAGGGCTCATGTTTAGGGACCACAGAGTTAGACTTTGACATTTGATGCCCCAAGCTGAATCGCCAACTCTTAATTTTATGGAGTTCTCTAAGGGAAGCTGAATGAATCCTTCAAACTAAAATGCGTAGTCTCTAGAAATTACATGCTTATAGTCTCTAGAAATTACATGCTTAGATTTTAGATGCCAATTAAGAGCGATTACTACAAACTAAGAGAAATCTTTGTTCCTATTTCAATTTCTCTGATATGTTATTATGGAATTCATTTAAGAAGGCATGCTGTTTAGTGTCCTTAAGGAACTGCGTGTAACGTAATGGTAAACGTGCTAGACAAACTATCCTCTAAGTCTTACGTTCGACCACTAGACTTGCAAAATCATTGCATCCCTTTTCCTTGGAGTCATTAACAGTTTATCAATTCAGAAACAACTTTTCTTTGTCAAACCACCGAGAGAGAGAGAGAGAGCACATATTGCAAAGTGAGATAGAACAGTGAAACTCAAAAATTCTTTTTTTTTTCTTTGTGTGTGGTCCCCTTTATGTCCGCAAAGAGACAAACAACATGAAGATAGTATATCAGACTTTCTTCGATTATGAAACCTCGGCATCATTGGTCCACAAAGGTAATTGTTGTGGGCTCATCTGATGTATTCCTCACCAGTGCAGGCAGCATGGTCTCGACTCTCCATTACACACGGCATTCATGCAACCGTTGATGTGGAGCTTAAGAAAACTCTTCCTTGAGGAGTGTCTATCAATGCCCTATATTCAAAGCGAGAGAGAGAGAGAGAGAGGCAGCATTGCCTCCATTACACACAGCAATCCTGCAATCGTTGAAGTGAAGCTTAAGAAAACTCTTCCTCCAAGAGTGCTATCAATGCCCTAATTTCAAAGCGAGGGAGAGAGAGAGAGAGGCAGCGTTGCCTCCATTACACACAGTATTCCTGCAATCCTCGATGTGGAGCTTAAGAAAACTCTTCCTCCAAGAGTGGCTATCAATGCCCTAAATTCAAAGAGAGAGAGGGAGAGAGAGGCAGCATTGCCTCCATTACACACGGCATTCCTGCCATCGTCAATGTGGAGCTTAAGAAAACTCTTCCTCCAAGAAACAGAGAGAGAGATATCGTGAGTTGTTGTGGACGTCGTGTTTGCACCTTTTTTTTTCCTTGTTAGGTGCTATTTAAGTGTTCGGAGCCTTTTGTCTCCCTAAGTTCGTTTCCTTCGAGCATTCTGTTCTTTTTTTTTAATAAAGGAAGTTTGTCCTTAGCCTAATCTCCCGGACTGCTATTAATTAAAAGAAAACTACAAATGAAGGGGATTAGTGCCCACGAGACCCTCCGAATCCCATAGAGCAAGGGTAGATTTTACAGAGTTTAGATGCCATTACAAAGAAGGTTAATCACCCTCTCATCACCCTCATGCGAGGCCCACTTGGGTTTAAGCTTGTTGTTGATCAAAAGGAGCACTTGATGATGCCTGAAGGGGGGGAATTTCTTATAGTTAGCGATTCTTTTGCTGAGGAGGAATAGCAATTTCTCAATCGACCACTCTTTGGGGGAGTCACCAAAGTAATAAGCACATCTTTCCCACGAGATTTTCCATAGGACCTCCCCTCAGATGGCATTTCAAAGTCATGGAGGAGCCGATCGCTTCTCCTAGCAGAGCTTGTTTCCAACTGATATCTTTTTGAAGTCTCATTTTCTTTCTGAGAATCTACCAAAGCCTATTGGATTTGGGACAGGTAAAGAAGATATGAGCAATATCTTCAATGGACCATTAGCAGTGCTTGCACCAAGGAGGCACCCCACATATTTTGCTAGCCTTTAGGTTGGTCTAGACTCCTCGATGAAGAATTTGCCATAAGAGAATAGACTTTTTGATTTCTATGAGAGGGTGCCAGATAGCCATGAACTTCATATCCCACCGAAGCCGCGTCCATGATAGGCAGACATTCTAGATGCCTTGGATCGAAAACCAGATAGAGTCATTCTGTCTGATACCAGTTGCCCACTTCCAATCTTCACGGATTCTTATGAAGCTTTTGACTTTATTCCAACTCTTCCATAGGGATCACACAAGACTAGAGCCTTTCAGGAAAATCGGGATCGAAGAAAACAAAAGGGTCAGAATGTCAAGATTCTTCCAATTTGGGAATCCCACAAAAGTCAATGCATTCTTGTTTCTGAAGATCAACTTGGCCCATGAGGCCTCTCCATTGCACCATGCCTTAATCATCCATTTTGCCACAAGTTTGCTAGCCATGCACCCGATGTCTGGAATGCCAAGACCCCCACTATCCCTTTGGCTAGTGCAAATGGACCTCTTGATTTTAGGCACCCTCCTCCTGTTGTGGTCGCCCGTCCAAAGGGAGCATTCCGTTCTTCCCATCGGTGGTTCGTATAGATTTTAAGGTGATTTCTACTAGGAAAAGATGTTCAGGTGAAAGGGTATTGTTCCCTTCGAAGCCTTCTACGGTCTTTTTCACAAAGCATTCAAGGGTTAAAGTTGCTTTATCTTGGCAAAAAGGATGATCTAGTGAAAGGCCATTGATACTTCTTGGCATGCTTTAATGAAGTTATGTTTAGCTTGTTCACAAGGAATTCAAGGGTGCCTCACCGTGGTCACTTATGTTGAGCCATTGATCATCTCCTAGATCACTTTGAGTGCCAGGTTAGGAATGTAAGTCCTTGTTTGTTCGAGGCGTCTGATCTTCCTCTTGTTTGCATTTAGCCTCTAGCTTCAATCATCGAGGTTCCCTCTTAAGTGGTTAGGAATCATGGCCTTGAATAGTGAGAGGTCGTGTGGTTTGGGTAACAGGGTCAGAATGTCAGTCGAAGTGTAGAGATCCAGCCTCCAAAGTGAATGGTTGCCACATGGCATTCTAGTAAAAAAACAGGAATAATTCCTCTTAGAAACTATGTATTGTTGGTTTCTAAAGATGAAGGCATGGGTATTTAAGCATTTCAGACGGAGACATAGCATGTATTTGAGGACCACCATGTGTCTCTATAAATGGTTTTTGAAGTTGCTCTTGCCCAACACTAAACCATCAAAGTATTGTCTTTGGATTGAACTTCTAAAACCTCCCTTCTACCTATATGGATTTACTAGAAAAGCTATGGGCCTTGTGGATAGTCTGATTACTACGAAGGTTGAAGTGGGGGGGGGGGGGGATCTAGGTAAGCACATGCTTAACATGGGACGTCACCCACAAGCTTGTGTGGAAGAAAACTTTCCAAAAGTCTTCCTAAGCCTATGACCATTGGACTATATCCTAACACCTAAACAAGGTAGAAATGCATCTTTAAAAATCTTAATAACGCCTCCTTCCATTGTGGGACCCAAGAGTATAAAATAAAAAATTGTTCATTGAGGAAACGACTGCAAAAAAGTAGCGATGACGCGAATGAGAAACCTTAGCTAGACAAATCTCTAGGCAAAGAATCGGTAACTATGGTTCAAACCCCTCCCCCCACCCCACCCCAAGGTGTCCTTTTCACTCAAAGACATATTCCTTAGACACAACTAGTTTGAAGGATGCTAACAAGGGTAGTGACACTTTCACTCCTATCATAAGGAAAAACCACACATGAACCCTAGGTGAGATATAAAACTTCTAAGAAATCTTGCTCCAATGAAGAGACCGAGAAAATCAAATTAAAAAAAACAAAGAGAAAATAATACCTTGGATTAAATGGGCAAATATAATTAGGGGAAGGATTAAGCAAGGTTAGATAGCAACCAAGAAGACTACTCCATTAGTAAATAGAAGGATCTAGATAGTGAAACACTGATAAGTATTTTGAATATCCTAGACACATATACGAAGAAGAAAGGAACAAGAAAAAACAAAGGGATGGAAAGAGAAGGTCCACGTGGTTCCTAACCCTAGCCCTAGAAATGGTCCCACATGCCGGTTGGTCGAATAACCTTCTGAAATCCAAAATAAGAATAAAGAGTTTAAGAAGAGTAATATTCATGAAGATTACATCGTTCAACATTCATGGTCTTTCAAACTTGAGAAGGGCCACAATTATTAATCAATGGGTAAACAAAAAGTACGTCAACCCTTGTTTTATCTACTAACAAGAGGTAATGATGGGAGGACATGACTTGTCCAACAAGCTCAAGAAGTTCCTTCCCATCGTCTACTTTAGCATTAGTTTTTTTATCATTTTTTTTTTCAGTTTCCTTGTGAAAGCCTATGAATTTCACTAAACATCCTTGGCTACATGTTGATCTATATATTTTCTCTACTCTCTAAGTGCATTGTGATATCATGAACATCTAATCCAATGCTTTCCAAGTGAGGGTCTCACCAACTCAATGTTGGATCTGAGTGTGGGTGACATAAAGACTGACATGAAGAAAAGCAAAGGATTCAACATGAGAGAAGGGAAAAGTTGTATGCTAGACTCTCGTTGTAGCTCAATGATGAGTAGCACCGCCTTTAATGTCAATCCGGGAAGACATGAGGATGGTATGAAGACCTCGAGCAAGTGAAGGCACAAATGCGTGAGTGAGAAGCACACCAACATGCACACACATACACACACTCGCGCACACACGGCAAGAACAAAGAGAGTAAGACAATGGAATCACTTCTATTACAACCAAGTTCTCATACAAGCTCAAAACTACAAGAGGCTAACCCAAAAATGAGCTCTTTAGCTCTATTTATAGTTTTTGACTAGCTTTGGCCCTGTCCAAACCTAGTGTCCGGCTTAGTTAAAAATTAGGTTCCAGGGCTTATTTGAGGGCTCAAACGAGATCTAAAAAATATGAAAATTGGCAAGCAACTACTTCTAAGGCTCCCCAAGCTCAAGGACTCCTCAGCTTGCACAAAATGGAGCTACGAAAAGATGAAACGGTATTTACAATGGTTGTTAGTGATGAGAATCACTTTTAAAATGATGTCAGGACTCGAAAAAAAAAATGATGGGATGCCTCAGTGCTAGATCTGCATGTCTGCCCGTACTTGCTTCTTCCCGTATAATGCCAACACTCTCCCCCCCCTAGCGTCTGTCGTCTCTGACAGACCTCTGCTCCACGGTTTGATCAATGTACTGTTGTAATATGTCGGTTGCCAATTCTTGTTCTTTAATCCGTAGTCCCCGGACCAAATCTCTTTGCAGGGCATCCCAATTAACTGCTCCAAGCATGTCAGGTTGTGGTGTGGTGTAGAGCTCTGAGTGCATTGTTTGTTCACACGTGAATAGTTGTAGCAGGTGGGTTGGGCGTGGTGCAAATACTTCTGAGTGTGACTCCCAAAACCCCGTGGTGAACATGTCATCAAAAGTTTGCTTGTAGCACGCAGGGAGATATCTAATCCTTGCATGTCACGCATAAGCGACTCGAATGCTCGGGGTCGTGCTCATATCATAAAGCAAATCGTAATTTCCATTTATGAAGCCCAGAATTGGAGGCTGGATGTTACGTACATTTCGGAAAGTCTTTAACACCACTTGCATCAGGTCCAGGATTTTGAGCATCATCTGGGCAGCTACGTCCGCCATGGGGTGGAGGCGTGGTATCCAATGTCTGATGGTAGCCATCATATATGCTACTGTAGGTGTGCCTGTTGGTGGTGCGATAGAGGGGTAATTGAGCCATTGTTTGCAATTTGCATTGTTCTGAACCTTGATGACAAATGCTTTCCATGATCTTCTTCTCTGCACTCACCCAAAGCAAGGGTTATATTTCAAATGCATGGGAGCGTGATCCCATGTTCTAAGCATTTCCGGATAGGTCTCAAGTAACTTTTGCCTCAAGATGGGTTGGAATATGGCCCCTTTTTTGGCTGCCTCTGGAATATCCTCTAGTTCGAATTGTGTTGCGAAGGTGGGATACTTGTTGGTTATGCGTTTGATCTCAGCATTGTAGTCCGCCAACAGTACAAAGTAGGGCTTATATTGTAATTCTGAACTGGTTATCAACCACCTAGGAGCCAAGTGCGTGAAATATTCAGATTTGAGTATGGTCTCCTCAATGGTTTTCATGGCGAGCATCTGAGTTGCTATGCGCTCTTCGTGAGTGTGGCCCATCTCTTCTACCTACTTCATCCAAGCAGCAGGGGGTTCTTCGTAAGTGTGCTGTCCCTCGTCAGTGATTCTGCCTCCTAGAAGAGGTTGAGGCTCATAATTATCTTCAAATGTATCTTCCACTGGAATGACAATGGCCTCCTCTTCTGTTGGTTGATCGGGTGGAGAGGGGGGTCGTTCATATTGTAACAGCTTAATCTTTAATTCTGCAACTTGCTGGCGTAGTTGAAGTACCTCATTCGCCATTGAAGATTTGGGCTCTGGTGAAGTAGCAGAATTGACCATCTCTTTAGGTTCTGATGGGTGTGGTGGGGGCACTTGGGATCTCTGTAGTCCCTTTACCTGATCTGCCAACTGGTCGTGTGCTTCCAAGAGGGTCGCATAATCTTCTAACACCCGCTGAATGTGTTCTGAGGGAATAGCTTGGAATTTGGAAGGGTCTATAGGTGCCCCTGGAGTATTTTCTATGGCGGCTTCGAGATTGTCTTGATTTTGTTGCTGTAATCTCCTGTTTTCTTCTTGGGCAGCTGCTCGGTGACGACGAAGCAAAGCCATGTTTCTTTGTAGTCTAGCATTGCGTGTCAGCTGATCTCTGAGTTTTTCTTCCATAGCCTTACCCGTCTCCGTATACTTGGCTTCGAGTTGTGCATGAGATTGCTGGAGGGCGGTAACCTCTTGTTGTAATGCTGTATTACTCAACTCCAAGGCATTGACACGTGCCTGGAGGTGAGCCGACAATTTGCAAAGCTCATTGTTATTCTCTTCCAATAATCTATACTCTTGCTTAAGTTGTGTGGCAACTTTGAACATAATGTCTAGTGCATGACTAAATGAGGTGGATGCAGGGGTAGAGGTGGAAAATGCAAGGGTTCGGGCAATGGGGAAGGGAAAAGGGGATGATGTGTCTACAGTGATTGGAAATGGTGATGTGAGTGAAGTGAAATGTGATGATGTTGGAACAACAGTGGTAGTGGGTGGTCCGATGGATGGTGAAATGTCCATGGGATCGGACGTGATTGTGTGAAAAGTGTGAATCGTGAATATTGGAATGGTGGGTGGTGTGTTAGTGGTGGCCGTGAATGTGGGGGAGGTGGGTTGGGAAAGGGACTTTCTATTATGATTCTCATTTTGTTGCACTATATTTACAAGGTTTGCCAAGAATGGAGGTAGGGTGGTGTGTGTAGGTTCTGAGGAGGTTGAGAGGGGTACAGTGGGTAGGGGTTGCTAAGTCGGAAATGTGGTGGTGAAGGGAAATGGGTGTGTTAGTGTTTGGGTAGGGACATGTGGCTGTCCAAGAGCTGGTTGAAAAGAAGGGTGACCTATGATGGTTTGATGGGTGGCAGGATGACCTAAATGAGGTTGGGAAGATGGACCTGCAATGATAGGGGTAGAGACAGGTAAGGACTACAAGATGGTGGTGTGCGATATAGGTTCACTATGGGTGGACACTGGTTGTTCAGGAAGGCTAGTGGTGAGGGGTTTTGAGGGCTCGATGGGAGGTGACGGTGGAGATGGTATCTGTATATTTACATCTGGTTCATCTCTGTTAGTTGGGCTGGCCATGTGAACATCTTCTTGAGTGGTGGTAGGGAGTGAGGTAGGGACTTCCATTTGAATCATCTTTCCCCTTCACGGTCGCGTATCGATCCTTCGTTGGTCATATTGAGGGGTATTATTATATACCATGGTCCTCATGGCTTCCACGATTCCACAGGTATCTGCCAAAAGATTCAATGATTCTACAAAATGAGAGTCTACATTTTCCGCTTGCAACATCTGGTTCACCAGTGCTCTATTTGCCTCTTTGGACATCTTATGCCTTTTCTGTACTTGCTCGATCGTTTTGTAGAGTCGTTTGAGTTGTGCAGTGTAGGTACGGGCTACCTCCTCACTCTCCTCTGATTCATTCCTCTGCATCTCCTCTTGTTCATGTGTGCCTCCCGTCTGAGTGTGTTGTGCCTCATCTTCCCAATGTACTCTTCGTGCTTGACCATGTGATCGTCCTCTCTGGGATGATGATCCAGGTCCGTCGGTCTCTGAGAAAAACTCACTCTCAGATAATTGGGCTGTTTGCAGGAAGCTTTCAAAGTCAAAAGATGGATCCTCTGCCAAAGTAGCCATGCATGCAAGCTCAATATCCGAGGGTAGTGGAGGGGATGATGGAGTGGGTTGTACCATGCCCTCTGATTGTATAGGAGGCTTCTGTGGTGACCTCACGAGGAATTAGAACATGTGAAAGAGATCCACGCATTCTTTTTGCGAGTTGAACCCCTGACTTCCACCCCTGGAAGAATTCCAACTATGAGTACTTAAGGGCCCGTGCGATCGGCACATCATAGGCAAGGCATCTGTAAATAATTCTTGTAATAGCACAGCATGTTGGTGTAATTTGCAAGCCCACACATTTGGCTCAAAGGATGCATTAAAGTCTACACATACATGAAGAAGCATAGGAACATATGCTAGTGGCTAATTACCACTTTACCTCATTGTAAAAGTCAAATTGACTTGGAATCTTTTGTAATCACCTACCAAAGTGAGTCGTGGAAAAAGTAGCTCATTTGATTGAAGGAATATCTCCTAACATGTAGGAGATTGATCATAGGGAGCCAAAAATTGAATTTGAATTCAAATCTTTGTTCATCACATATAAAAAGAGACAATGAAAAGTCGCGGGTAGCAGAGATCATTCCCGAGCCTCATTCTACTGAGTTTGAGTGTGTGTGAGGAACATACCATAGCCTACACCTCTCTACACCATTAGGCAATGTTATTCATGCCAATGGGATTGTATACAAGTGCTAATTAATAGATACATTTACATCATTAATCTCTGAGTTCTCTGTTAGTCTACTCAAAAGTCTGTCAACTTGTCAAGGGCATATCTCAATCAATTCTCCACTAAATCAAGTGAGTCAAAGCTTGTTGGATTCCGCTCAACGTCATCTACATGCTATCAAAGTTTGAAGTAATTCCATTCAGCCATTTCTGAGAAATCTGCGTCGAGGTGAACTCTGGTCATTTTCTGTTAGAGTCCTAAAAAGTCGGGGGTATAGCTAAACTTGCTAAATTGATTTCTCTTAGCATAGTTTATCTTTTTACATCATTCCACTTTCAAATGGTAGCTTACTAAGCTAATTAAATACCCCTAGAAGGAATTTTATCAATTTCTACAGTGCTGGTCACACTGAGCAAAACAGTCAACAGGTGTCAAGACATAAATAGAAGGTTTTCTTGAGTTTGTGAACTTCAAGGTTATCTGTTTTGGTTCAATCATTACACACATCACTTCCAAGGTACATAGGCTATTTTTTGGTGTTATTGGAAAGCTAAGAAGGTCTACTTATCAACTTTGAAGCAAAAGAGGGCTGGTACAAAGCAGGTTTAGCAGTACCTACTCAGTCTCTTGGAGCATTCATCCATCTATCCCAACAGTGTTATCAGAGCAATAGAGGTAAAATGGGAGATGGTTTTCCTTCATTTATTGATAAATTGGACAGGAACAACTATTAAGCTTGGTCTCTAAGGATGAAGACCTACTTACAAGGAAGGAGTCTCTATGGATACATCTCAGGAGATGAGGAATTGCCCTCATTCAAAGCAAGAGGATTACCAACCAAGGAAGAACAAGAAAAGCTCAACACATGGTGTGCTAAGGATGCATTGGCAAGGTCATATTTACTCAACTCTATCTCTGACTTTCTTTTGCCACATATCAGAAATTGTAAGACATCCCAAGAAACTTGGGAAACCTTGTCATCATATTTTTCCTCCAATACAAGGGCTAGGAAAAATCAGTTGTGGATTGAATTCACAACACTAAGGAAGCAACCTAAGCAAGTTGTTTCAGAATTTGTGACCAAGATCAAAGATGTTGCAGATCAGTTAGCAAGGATAGGAGAAGAGATTGAAGAAGAACAAATTGTAAGGCAAGTGATCAATGGAATCAAGGCTGATGATAAATGGGAAAGCTTCACCACTGCAATGGATCTCTACATGGACATGCACACTCTAGATCTTACAACTCTCATGGGACAACTATTTACACATGAAGCAAAGCTCACCAAAAATGGAGATACATCCAAAGGTAATAACTCTTCTGCCCTATACACTGATAAGAAGTCTAAGGATAAAGGCAAGAGCAAGAAGATGGAAGATGAAGGCTCTACCTCCCAAGCCAACTATGCAGGGAGAGGTAGATCTTCAAGAGGAAGGGGCAGAGGAGGTAAGCAAGGTAGGGGGAGACCCTATAACTCATCACCATGCAACATTTGTGGTTTATCAAATCATACTACAGATGAGTGTTTCATGAATTACAAAAATCATAGAGGAAGAGGCTACCAAAGAGGTGGACACTCACAGTCAAGAGGAAGGTTCAATCATCACCAAGGCCACAACAACAATTAAAACAACAATTACAATGGCAACTACCAAGGAGGATTCAAAACCAGAAAGGACTACAACAACTACACAGAGGAGCAGGATGACTCTCTTCTGATCATGAACATGACTTCAAAGTCAGGTACAAATGATGACCACCTATTCTACATTGATTCAGGGTGCTCAAATCATGTGGCTGGCAATGTGGCACTACTCTCTGATCTTGAGGAACCAAAAGGTAAACATCAAGTCCAAACAGGTGATGATACAAAGCATTCAGTAGTTAAAGTTGGAAATGTTAAAACTTGTGATGGTAATCAGAATTTGTTGAGCAAGGTACTCTATGTACCAACCATTACCAAAAATTTGATGAGTGTTGGTCAGATTGTGGAGAAAGGTTTGCAGGTCAGATTCAATCAATATGGAGCATATGTGGAGGACCCAAGACATGGGTTCAAGAGGATTGCTAAAGGAGAAAAATCAAGTAGACTTTTCACTTTTGAGTTGGAAGATACAAAGAATATTGCACTATACAGTTATAAAGATCAAACACTTTTAGAGCTTGAGATTTGGCACAAAAGGTTAGGGCACATAGGAGAAAGAACCTTGAAACAAATGTGCAGGGACCAATGTGTGCTTGGGATACCTAATGTATCCAAGCAACATATGATTTACAAGTGTGGTGCTTGTCAATTTGGTAAGTCTCACAGGTTACCCTTCTCTAAGAAAGGATATATGCATGAAGACTACCTAGAACTTGTACACACAGATGTTTGGGGACCTAGCAAAGACCCCTCAGTCTCAGGATCAAGGTACTATGTGTCTTTCATTGATGATTATAGCAGATGGACTGTATTATACTTCAGGAAGCATAAGGATGAGGTATTTAATTTTTTAAAGAAATATCTTGCATTAGTTGAAAACCAGACAGGAAGGAATTTGAAGAGGCTAAGGTCAGATGGAGGAGGTGAGTACTTCTCCAATGAATTTGAAGACTTCTTGCAGGACAGAGGCATCAAAAGAGAGATAACCACAAGGTATTCTCTTGAATAGAATGGGGTAGTTGAAAGAAGAAATAGGTTAATTGTTGAGACAGCTAGATCTATGCTTAATGAGAAGAAATTACCTAACTATCTATGGGTAGAAAGTGTTTCTACTGCCACCTACCTCATAAACAGGTTACCATCTAAGTCACTTGATGGTATGACACCATATGAAGCATGGCATGGTAAGAGAGCATCATTAGATCACTGCAAAATATTTGGATGTGTAGCATATGTGCACATTCCTTCTCAGATAAGAGGTAAGCTAGACCCAAAGGCTGAAAAATGCATTTTCATTGGGTATGATTTAAATCAAAAAGGTTATAGGTTTTATAATCCTACCAATAAGGGATTTATGGTAAGCAGAGATGTGATCTTTGATGAAAATGATTCTTGGTATGAGAATGAATGCAGGAAGGTCAAACTACCCTATGATTTGGAAGAGGAATTTCCAAAACTTGCAAAGGAGGAACCTACTCAGAATGAAGACTCAAGTTCAGATGATGAAGACACTATCAACCTTGAAGAATTCAAGGCATGGAAGTCCAAGGGCAAAATGAAGATGAAGAAGCTTGAAGACATACCTGAATCTTCAACTCAATCAATCGGAAGATCTCAAAGAGAAAGCAAGAAACCTATCAGATATGGGTATGATACATCTCTTGTTACTAAACATTCAGTTTATCTTGCCAAAGATTTGTCAAATGAAGAACCAAGAAGAAGCAATAACCAAATCAGAATGGAAAGAAGCCATGGATGAGGAGATTGAAGCACTCAAGGAGAGTGACACATGGGAGTTAGTACCCAAGAAGGATTCTATGAAGGTAATAGGATCGAGATGGATTTATAAGTTGAAAAGAAATTTTGATGGAACAATTAATAGGTACAAAGCCAGGTTGGTAGCCAAGGGTTTTGCACAAACCCAAGGCATTGACTATGAGAGACATTTTCTCCTGTGGCCAAGATGCCAACAATCAGAGTGTTGGTAAGTGTGGCTACATCAAAGAATTGGAACATGTACCAATTGGATGTCAAGAATGCTTTCTTGAATGGATGGATTTCAGAAGAGGTTTATATGTCACAACCTCCTCGCTATGAGGACCCTAAGAAGGTAATTTAGGTTTGCAAAATAAAGAAGGCTTTATATGGATTGAAGCAGGCACCTAGGGCATGAAATTACAAGTTAACTACATACCTCCAAGAACAAGGTTTTGTCATGAGCAAGGCTGACACTTCTCTGTTCATTAAGAGAAGTAATTCAGAGGTAATATATCTCTGTGTTTATGTTGATGATATCATCATTACAGGTAATGATGTCAATGGAATCAGGTATATCAAAAGCCAGATGATGAAGGAGTTCAAGATCAATGATCTTGGTTTATTGAAGTACTTTCTAGGGCTTGAATTAGTTTACACTAATTCAGGGATATACATTACTCAGAAAAAGTATGTACAGGATATGTTGAAGAAGTTTCACTTGCAGGATGCTAAAGTAGCAAGCACTCCAATGGAGGTAAACCTAAAGCTAAGTGCCCATGAAGGTGATGAAGTCAAAGACATTACAGGTTATCAAAGTATGGTGGGTAGCTTGAACTATGCTACTCTTACAAGAATTGATATTGCATATGGAGTAAGTGTGCTAAGTCAATTTATGCACAAGCCAAGGATACCTCACTTAGAGGCTGCCAAGAGAAGCTTGAAGTATCTCAAGGGTACACAGAACCATGGTTTGTATTTCCCTTACACTTCAGATATTGATATCAAAATTTATTCAGATGCAGATTGGGCAGGATGCAAGGATGATAGGAGGAGCACTTCTGGATATATATCTTTTGCAAGTGACAAACCAATTTCATGGTCTTCAAAGAAGCAACCTACTGTTGCTTTGTCTTCCACAGAGGCAGAATATAGAGGACTGGCTAATGCCACACAAGAAGCAATTTGGATTAAGCTTTTGTATACAGAATTGGGTTTGTATACTAGGTCACCAATTATCTTTGGAGATAATACAAGTTCTCTTCACCTTGTAGCTAATCATATCTATCATGCTAGGACCAAACACATAGAGGTTCATTATCATTATGTGAGAGAGAAATTGATAAGCAAGGACATTCAACTTACCTATAACTTACCTATGTATCAATAAACATGCAATGTGCAGATTTGTTGACTAAAGCTTTGGATGGAACAAAACTTTGCAGGTTCAAATCCATGATTGGATTGCAGGATATACTTGAAGATTGAAGATGAAGACTTAAGCCAAAATGTTTGGCTTGAGAGGGAGCTGTTGGTGTAATTTGCAAGCCTACACATTTGGCTCAAAGGATGCATTAAAGTCTATACATACATGAAGAAGCATAGGAACATATGCTACTGGCTAATTACCACTTTACCTCATTGTAAAAGTCAAATTGACTTGGAATCTTTTGTAATCACCTACCAAAGTGAGTTGTAATCTCCTAACATGTAGGAGCTTGATCATAGGGAGCCAAAATTTGAATTTGAATTCAAATCTTTGTTCATCACATATAAAAAGAGACAATGAAAAGTCGCGGGTAGCAGAGATCATTCTTGAGCCTCATTCTACTGAGTTTGAGTGTGTGTGAGGACTATACCATAGCCTACACCTCTCTACACCATTAGGCAATGTTATTCATGCCAATGGGATGAAGAACTAAAAGGTCCACCAAACTCCTCCAAATTCCAACTTGGACTCCCAGATATGATCTGCATCTCCCAAATCTCATGGCATCTCATTGAACCAATGAGAATGTCCTTTCACTCTCTCTGTTAGGCCACTCGGTGGATCCGAGATGGGAATTCTTCGCACATTGAGGAACTCTTTAGGCCTCGCTGTTAGTGGAGCCTCCACAGGCATGGTATCCCAATTGTTTTGAGTACTAGGGCCTGCCTGGGAGCTCGTGCCTACTGTTGCCGCCATGAAACTTTTGATGCTTATCTGCTAGAATAAGAAAGGCACATTAGTGTTGCATAGGAAACAGGATGCATTGGTGTTCCCTCCACAATACTAACATGACAATCCAGATGGTTAGTGGTTAGAGGTGAAGTGTTTGTGATAGATTTGAGTGGTGGTTAGTGGGTTATGTCATCCTAGATGCATACTTGGGATATGCAATGTTCTCAGAATGCACCTACCTCAGAGTGGATGGATTTACAAAATTGGGTCAGGGGGTTTGATACAGGGTTTAAGTCTCCAAACTTTGATTGAGGATTCATAGCTCTTAGAGCTGATGACAGGGAAAGATTTATGAACTAGATTGTGCTAGATTTGGGACCTTTTGGGTACCCATTTCCAGAAATTTCTAGGTTTGATCGAAGGTGTAGCAGTGTGAGGTGTAGGTATCTACCCTTAGCTGTTTGCCAAGAGTACTTGTGAGTGTTGATTTGAGCTAGTGACTGGGGGTGAAGTTATTTGGGCTTGTAAGCAGGCCTTGGGCACCCATATCCATCTAGCATTAGGGATTGCCTTCATTGACCGCTTAGAGACCCAAATAGAAATGGTATGTCTAGATTGTTGCCTAGGGAGCTCCTTCGTTTTAGGCCTTGACAGTGTGGCTTGATTGATGCTCTTTTGAGAACCTGCCTCTGGGGTCGTGGTTTTGTCCTTCTTGTGTATCCAGATCTGCTTCATGCCACTAGGTACTCCGTATTGCACAGGTTGGTGCCCCTGCTTCTTGATCATCGGTTTCTTTCGTTAGGGGTTCTTGATATAACTTGACTCTGCATCCGCTTATGTAACTTGGTAGTACGTCACCTTCTAGAGTGGCTAGTTGTACTGCTCCACTAGTTGAAATCCTATTTATGATCATAGGTCCATAGCCACGCTTCTCTAACTTTCTCGCATGTTGCTTCAGGGTGTAAACTAGTACTAGATCTCCTGCCTTCAAGCCTTTGTCCTTAACATGGGCATCAAAGTATGCCTTCTGTCTTTTCTTAGCTGCATATATTCCCGCTGCCGCTCTTAGTCTTGTTTCACCTAGTCGTTCTAGATCAAGAATTCTAGAAGAGAGCTCATGCCCTGTCCAGTTATACTCCTCTGCTACTCTCAATGTAGGTATCAAAAGTCCAATGGTAGCATCGCATTCTGGCCAAACACCATCTGAAAGGGTGTGGCTTGGAGTACCGTTTTATAGGCAACTCGGTATGCCCAAACAGCGTGGTGTAGCTGTTTGTCCCAATCAGAGCATTTATTATTCACTAATTTGGTGAGCACATTGCATAAAATCTTATTTGTGCTTTCAGCTTGTCCATTATCTTGTGGGTGATAGGGAGAAGACTTCTTGTGTATCACCAAGAACTCTTGAAGAAGATTTTCAATGACTTCATTTAAGAAGTGAGTCCCTCTATCACTTACTAACTCTATTGGCAATCCGTATCTAGTGAGCACATTCTCAAATAAGAACTTTGCTCTCGTTTGAGCATCATTCTTTGTAGTGGCTTTCACTTCTACCCACTTGGTTAGATAGTCTGTGGCCACAATGATATACTCAGCATGTGAACCCTTAGCGGGGGGATTAATAGGACCCACAAAGTCTATTCCCCACTTAGAGAATTCACATCCACCCATCATAGGCTTCAATGGCATCTCATCCTTGCGTATGGGATACTGGGTTCACTAACAAACATCACATCTCTTCACGTAGGTATGTGCATCCATGTGAAGAGTTGGCCACCAAAGACCTGCAAATAAAATTGCCTTGATCACCCAATCTGGCCCAAAGTGTCCTCCTGCTACACCCTGGTGAGCAGTGTCCAAGATCTTCAAACATTCGCTCTCATGGACACAGTCTCAGGTAACCATCTTTACCACGTTTGTATAAACTATCACCAATGATTGCGTAATCTAAGGCTTCTTGTTCCAAACTCCTTTGTCTAGCCAAAGTCATATCTTGAGGGAATGTTTTCGTCCTCAGAAAGGCTACTAATGGTTCACTCCAATCTGGTACTAAAGATACTCGATAAAGAGTAGCATGTACCACTGGTGGTTTAGTGCAACAGATTGGGCATTCTTTGCACATCCTATGGACATCAACTTCCATAGATGGCCAATGCACTCCTAGTCTCCTCAGTGTCTGTAGGGTTCGTTGTTTTGAGTAGTGTTGCTCTAATGCACCTACATGTGCTAATTGCAACCATTTAGCGTACTTGTCCTCTTCCATGCAACAGGCTAATACTCCTTGCTCCGTATGTTTGTACATACTTCCTGCCAAGATATGATACTTTTGAGCTTTTACCATCTCTCTATCTTCTGTGTGTATTACCGGGTGGTTAGGCCCGTATGTCAATACTGGCACTGATGGCTTAGCCCACTGAGGTACAACTTCCAAATTAAACAAGTAAGCATCCGGTAAGTCATCTGACACTCCTTGTGGGGCCTCTCCTAATGTGAGCCTTGAGAGATGATCTACTCTCAGATGAGTCTTGACTTTCCTCACCACAACCTCAAAGTCGTATTCCATTAGTAAGAGGAACCATCTTACCTATCTGCCTATATTGCATGGCTTGTTTACCAAGTACAACAGAGCTTGATGATCAGTAAAAAAATTAAACTTATTTGCAAGCAAATAGTGTCTAAACTTTTTAACTGCATATACCATGCCTAACCCTTCTCGTTCAGTGGTGGTATAATTTTGTTCAGTTGCATTCAACTGTCTACTGGCATAGGCAATTGGAAGATCCATGTTACCTTCACCTGTAGGTTGTGCGAGTACGCATCCAATAGCATAATTGGATGCATCCACATGGACATGGAATGGCTTATTCCAATCTGGTGTGGTCAAGATTGGTGCTGAACATAATCTTCATTTGAGCTCCTTGGAAGAGTTCTCACATTCATCAGTCCACTCAAAGTTAGTTAGAAGAGCATAGAGAGGCTTTGCAATGACTGCATACATGTGAATGAATCGGCGGTAGTAACCACAATGCCCCATGAAGGCCTGTACCTCCTTGACATTCCTTGGCCTAGGCAGTTCTGCAATGGCTCTCACTTTCTCCTCATCCGTGGATATGCCATTTTTTGACACTGTGTCCTAGAATTTTGCCTTGTCTGACCATGAAAACACACTTTTCTGGGTTCAGGCAGACTTGATATTCTCTACACTTGTCAAATATTTGTTTGAGTTCAGGTACATGGGTCTGTCTAATGTTGGAATGAGCACATAGATCATCCACATAGACTTCCAAATTTTTCCTCAAGAACTCTTTAAACACGTGGCACATCAGCCTCTGGAATGTTGCAGGTGCATTGGTAAGCCCGAATGGCATTACCCGAAAGGCAAATATGTCCCACTCTGTGGAAAAAGCCGTCTTATGCTGATCTTCTGGTGCAATGGCTACTTGATTGTAGCCAGAGAACCCATCTAAGAAGCTGTACACTTCCTTGCCTGCTACCCTTTCTAATAGATGCTCAGTGATAGGAAGCGGATAACTATCCCTGATAGTGGCTGCGTTAACCTTCTTCAAGTTAATGCATACACGTAATTTGCCATTCTTTTTGGGCACCACTACAATGGGGGATACCCACTCAGTGTGCTCAATTTCATAACAAATCCAGCTTCAACCAAGCGATCTATCTCCTCTTTGATCTTGGCAGCATAGTTGTCATTGTATGTGTATGGCTTTTGTTTAGAGGGTCTTGCATCTGTGGTCATGGGAATCGTGTGTGAGCATATGTCTGGGTCGACCTCTTTCAAGTCCTTATAACTCCAAGCGAATACATCTCTGTATTCTCTTAGCAGGACTATCAACTCTTGCTCTTCTTCTCCCGTCAGGTCATGCCCTATGTAGGTGCATCTTTCTTCTCCCTCTTCTATGGCTACAACTATTTTCTTGGTAGTTTCCTTGCTATCATAGGCCTCTCTTGATTGTGCCTCGTGTTTAGGCATTCTTATCACGACTCTCCTATCGTCTATCTCATATTTTTTAAAGTTTTCACGGACCTCAAACAACGATTCTTCTTCCTCCGGAGTGACTTCCTTTTTCTTTCTTTTCTTTCCCTCACTCTTAGTGGTCACTTCTGTGATTAATCTCATATCATTAATGATCTCTTTGTGTCTCTGAGGGTGAACTTCTACTTCATAGAAGTATTCCTCATCTGATGCAAATTGTGGGTCCATAATGATTGATTCTAGCTCAGAGTCACTTGCATCCTCAAATGTATCAGGTCTAGGTTCGCATTCTTCTAAAATTGAGTCTCCCATGATTGGCTCTATGGAGAAGACTGAAATGTCATAGCCCTCCTTGTCACAGTGGGGTGTCCATTGTTCTTCATTGATGGCTACATCCATCGTTGCTAAAATTTCAACCCAACCATGAGGTTCAAATTCTTCATCAGGGAAAACTACAGGTGCATAGGCTGGGTCTTGAATTGATCTATGGGTTTCTTTTGCACCTACCTCTCGGGCTTTTTCTCTCTTCTCTTCTTCTACTGCCACCTTGCACATCCATAAGTGGGTGTCTTCATGCATCCATGAGGATCCTGATCCTATGGAATGCACTGACTCAGTATCATCTTTGGCTCTATGGATGGGATTCCATTGGATAGGGGGTACATCTCTATGAGAGTAATCCTTGAGATTGACTTTGGTTGTAACACCTAAGTGTTGCAAATGCAAGGAATTGGTTCCCCAATCCTATACCACTTGCAACTGCCGCATAAATGGTCTCCCCAAAATCATCTCATAGGCCTGGTTTTTGCTAAAGTCACATATAGCAAATGTATGCTCAAACTCTACACCACATGTAGTGAGAGTTATTCCTTCTAGCAATCCCAAAGGTCTCTCAATATGACCATCGGCCATTTTCAATTTCATTCTCGTCGGCCTGAGTGCTAGCTTGCCCCAACGCTTCCATAGGGAAGTGGTAGCAATTGCAACTCCTGCACCTGAGTCCAAAACTGCTTTGGTTGTGTATTCCTGATGGGTAACTGGGAGATAGGTATTTCCTTCTTCTCCTTCACTCATATCTCCTATCTTATCCAATGGTATTTCTGGCACTGTTCTATGTGATCCTACCTGGGAACGCGATTTTGCTATGTCTGGCACTTGTTGGCTACGTGTTTTCACACTTCTGGCTTAACTTTGAGTAGCTCTTCTAAAGTGAGGTTGCACTGCACTTTAGTGTTCTTTATCACCTCAGTATTCCTAGGTATGATCGAATCTTTGTTTCTTATCATGATCGTGGGTGCTCTCATGCAAGTTGACTTGGTTTCCCATGGGCCTGTGAAATAGGGTAGTTCCTGTAAGGAATCAGACTTCATGTGCATCATCCACAAGTTCAATGGGAGGAGGGGCTTCACTTTCCTTTGCCCATTTCTCTTCTTGAATCTCTCTCAGGAACTCTGGTGAATACCTATTCATAGAAGAAGAGGTGTCTGGTTCAGTGGAGTTAGGCACATAAGCTTCCTGGGGAGGAATGCTTATTCTATCTCTTGCACTCTCCTTAATCTGGGAGGTGACTCCTTTCCCAGACTTTGTAAGTAACCTCTCCAACCTATCCAATAGACCATCAAAATGCAACGGTGTTCTAGTGGAGCTAGGGCTATTGAACAAGCGACTTGCTTCGAAAATGCCTTGCGCCAATTCTACCATTTTAGCACAAAGTTTTGTTCTCTCTATCTCTAGATCGGCTCTAGGGTAACATTTGTCATGATCTGTCACATTTGGCCCTTCTTGGATCCTGGCCTGATATGCTTTAAGCATCATGTCTAGATCCTCAGGAGTGGGATCGGCTAGGACTGATCCTACTCTGGGTGGTGGGTGGGTTACGTGTGGTGGATTAGAAAGTTGGGGGATGGAAGGTGATGGGTTGGAGGGAGACGGAAATGGTGGTGGTGGGGTAGTGTGAGAGTGCTTTTGAGATGCGAGTTCACTTATCTTTGCTTTGGTTTCTCTCAAGCTTTCTTCAAGTTCACTCATTTTATGTGACCATTGTATTTTCATTCTCTCCCGGCTATCTCTCCATGCTCTTGTCCTCTTCTTGGTTATACTCTCTGTCTCACTAACCTCCGAACTCTTTTCCTGTCCTACTGCTTGGGTTTGCTGCAAGGCTTGAGCTCTAGTGACCACATGCACGGGGGCTGTGGACGTTATACTTCCCGTAGAGTCTACCACTAACCCAATGACGTTGATAGGAGTGATTTTTGGTAGGTTATTGGGGTTCTTCGGGCAATCTCGTAAGAGATGCTCTTTCCCACAATCTTGACAAAAGCCCTGAATTGTCACTGGTTGGGGTTGTGTAGGGGTAGGCAGTGGGCAATCACGTATAAGGTCATCTCCCTGACATCTGAAGCATGGTCCTCTAGGAAATGGGGGTCGCACTTGCCTAGGTTGAAGTCTAGAGTTGGGGTTTGTGTACATGACATTAGCATACTCAGGCTCCCCACTATTTTCACTTGGGTCCTCATAATAGTATGGCTCGTTATGCTCGGGTGACTGCATGTAGTAAGCCTGTGGGCTGTCAATATGTGTGGAGTCAAAACTATGGTCACTTGGATCACTGTTTGATAGCAACGGTGTGACTGGGACTATGGCTTTGTTCAGATTTTCTTCAGCAGATGCATATTTTACTGGGATTACATTGGTTGGAGCAGGGGGTTGCTGGGCAAGGACTGGTTGAGGTCTCTGTTGCCCTTGATAAGGTGGCTGATAAGGTTGCTGTGGTCTGCCGTATTGCTGTGGTGGGTACTGGTTCTGGTATCTACCCTGTTGTGGATATGGCTGAGGGTAATTTTGCCTGGCAGTTTGTTTGTTATAAGGGCAGTCTTGTGCGGTGTGGTTGGTGTACCTTCGCTCTATTGTGCAGTACTGGCTACTAGGATTCACTTGGGGTTGAGCCATAATGGGACATACACTTGCCATATGGTCACCTCCACAAGTATAGCACCGCTTAATTGGGGCAAATCTTGGGATTTGTTTGCTAGAGACACCTAGTTTTTGAGCTACCTTTTCTGCAAGTTCTTCAATGGATGTGGATTGACCTGACATAAGGCTACTAGAGCTATCCGAATCCTTGTAGATTTTTTGATAGCTCCAACTCCTCGCCTAGATTATCCTCAATGTCTATGCACATGTGCATGCATTCTTCTATAGTTCTAGGGTCCTTCAGATATACATATGACCTGAACTTGGTGCTCAACAATCCATCTAAGAACAAAGCCACTTGCTTGGCTGGTGTGGGTAACTCAGGCATTGGGCACCTCTCTAGGTATTGCCTAAACCGTCTTCCTGCTAGTCTGACCGTCTCTTGAGGTGTTTGCTTAAAGCTATGAATCAGGGAGGAGGTATTATGTCGTATGCCACTCTTAGAGAATTCAGTGACGAAAGCCTCTAAAAGTTGGTCTATGCTCCTAAACTGCCTCTCGTTCAGGGGTTGAAACCATGTAAGGGCAGTCTTCCTAAGGGTTAGACCAAAAGCATTGTATTGCGTGAATAGGTCCTCCACTTGTTCAGCTCTCAAGACTTGTCTAAATTCAGCTACATGATCGTATGGGTCTCCTGTGCCATCGAAATAGTTCTTCATGGACTTCACCAACTGGGTTGGCCTCAGGGTCCTAGTGTGTTCTCTCGGCCTTGGCAAAGGGAAATCATCAGTATTTCTTTGGTTCCTTGGGGCTCTCGGTCTCTCGGTTTCTTCTCTATCCGTTTCTCTTCTCATCCTTTCTCTTCCCAAGGGGTTGGCAAAGCTTACTTCAGGTCTGTCTCTACTTCTATCAGGTTGAGCTCCATGAGCTTGGGAGGTCCCAGCTCCTTGGTGACTGTAGGACACATTGGACCGAGGTTGGGGAAAAACAAATTCACCTTCCAAGTGTAGGCATGTCTGCCATGCTCAGTGACCACGAAGATCCTCTCTGATGTATTGTCTAGGTAGGTTACTTTGCCTGGGCTATCAGGGTCTTTAAACTCATAGATTGTGAGAGCACCTACTTCATGAGGCTGGACAGGCTTATATCTCCAAAAAGCCTCATCGGTTTCTCGGTTTAAAAGCAAATCTATGCTTTTATTATCCTGGGGAATCCACTCTGGAGTCATGATTCTAGTCAAGACTGATTTACCACGGGGAGTCCTCGGCTCTCTCTCTAAGTTCCCTTGCTCTATATCACCCATGTCGGTCTCTGCGATCACATTCCCAAACTCATATGTTCTATCTGGAAGGGTGGTGACTACATAAATAGTCCCTTCTTTATCTAGGTATGCTCCATTCTCGAACTTGACTACCGGGTGTTCTAGTCCATGGGGTTGATCGGGGTTCTTAATCTGGACCACAGATCTTCTCAGGCCGTCTTCGTAGATGTGAGCACCTAGACGATTAGTCCTGATGTATTCCAATTGAGTCTTGTAAGGTCCTTCTGGCTTTTCTAGGTACGCCACCCCTGAACTACATACTGGTCTCTCCATGTTATAGGACATCTCAGAATCACTTGTTTCTGATCGGGGAGTGTATGGATAATCACTCAACTGCTGGGCCCAAGACCTAGCAGTGTGATTTACACTAGCTTCAGAAGATCTGAAGCTTTGTCATCTTGGCCTAAGTGTCTGCCTGACCTAAGGTTCATATGTCTAATTTCTCTACCCCCTTGGTCCCAAGTACACTCTCATTGCAGGTTAATTTGCACCAATCACTTTGTTCTTTTTAGTTGACTATTTTGTTAAGCTCTTGTTTGAAATCACATCGCCAGGAGTACTTAAGTGAATTCCGCACTTGATATTTGCTCGATTCAAGTTTACTTTTGTTCTTTAGAATTTTCGCACTTAAGCTCTACTTAATGCTTGTACTTTGTTGATTAGTTCTCTTGGACTTGATTAGTGTCTAGCGTTGCTCTAGTTAATCACCACACCTAAGTCGTACTAGCCTAAGCTAGGAATTGACAAAGGAGGGTTGAGAGAACTTCCAACCTCAATACTTTGGTTGCTCAGACTGCTACACCAGCCCACGAAGCCTTCTCCCAAGCTTGGTACTCACCCTTGCTAGCTTGCTTTGAATTGCCTGGAATGCACACAGAGTTCCTGCAAAAGTTCACGAGTTAATATAGCTCCTTTACCATAATGGATTGAAAGACACACATCAATAATTACAGCCCCCCCTTGGAGTAACTCACTGTACCCTCAAAATCTTATGACCACCTGATCAAGGGGGGAAATATATGTCTTCTGATTTTAATGCATTTCTGGCTGAACGTGGGATAAAACACTAGTGTACAGTGCCGTATACACCTCAACAAAATGGAGTTTCTGAACGAAAGAACAGGTCACTCATGGAGATGGCGAGGTGTATGGTCAAGAGTCAGGCTTTACCACATAGTTTCTAGCTTGAGGTTGTCATGTGTACAGCATATGTACTAAACAGGTGTCCCACTAAAGCACTGCAGTCTATCACTCCATATGAGGCTTGGCATGATTGCAAGCCATTTGTTGCTCATCTGCATGTTTTTGGTTGTTTGGCATATGCATTAGTGCCTGAACAACCTCACGAAAAATTGGATGATAAAGCAGTAAAATGTATTTTTGTTGGGTACAGCTTTGAAAGTAAAGGCTATCGTCTATATCATCCACAGACTAAATGCATTCTAGTTAGCCGTGATATTATTTTTGTGGAAGATGCTATTCAACCATTGCTTTCATGTACTAAGGAGACATCTGTTAGCTCCAAAGACATGTATGATACTTTGCTGCCTCTTTTTACAGGTGGATAGTCTAGTGCTGGTCCTAATGAGGCAACTTCTCAACCTTTGCAGGTTTCATGTGATGATGCAGATAATTCCATTTTTGATGCAGATGTACATGATGCACTTATTGATGAGAGAGCTGATATTGAGCACGCAAGAACTATGCCAAAATGGTTGGTGTAGACCTTGCGTGATAGCAAATTAGATGCATCTCTATCATATCGTACTCGTTCAGGCTCTCATACTGCCTCTTTTGCATCAGATTGCTATGCTATGGCTGCATCTAGTCTCTGTGATGAGAATGAGCCTGTTTTGTTTGATGAAGCACAAAATTCAGAAAATTGGATGGCTGCTATGCAATCTGAATATGATGCTATAATGAAGAATGGTACTTGGTCTTTATGTGACTTGCCTCGTGGCAAGAAGGCCATTGGAACTAAATGGGTTGAGCATAAGAAAAAGAACTCTCCAACAGATATTCTTTTAACGCGATAGCCTTTGATGTAGATCAAATCCACCTCAAGCATAGTGTAAGCTTGATGTTCCAACAGCTCCGCCTCAAGCTAAAGTATGCTTGAGTCTTCATTCTCTGATAGGTTGAATACCTGCCATAGCTTTGAATCTACAAAGCTTTTTCCATCAAGCGCCTTCGTCATCATATCTGCTACTTGCTTTTCAGTTGGAACAAAAGAAATGTCAATCTCCTTTACAATGAGCTTCTCCCTGATGAAGTGGTAATGGACTTCTATGTGCTTGGTTCTCGCATGGAAAATAGGATTTGCTGCTAGATGCATGGAACTTACATTATCTCCAAATATGTGAGGTTTGGAACTCACTAGTCCCAAATCTGTATACAATGCTCTTAACCATATTGCCTCTTGAGTTGCTATGGTCAAGCCTCTATACTCTGCTTCAGTTGAGGATAAAGCAATTGTTGGTTGCTTCTTGGAACTCCATGACACTAGCTTCGAACCTACAAATGCTAAGTAACCAGATGTACTTTTTCTATCATCCTTAGCTCCTGCCCAATCTGCATCTGAGTAGATTTTGATATCCAAATCTGAAGAGTAAGGATAGAATATACCTTCGTTGATTGTACCTTTGAGATACTTAAGTACTCTCTTAGCCGCATCCATGTGTGGTCTTCTCGGTGAGTGTATGAATTGACTAAGCACTCCCACACTATATGAGATGTCTGCCCTTGTATGAGTAGCATATATCAAGCTACCTACGAAGCTTTGATACTCTTTAATGTCTTCAATTTTCTCACCTTCATAAACACTTAGTTTATGATTCATCTCCAACAGTGTATCTGAAGGTTTAGTGTTCTCCATTTTGAACTTGAGAAGAAGATCCTGAATGTATCTTCTCGGAGTCAAATGCATCCTTCATCTGTATATATCACCTACATACCTAGGAAATATGTGAGCTCACCTAGGTCACTGATTTTGAACTCCTCTTGCATGTGTATCTTGATCCTTTGAATGATATTTACATCATCACCTGTCACAATAATATCATCTACATATACACATAGATAGATAACCTCATTGTGATCCCTTTGGATGAATAGAGAAGGATCTGAGCTGCTAGCTTTGAACCCTTGATCTTGAAGATATGTAACCAACTTGTAATTCCAAGCTCTAGGAGCATGTTTCAATCCATACAATGCTTTCTTAAGTCTGCAAACATAAGATGGATGATTAGGGTTTTCAAAACCTGGTGGTTGTGACATGTATACCTCTTCACTTATCCAACCGAATGCTTTGTAACAAATGTGGAATCATATACATACCTTTCTAGTTGTTTCTTCTCTCTTACTCATCTTCTAGGTACTTGTTTGGAGCATTATCCAACCTCTTGCATCTTTGCTTTGCCTCTTGACTTCCATAGCTTGTAATCCTTTTCCCTTTCATCTTGGTCATCATCTACATCACTTCTTGGATCCTAGACCTATGTATCATGCTTGCTTCCTAATTGATAAGAGTCAGAATCAAGATCATATGGTAGTGTTACCTTTTGTTTGTCTTCATCATACTAAGACCTGTGTTCTTCAAACACAACATCTCTACTTGTAGTGAATTGCTTGGTTGAAGGATTGAAAAACCTGTAGCCCATCTGAGTTGAATCATATCCGATAAACACTCCCTTTGTTGCCCTTCCATCTAGCTTACCTCTTATTTGTGATGGTTACATGAACATAAGCTAAACAACCAAAAACCTTGCAATGTCCAAGACTAGGTTTTCTTCCATGCCATGCTTCATAAGGATTCATACCTTGAAGTGATTTGGATGGTATTCTATTGACAAGGTACAGAGCAGTTGAAATAGCTTCTACCCATAGATAATGTGGCAACTTCTTCTCTTCAAGCATTGTTCGGGCTGATCCAACCAATGTCTTGTTTCTCCTCGCTGCAATTCCATTTAGTTGAGGAGAGCACCTAGTAGTCACTTCCCTTTTGATAACTTTTTCCTACAAGAACTCATCAAACTCTTTCGAGAAGTATTCTCCCCGATTCTCCACATGTGCAAGATACTTCTTGAAGCAATCAAACACTTCATTCTTACTCCTGATTAAGTATAGAACAATCCATCTACTATGGTCATCAATAAATGAGGCATAATACCTTCATCCTACCAATGAAGGTTCTTGACTTGGTCCCCATACATATGTATGTACTAAGTCCAATAAGTTGTTGTGGATGTGGCCTTTGTGGTTGAATGGTTGTCTTTGTGCCTTGCCAATCTGACATGCATCACACCTGTTGATCATGTGTTGCTTTGATATGTTTGGCACTCCTAGAACACTTTGATCCCTACATATATCCTTCAAGGTTCTTTCATTCACATGAGCAAGTCTCTTATGCCACACTTCAAGCTCACTTAGGGTTTGAGACCCAAAGTTGAATAGAGCTATGTACCTGGTTTCTCCTACTTCAAAAGTAAAGAGCCTACCATGCTTCTATCTTTTTGAAGCCTTGACATGGATCTTCCACAAAAGCTCCATGTTGGGTGAACCTAACTTGCAAGCCTTTTTCAACTATTTGGCCTACACTTATTAGGTTTTTAGTAATAGTGGGTACATAGAGAACCTTATTCAGAATGTTTGTCCTACCATTGGAAGCTTTGACATTACCAATCTTCTCCACATTGTGCTTTGTGTCATCCCCTGTTTGCACTTCATGTCTATGCTTTGGACTTTCCAAGTCAGATAGAAGAGCAATGTTGCCTGCAACATGATTCGAGCATCCTGAATCTATGTAGAACAAATGATCATCTTCTTTACCTTCTTTGTGGCTTAGATTCATAAGAAGCAATGAGTCTTCATGTGGTTGATCTTCTGAATAATTGTTGTAGTCCCTTCTACTATAGCTTCTATTTTTATTGTTGAAGTTGTGTCCACATCTGTCTCTATTGCTGCCGTATCCACCTCTTCCACTTCCTTTCTGGGTCTTCCCATTGAACCAGCAATTCTGAGTGGTGTGGTTGGTCTTATCGCATATGGCACAAGGTTGAACATTCTGACCTTTGGCTTTGTCTTGCTTTGGTCCTTTCTTCTTCCCTTTACACTTGCTCTTGCTTGCAAAGTTGGCTTGGGAAGTCTCTTCTTGATCTTCTTCCTTCTTCTTGCCATTTTGCTTCTTATCCTTCTTATTCTGCATATAGAGCACTAGTTGAATTACCATGATAAGAGTTACCTTCCTTTATGCTATTGTGGGCTTCTTGATTGAAGAGTTGTCCAAGAAAGATGTTGAAGTCTCGAGTTTGCACATCCATGATGAGATCATAAGCCGTCATGAAGGATTGCCATTGCTTATCACTTCGAATGCCGTTGAGAATTTGCCTCATGATTACCTCTTCTTCAATCAGCTCTCCAATGGATGCTAAGTGATCCGCAACCTCCTTGACCTTGGTAACAAACTCTTTGATGGTTTGTTTAGGTGTCTTCTTCATTTGGTTGAACTCGTTCCAAAGATGATTCTTTCTTGCTTTGGTACTAGCAGAAAAGAAAGTCTGGAGGGCATCCCAAGTCTCTTGAGATGTCTTGCATCCTCTAATATGTGGTAATAGAAAGTCAAAGATAGATTTTAGTATGTACAACCTTGCTTAAGCATCCCTTGCACACCAAAGTGCGAGCATATCTATCTCCTCTTGTGTAGGTCCTCCTTTGGATCTTGGAATAGGCATAGCTTCATCACCTGCTACAATTCCATAAAGATTTCTACCTTGCAAATAGGCCTCCATCTTGATTTGCCAAGCCGCATAGTTGTTTCCATCAAGCTTCTCGATCATTGAGGGAAATCCGTCACCTCTCTTGATCTAGCTCTGATACCACTGAAAGAACTTGCAAAAGCTTGTAGAAAGTACAAAAATGCGTTTCGAAGCGACAAAGTTTGGTCTAGCCATCCGGCACAAGACCAGCCTTTGAGCTTATGGAGACTCAAATAGACCTTATAAGCATGTGATAAGTGCAAAGAAACACACCATATACTTTGGAGCATCAATGAGAATAAGTCAATACAAAACAAATAGGTTCGCGGATCGACTAGCTCAAAAAACTTACTATCTATGGAAGAGACAATGAACTTCAAATGTCCATAGCGACCAGCGTGGTGACAATTAGAAACAATCCTTCTATGGGAGTGATACACATAGGGTTGAGTTTATAGAAAGCACAAAAGTATAATTAATAAGCAAAATATGCTATAGGATTGAATGAGACATTCACCGGTGGTACTTCCTATTTTTTAGGAATACGTAGA
>CM035444.1:20876698-20915271 GCA_020310875.1 Ceratopteris richardii | reverse complement strand
TCAAAAGAGCTGAAACATTATCCATATTGAGTGATTTGGAGCACCAAAAAGTCACCCACGATAATGGAAGACAAAGGACAAAGTGAAAGGTCAAGAAATGAGTGAAGATGCAAGCGTAGGTGAAGAGACACAAGATGCCATGCACATTTCTCTTGAATAGAAGACTTTTGGGTGTGACATTTCATGGAGATGAAACTAAAATGTTTTAGAAGTATATGTTAGTGATCTCACCAAAGGTTCTTAGAATTTCCTCGAATAATGTGCTAGAAGAAACATATATATTCTAGCAACATACCTTTCTATACACAGCCACCTTGCAAAGGTCATTTATCTCTATGTAGATATCCATTAATGCATATGATATCTGTTGGAAAGCTTATCTCCTTTACTCTGTTTGATCTAAATATTGTAGCTAGAATTTTTTTGAATAGTTATTGAGGGGCATTCTTTTATCCTCAACTTTCTATTAACCTGAGTTGATAGGCAGTTTGTATTTAGGCAATTAGTTTCCTCATCATTTGAAATCCAATTGGAATATTCTATAGCTTTTGGAAAGATAGTAGTTTCTAATATGTGTGGACAAGTGGTGAAAGTCACTCAACATCTGAATTGTAATTCAATCAAGTTTTAGTAAGCAAGTGTAGAAGAGGACAATTTCTAGAAGAGGTTCTCTAACTTCTATTGTGCATATTGCAATGAAATTACTCCATATTTGGAATCAAGCTTTGATATAAGAGCATTGGTATTGGAGCACATGGTTTATAAAAAAGATACCTTGGAGAAGGTAGAGAAATCAAAGGAAATCTTAGAGCTATGAGCCTATAGAGTGTGCAACATTCATGCTATTGTAAAGCTATAGAGGTGAAGATTTTGTATGTAAGACAATTTTGTTTCTTTATATGCTCTCTTCTCCTACTTTTTACCACATATCCTTTATCATTGGATCTTTCTATAAGTGATACTAATAACTTTTGAAGCATTATCAGCAATCTATGCAAGAAGATGAAGATTCAAGAAAAGAATCTTGGATTGCAACTATATATAGTTGTATGTGAACATTGTATGCATGTTTGACATATTGTATTAAATTGAATGAAGTGCAATATTTATTATGTACATGGCTGAATATTGAAGCTTATATGTAAGCTTGAGGATAAATTATATTCTTTTTACTTGGTGCAAGAAATGTAAGCAATGAAGATGCTTATGTATGCACGCTTCTGAAGTTTGTGATAAGATGAATGTCAGTTTTGGACAACCATGCTTTGGATTAATATAAGTTGGATTTTGATTTGATAATTGATGTATAACATGCAAGAATGTATGCATATTGGTAAGGAGAATATAGATACATGTTTCATGATGTGTGGATAAGTAATAGGCCGGTTTTGTAAAGCCTATACAAGTTTATTTAAGGTTTATGTAGCCATGTGAATTGGCATAAAGAGGGCTAAATCTATGCTTAAATGATTGGTGATTTTATACAAGGTTATGTGGATTTATTAGCATGATATTGTAGCATTAAAAGTTGATCATGTTTAGCCATAGATGAGCTAAAAGTATATATGTTTGGATGCAAAAGGTTGATGAAACCAAAGGTTGCTATGTATTAAGTTGTGGATGTCTCCTGTTGTGGGTAGAAATCATTAGGTAAAGTTTTGAAAGAAACTATAAGTGTGCTCATGTTATGATAACTAAACGTTTTTTATTATTGAGTTGAGACACAACACTTAAACTCAATGCTCCTATTTGGAAAAAACCAAAGCAAAGTGGGTGAAGCTTGGATGAAGCAAGGACATAAAGATTGGAGCCCAAGTGAAGGAAGAATCTCAAGCTAAAAGGTTGTCAAACACATAGTGTCTGAAGTTTTGAAGACTTCAAAATTGAAGAAACTTGAATGTGTTCAAAGCAAGGATTTCCATGAGAAGACTCTTGAAGTTTTGAAGGATTAAAAGACAAACAAATCAAGATTTGAAGATTGCAAGAATTCAAGAGAGCTTCCATCAAACTTGGAACCGGTTAACATCAATTTGAAGATAATTTTGAGTAGACAAAGACAACAAAGAAGGTTGAAGCTCACAATTTAGATTCCCAACAAATGAGGAGTAAAAGAATCCAAAAAGGGTGACATAAAGTGTTGAAGACTCAACAAATACTTGAAGACATTCCCCAAGGTTGCAAGTAGCAACAATCAAGTGGCAAGCTAGAAGGAAGACTCACTTGAGAGAAGTGCAAAAATTTGGCTGAAGTTAAGGGAAAGAATTCCATTTCCAAGCTAAGGTTTGGAGTAAATGGAAAAGAAAAATCCACATTATGTGTGGTGGTGAGTTCTAAGCACAGACCATTTGAAGGTCTAGTCCAAGCTTTAGGCTAGTAAGACCACCAAAGAGAGCGACAAGCCAATGTAAAGGCAAGTAAGACCATACCAAGATGAATGGAAAGCCTATGTAAAGGAAATAAGACCATCACAAGAGGAATGGAAAGCCTTATTATATGCAAGAAGCACGAAAGACCAAGTGAAGATCTATGAAAGGTTGTGGATAGTACGACCACCAGCGAGAATAGCAAGCCTATGGTAAAGGCAAGTAGGACCATCCCAAGAGGAATGGCAAGCCTTGGTTAGGTGCAAGAAGCCACATTGTTCATTTTGAGGTGGTGTAGAGATCACAATTACAATGTGCTGAGCTCTAGGGAGCATTTGAGACATTGACATTAATTTTCTGTAAGAAAGAAAAGGCAACAAAAAAAAGGGTAATAGGCCTTGCATAATTCTTGTCAAGTCAGTGTCATTCTTATCTCTTCCACGGGTAATATAGAAGTCAGAGGAGGAAATGAGGAGCTCAAGGAAAAGTCTCCAATTGTAATCCTCAAGGAAAGCATGTAGAGAGAATGTGGATGAGCTATAATTATTGAGGGTTTCTTCTCTTGTCTTGTAGGTGATGAAGAAAGCTTGGAAGATATGGAAGCTATGAATGTGTTTCACCTCAAGAGTAACTCATGAAAGAGTTCATGTATGATCAGGCCATTGTTGATTTTCCATGTCTACAATCAGCCATCAAGAATCAAGGGGTAGTTAGCTTGCAAGGGATTGAAAGACCCAAGAGGATTCCAAAGAAGAGAAAGTGTAGCTAACACCATTTTTTGATTTGGAAGAGAAGTATTCATGCTGAAAGAAAGAGTAAGAGGAGGCACAAAAGGTAACTTCAAAGGATTAGAAGGAGCCACCTCTATGGAACAAGAATTTAGAAGGAAAAGAGTAGCCGTAATACACAAAAGGAACTTTGTAGTTGGTGTATTGATCATAAACTTTCTCACTGTAGTGTCTTATGGAGGATTTTCTCATATAACCCTACTTGTTCATAATTGATTATGAACAGAATTAGTGCTTGTATGTCTATTATTAATGTCTCTACATTTTTTGTCTTGTATGTTGTTGATGTGAAGAGATGGATTTGTAGTTGATGAAGGTGAAGTGGTGCTACAAAAACTTTGCACTACACCAGCCTAATCGACTCCAGAGATATGTTGTGGACCCTTTTAGCTTGCCAAGAGATGTATTAGACACCCTATGTACCTTGGAAGATCACTCTCAAAAAGTTGAATCAAAACAGATAAGTTGGAGTAGATTCAAGAGCCAAAAACTTGTTATTTATCTTCATACACCTGTCCAAAGTTTTGAACAATTCTCTGGCCAAAGCATCAATTAACTTAATTCCTTTTGGGGAACTCTTATTATCTTAGTAAGCTAACAATCAAGATTTATTTCAACCAAAATAATGGACTACACAAGGAGAAAGAAGTTTAGCAAGTGATAGGATGACCCCAATTTTCCTAGGCTGCAATAGTACACAGACCCGTGCGTAGTAAAATATAAATATCTCATGATTAAAGAATCCAATGCTCATGAAAATATGTAAGAATATACTAGACAGTATGAGGATTCTAAGAAACTTTAAGTCATGGAAAATGGTGAAGTACACACTGAGAAACAGCTATGCCAAAATGACTGTTCTGAGAGAGTGCTGGCAAAGAAGAAGAAAATGAGGTGACATAGTTGACTTCAAATGATCATAAATAAAGATTGAAACATCCAAATACAATGAAAATTGGTGAGAATACATTAGACTTAGAGAGATAACTTTAACAAGTTGAATCACTAAAAATGATGCACCAAGCTCAGAGAATCATCTCTACAATCTGATTGAGAAAACTGAGAGATATGGCAATCAACAGTACATTTCACAAAACATGAAGATATGAACTCAAATGATCATGAAACTGAAATTATATTGATCATAAAATACAATGGACTTACTGATACATATGTGTTCCTTGAAAGCACACCTGATATGGCATAAAGCTCAACTCTTGGAGGTCTTCACTTAACCACGACTAAAACTACCATGTATTTATAGTTGATCTTGGGAGCCTAACTTCCCACAATCACTCTTCAATCTATTAGTGATTGATTTGATTCTCCAACTACCTTCAATCACAGATTCATTGCTTCTCTTTCCTCTTTTGATCAAGTGGACTCAACCACTTTAGATTCTTTCACTTTTACATCAAGTAAAGGCTTCAAATGTTACAAGAGGTAGTTCACAAGTGAACTTTACATTGTCTTCACTTTAAGGCTTCTTCTACGACTTTGTGAGACTCAAGACAATATTTAGGCTTGTCATAGACTTGCTCCAATAGCTCCCCCTCAAAGCAAGTATGCTTGAGGTCTTCAATCTTCCAAGATTACCTACAAACCAATCATGGCTTTGAATTTGCAAAGCTTTGTACCATCCAATGCTTTGGTTAGAATATCTGCACATTGTTGATGAGTGGACACATATGATATTTGAATCTCCTTGCTCACAATATTCTCTCTACACATTGTTGATGAGTGCACACATATGATATTTGAATCTCCTTGCTCAAAATCTTCTCTCTGCACATTGTTGATGAGTGGACACATATGATATTTGAATCTCCTTGCTCACAGTCTTCTCTCTTACATAGTCCTTGCATGAAAAATTGGATTAGCAGCTAAGTGAATAGAGCTCATATTGTCACCAAAAATATTGGAGTTCCAATCTCCAGACCAAGATCTGTGAATAGTGTCTTCATCCACATAGCTTCTTGAGTAGCTATGGCAAGACCTCTGTATTCAGCTTCAGTAGAAGAGAGAGCAACTGTGGGTTGCTTCTTGGATGACCATGAAACAAGTTTTGAACCTACAAAGGTAAGATAACCTGAGGTGCTCCTTCTGTCTTCCTTGGAGCAAGCCCAATCTGCATATGTCTCTCTAGCACAATGGCAAGTACCAATGTGAGGAGCTCCACCTCATAAATGTCAATCCCCGGAGACGTGAGGACCGGTATGAAGACCAAGAGTAAGTGAAGTTCACAAGTCAATGAGAAAGCACACAAGCATGCACACACATACACACACACACGCACAAGGTAAGAGCAAAGAGTGAAACAATGGAAGATCTTCGATTACAAAAGAACTCTCTTACAAAGCTGAAATCTACAACAAGCTAACCCAAAAATGAGCTCTCCAGCCCTTTTTATAGTTTTTTGAGTGGGTTTGGCCCTATCCAGACCTAGTGTCCGGCCTAGTTAAAAATTAAGTTCCAGGGCTTATTTGGGGGCTCAAACGGAGTCTAAAAATTATGAAATTGGTAGGATGATAGTTCCAATACTCCTCAAGCTTGAGGAATCCTTGTCTTGAATAAAATGGAGTTACAAAAATGAAAATTGCTATTTACAATGGTTTTTAGTGATAAAAATCACTATTTTTATAGGGATTTCTTTTGAAACTTTGACATGTGCTTCTTGGAGCTCCCTACATGCACCTTGTTCTTGTGTGTCCACTTCCTTGATGTGCTTCCATGCTTTTTCCTTAAGCTTGAGTGTCAACACTCCCCCCCTCTCGAGTGTATCATCCGTGACAGACCCTTGTTGTAGTGGTTGTTCCATGTAGTACTTTGAGAGGTAGAGTTCCTCATGTTTCCACCAGAGCAGTATGTTTGCCCATAGAAGTTTCTAACTGCGAGCCCGTAGAAGTGTTGTTCCCTTTGCATGTAGTTGATCTTTGGATTCCAGCCTAAAGGTGTCGTTGTCAGCTTCCAAAAATTGCTAGTTGCTTAGAGGAGATTGTCAATGTTGATTTTGAGCAACTGTTGACCGTGAATTACTTTGTAGGTACCAATGGTGTAGCATGGATGTCATTGGATCTTCCAATCATAGCTTTTACAATTTTTATGCCAAGTACTTGTAACCCATAATGAATGATGGGTAAGTGCATTAGTGCATGGGTTGAAGAAAATATGTGCCTTTGTGCATGGCCTTGTAATGTGGCCCTATGGATGCGTACTTGGGAAATGCATTGGAAGAATTATGGTGCAAGAAGGTTGGGTCTTGAGATAAGTGCTCAAGGGTATGCCGACGAAGAGGTTTCCTAATCGATCATGGTTATGTTGTTGGAGCATACAATTCTTACCATGGTGAAAGGTTGGTCAATAGTCATCTCTTTGTGTTTTACTCCCATCATGGTGATTGACCATGGGCTTATCCTTCATTGTGGATGGATGTCCTTGTTGATGATCCACTGGTGAGATTCTTGGATCACCTGGTCCTATATCTTCTTGTCGTCGCTCTTCTTCTCTCCTTTTTTTTTGGAACAATGTCAGAAACAAGAAGACAGTGGTTACTAGCAATAAAGTATTTTACATATGTCAAGTGTATCTCATGTGCCTGGGATTCTCAATCGTATCTATGCACGGTCGTGTATGTGGCCCTATATTGATGCATACTTTGGAAATGCATGACCTAAATGGTGCAAAAGACAAGATTATGCCAAAGGCACATGGTTGTTGCACATCGAGGCTTCTGATGTTACTTGCAGACTTGATGCACTCTTTGTTTGGAGGTTGTCCATTGGATCTTGAAATGATGTAATCCTCCTTATAGGGATCCATTTGAGAATGGTATGTGGCCCTGTGGAGATCACTTCTGGCCCCTTCATCTTTGGATGTATTCTACAATTTGGTATCCAGCGTGGTTGGCTCTTTGATTTTGTGTAAGCTTCTGGTACTTTTGGCTTCCAAACCCATATCCTTGATGATTGTCTTTTTATTTTTTCTGAAGAGGTGAGTTTATCTTCCTTTGGTATCGGTGCTCGGTTCTTACCCATTTCTCTCCTTGGCTTCTTTGTTGAAACTTTTCTTGTGAGGGATATCAGTGGTGTTTGTGCATGTAGGAGTGCATTGGGTACCCAAATGTGTAATTGGCCTTGTTGAGCTACAACTAATTTCTTAGGCACCCAAATTTGTATGTTATTATGGTCTTCCTTCATCGATTGCTTCGGTACCCAAATTTGTCGAAGACTATAGGATTGAGCTGGTCCTCGTTTCTTGGTGCATCTTTTAGCATGGTTGGCTTGCCTCAATGGGAATGGTTGTGGCAAAGCTAGTGGTTGTTCTCCTCTTCGTACCCAAATCTGCTTCATGCCCTGAGCTTCTTTCTTCTTGAATTCTGTCTTTCTAGTTGATATAGCAGATGTCTTTTTTGCTTGCCACTTTGGTCGAGTTATGCTTGCATTAGTCTATGAAGAAGAAGAGAGGTTTTACTGGCCTTTGAGCTTGTGCTTCCACGATTGAGTCCTTTTGCTTCGTAGGGCTATTGACACACACAACATTTTCTTTGAGAAGATTATTTTTGGAAGAACTAAGAGAATGTGTGACCTCTCGATTTCTGAGCATGCAATTGTCTAATTCTAAGGTAATACATTGTTCATGTACCCAAACTTGAAGAAGTTGGCTTTTAAGGTTTAATTTGATTGCATGGTCATAGATCTAGTCTTGACCCAGGACAAGTGGTTTCTTAAGGTCCTCATCTTCACACACTAGCATTTTCATTCTCATCGAAACATCTTGAAGATAGATGGGAAGTTCCACCTCGCCCAAACAAGGGGTTTCCACACCTCCCAATCCTACGAGATAAGCTTCTATGGGATTGAGGTTCAATTGTAGATCTTGGCAGTATGAAAGTCTAACCACACTAGTTGTTGCACCTGAGTCAATCAATGCTCTCACAGTTCTTGCATTCTTCCCTTGTCCAACCGTAATGATCACAAAGTGATATCGATCAATTATTTGAGAAGCAATTGCGCTTGATGTTTGATACATGGCCATGTGGTATCTTGGGGCCTCAAGATTGACATCTAGGCCTAGGCATCTTAACTTATTTCTCCTAATGCATTATCTAGCCTCTGCATGTGCTTCTTCTCTGACTTTCAACTCTTCTTCTTTTTGCTTCTTAGCAGTGTTGAGTCTCATTAACATATCCTCTGTAAGACGTTCTTGATACAGCTTGACCCAACATCCACTAATGTAGTTTGGCAAGATGTCACCTTCTACAGTGGCCAATTGAACCGCACCACTAGTGGAGATTCTATTAATGATCATGGGTCCATATCCTCTTTTTTCCAATTTACGGGCATGTTGCTTTAGTGTATAAACCAACACTAGGTCTCCCTCTTTTAATCCTTTATCTTTGATATGTGCATCAAAGTATGCCTTTTGCCTTTTCTTTGCAGCATAGATGCGTGCCATCGCTCGTAGCCTTGTCTCACCTAAGCGTTCTAGATCAAAGATCCTAGAGGATAACTCATGTCCATTCCACTCATGCTCTTGTGCTACTTTTAAGGTTGGGATTAGAAAGTCCAAAGGTAGCACAGCATTTTGTCCGAAGACCATCTAAAATGGGGTGGCATTGAGTACCGTTTTGTAGGCAACTCAATAAGCCCAAACAGCGTGATGAAGCTGTTTATCTCAATTAGAGCGCTTATTACTTACTAATTTTGTCAATACATTACATAGGATCTTGTTTGTGCTCTCGACTTGTCCATTAGCTTGTGGATGGTAAGGGGCAAACTTCTTATGTATCACCAAGAATTCTTGGAGAAGATTTTCAATGACTTCATTCAAGAAGTGTGTACCTTGATCACTCACTAACTCTATTGGTAGTCCATATCGGGTGAACACATTCTCCAATAAAAACCTAGCAGTTGTTTGAGCATCATTCTTTGTAGTGGCTTTACTTCTACCCACTTCGTAAGGTAATATGTGGCTACAATAATGTACTCTGCATGGGAGTCTAGTTGGAGGGTTGATAGGACCTACAAAGTCTATAACCCATTTTGAAAATGCACGTCCTCCCATCATTGGCCTCAAAGGCATCTCATCCTTTCTAATGGGGTACTGGGCACATTGGCATGTGTCACATTTCTTCACATAGGTATGTGCATCCATATGAAGAGTGGGCCACCAAAGTCTTGAGAATAGAATAGTCTTAATTACTTGGTGAGGACCAAAGTGTCCACCAGCGGCACCGTTGTGTGCCGTTTCTAAGATTTTCAAATAATCAAATTCGTGAACGCACAATCTTAAGTAACCATCTTTGCCTCTTCGGTATAGGTTGTCTCCTACTTTGGTATAGGTTGTCTCCTACTAAGGCATAGTCTAGTGCCTATTGTTCCATGCTTCGTTTCCTTGCTAAACTAGCCTCATTGGGTAATGTTCCTAATCTCAGGAATTCTACTAATGGAGCCCTCCAATCTGGAATTAATGATATGTGATAAGATTCACATGCTCCACCGGGGGTCTCTTTTGGCACACTAGACAATTCTTGATGCACTCATGAATTTCTTTGTCCATACTAGGCCAATACACTCCTAAACGTTTTAGATTTTGCAATGTTCGTTGTTTAGAATAGTGATTCCCTAGAAATCCTTCATGGGCTTGTTGCAAACAACTACTATGTTCATCGTCCTCGACACAACAAGCTAGAATACCTTCTGTATCTTGCTTATACATGCTTCTTGCCAATATTTGATAGTTTTGTGATCGTACAATTTCATCCTTGTTCATCTTCATCTTCTTATTTGCATGTCCAAAGGTTAGGGCTGGTACCAACTTATTCGCCCATTTAGCAACAACTTCTAAATGGAACAGGTAAGCGTCAGGCAGTTCATCAAACAATCCTTGCGGTGACTCTCCTGAAATGATGTGAGAAAGGTGATCTGCTTTGAGGTGGGTCTTACCTTTCCTAACAATGACTTCAAAGTCATATTCTATTAGTAAGAGGAACCATCTTACTAAGCGTCCGGTATTGCAAGGTTTATTGACCAAATATAATAAGTATTGATGATTAGTGAAAAACTTAAACTTGTTGGCCAATAGATAGTGTCTAAAATTCTTTACGGCATATACCATGCCTAAACCTTCTCTTTTGGTTGTGGTGTAGTTTCGTTCAGCAGCATTCAATTGCCTACTAGCATATGCGATAGGCAGATCTAGGTTTCCTTCACCTATTGGTTGTGCTAGCACACATCCTATTGCATGATTGGATGCATCTACATGGACCTGGAATGGTTTAGTCCAATCAAGAGTGATCAGTACTGGGGTTGTGCACAAGCGTCTCTTCAGCTCATTGAAGGACTTCTCGCATTTGTCGTTCCACTCAAAATTTGTCAACAAGGCATAAAGAGGCTTAGCTATAATTGCATACATGTGAATAAACCTACGGTAATACCCACAATGGCCCATAAAGGCTTGTACCTCTTTAACATTCCTTGGTCTTGGCAACTCTGCTATGGCTCTTACTTTATCCTCATCTGTAAATATCCCATTCTTAGAAACAATATGACTTAAGATTTGACCTTGACATACCATGAACACACACTTTTTTGGGTTCAGACAAACTTGATATTCTCTACACTTGTTGAAGATCTATCTGAGCTCAGGAATGTGGTATCTTCTTTCTTGGGAATGAGCACATAAGTCATCCACATATACTTCTAAGATTTTTTGCAAGAACTCTTTGAAGACATGACACATGAGCCTTTGAAATGTTGCAGGTGCATTGGTGAGCCCAAATGGCATCACACGAAATGCAAAGACTCCCCACTCTGTGGCAAAGGCTGTTTTATGTTGATCTTTTGGGGAAATGGCTACTTGATTGTAACCTGAAAATCCATCAAGGAAGCTATAAACTTCCTTGCCTCCAACATGCTCCAATAAATGTTCAATGATTGGAAGCGGATAGCTATCTCTTATCGTAGCAGCATTAACTTTTTTAAGGTTAATACACGCAATTTTCCATTCTTCTTGGGCACCACTACAATGGGGGACACCCACTTAGTATGCTCAATCTCATAGATAAATCCAGCTTCAATCAACCTGTCAATCTCTTCTTTTATTTTAGCTGCATAAGTGCCATTATATGTGTAGGGATTTTGTTGGTGGGTTTGGCATCAATAGTCATGGGGATCATATGAGAGCAAATTTCATATCTACTCCCTTCAAGTGTCTATAGTGCCACGCAAAGACGTCCCTCTATTCCCTTAATAAGGCTACCAACTCTGCTTCCTCTTCTTTACTTAGGTCATCTCCTATGTACGTACATCTCTCTTCGTTCTCTTCAATGGTGACTATGATTTTTTTGGTCTTTTCTTTGTTATCATATGCTTCTATTGTGGCCTCTCTCTTAGGCATTCGTACCAAAAATTTTCGGTCCTCGACTTTGTATTTCTTGAAATTCTCTGGTACTTCGAAGAATGTTTCCTCTTCTTGTTTCACTACTTTTCTTTTCTTTTTCTTTTGACCACTTTCACTTCCATCCTTTGAATTTACCATTTTGATGTTTGTGAGAGGTTCTTCTTCTTTTGTTGTAAATACTCATATGTCCTCTAGATAGTGCTCCTCTGAAATAAAGCAACTATCCATCACAATGGACTCTAGATTGTCATCATTCTCTTCTTCTTCTATGAAGTCACTAGGGTCACATTCTTCTAGCAAGGGCTGACACATGAACACTGAAATATCGTAACCCTCCTCATCACAATGAGGTGTCCATTGTTCTTCATTGACAGCAATGTCCATGGTGGCCAAGATTTTTGGCCAACCATGAGGCTCAAATTCCTCATCCGGAAAGATCATCGGTGTATAGGCTGGGTCTCTAACTGGTCTATCTCCTTGAGAAGTTCCTTTTTCTCTTGCCTTTAAGCATTTTTCCTCTTCCTTCGGGACCTTGGACATCCACAAATGACTATCTTCATGCATCCAGGATGTATCAGATGAACTTTTAGAATGCACAGAGATTGAATCTTCTTGCTTCTTGTGGATAGGATTCCACTGTAGGGGTGGTACATCTCTGAAGGTGTAATCCTTCAAATTGACCTTGTTTGTGACCCCTAAGCACTGCAAGTAAAAGGAGTTGGTTCCCCAATCCTGTACTATTTGCAGTTGTCGTAGGAAGGGTCTTCCTAGGATCATCTCGTAGACATTATTTTTTTCAAAGTCACATATAGCAAATGTGTGTTCAAACTCTACACCACAAGTGGTTAGAGTTATCCCTTCGAGCAATCCTAGAGGTTTTTCCACATGGCCGTCTGCCATCTGAAGCTTCATTCTAGTTGGTCTTAATGTGGCCTTGCCCCATCACTTTCACAAGGAGGTGGTTGCAATAGCAACACCAACACCTAAATCTATGATTGCTTTGGTTGTGTAACCTTGGTAGGTGATTGGAAGATAATTATTACCTTCTTCACCCTCACACATGTCCCCTATTTTGTCTACAGGTATCTCTGGGACTTTCTGCTTAGAGCCTGATTTTGACATTTTGGAATCAAGTTTTAAAACCTGATTTGCCACATGTTTCCATAACTCAGGCTTTACTTTGAGAAGCTCTTCTAAAGTGAGATGACACTGAACCTTAGTGTTCTTCACGACTTTAGTGTTTCTTGCAATCATCGAGTCTTCATTTCTGATCAATATTGTGGGAGCTCTGATCTGGAGAGATTCAAATTCCCATGGGCCTATGAACTGTGGCAACTCTTGTAAAGAATTGGATTCAAATTCTAACCTTTCTTCTCCTTGTTGCTCTACTTGGTCTTCATAAATAGATGGAATGTCTTGTGGAAATTAATTGTGAAGGTCATCAATCTCAAGAATAGGGGGGGGAACATCCTTCTCCTTGGCCCATTTCTCTTCTTGTATTTCCCATGAGAACTTTTGAGTGTGTTGTTGAATTGAAAGAGGTTCTCCATCATCTATGGAGTTAGGAACATAGACTTTCTTTGGTGATGAGCTTTCTCTTTCAAAAGTTGGTTGAGCTTGTGGAGGTAAAGAGACTTGTGGTTTATTTACCAACTGCTCTAATCTATCTAGTAAGCCCTGGAAGTGCAAACCCGGTGTAATAGCATTCATCTGATTGAATGATTGATTGGCCTCAAACATAGCTTGAGCTAGTTCCACCATTTTTATGCACATTTTTGTCCGTTCAATCTCTAAATCTACTCTAGGGTAGCTCTTGTCTAGGTTTGCAGGTGTTGGTCCTTCTTAAGGTCGAGCCCAGTATGCCTTGAACATCATGTCCAGGTCTTCTGGGGTTGGATCTGCAAGAACAGACCCTGATTGTGGTGGTTTATTTACAATGGTTGGTGGGTGGGAATGAGGTGGTGTGGATGGAGTTTTGACATGCGAGGGGCTTTGAGAGGCAATATCTTCTATTTTTGTTTTTGCATCTTTCAGGCTTTCTTCTAGTTCGGATAACTTTTTGGTCCACTTATGATTGGCTTTCTCTCTAGTATCCTTCCATGTTCTTGTTTTTCTCTTACTAGGCTCTCTTGAATCACTTGGCTCTGATTGCTCAGCTAGTTTAGCTTTTTGTAAGGATTGTGCCCTAGTAACTGTATGTATAGGAGCCACATTATCGCTACTGGAACTTGAATCCCATACTAGGCCTACTACATTAACGGGTGTAACCTTTGGTGCACTAGAGGGATGTCTGGGACAATCTCTCAGGAGTTGTTCTTTGCCACACTCAAGACAAACGACTTGTATTGTGATCTTCTACCCTTGTATCGGAGCTAGTGGTATAGGTTGAGGTTGGCTATATACTCCATGTTCATACGGTCTAGTTGCTCCTCGTGGTCCTAGACATGGGTTATACCTAGGATCTGCCTTGTTCTCTAGTAGGGTACCCATATGCTCTACATTGGGGTGGTACAAATGGTCGTGGCTGTCTATTCATTGGATAGTTTTCGGTGTTGTAGTTGATGTACTTCTGCTCACTATAAGAGTACATGTTAGGCTCCTGAGTTGGTTGTCTATCGTAAGGGTAAGGTTGTGATAACCCTAATCCTTCTCTGTTGCAGACACGAGATGGATAATCTCCACCGCAATGTGTGCAACTTCCTAACATTGGCACTCTCAAGGAAGAGTTCTGGTAGTTCGTTTGTCCTTGTACCCCTAATTTCTTGGCCACTAACTCTACCACTTCCTCCACATAACTCGAACTAGAAGTTTCATTGCTCCTTGTATCCTCTGAGTTGGTAGGATCTTGTGTGGTTTTGAGATCCTCGGCTAAGTTGTCTTCCAAATCTATGCACTCCTGAAGACACTCACTTAGGGTTTGCAGTCGTTTTACGTATACTAAGATTCTCAATGTTCCATTGGTTAGCCCTTCTAAAAATAGGGATGTCATTTTTTGCTGAGAAGGTCTCTCTGTCACAGGGCATCGGGCTACGTATTGATTAAATCTCTGTGCTGCATTTTTTACTGTCTCATTAGGAGCTTGTTTGAAACTATGTATTAAGGATGATGAATTATGCTTGATCCCTCACTTAGTGAATTCCCAAATAAATTCTTGGAAGAATTGTTCGATATTGCCAAATCCATTTGGATCCAGGGGTTGAAACCAAGCTAAGGCCATTCCCGTGAGGGTCAACCCAAAGGATTCATATTGCACAAAAAGGTCATCCACTTGCTCCGCTCGCAACACCTGCTTGAATTCTGCAATGTGGTTATAGGGCTCTCTTGTGCCATCGTAATGATTTCACATACATTTGGCCAATTGGATTGGTCTCAGTCTTATGTCGGGCTCCGGGGATCAAATTATGATGGGAATAGCAGGTTTCAATGGGTGTATTCAAGCTCCTACGCCTTGGGGTGGTTCTACCCTAAAGGTGGTTCTATTAATATTTCCCATTCCTTGGCTAGGTTGGTTGTGTGGGTTAATTCCTGGCATGGTGAATTGTACCTATGGTCTGTTGGGTATACTACCTTGGCTCATTTGTCCTAACATCTCATTTTCCGTTCAAATGGGTTTTGTGAGGTAGTTTCCTGATCTCGAGGAGGGAATATAGGCAAACCCATGTACTTTAATCTCGATTTTTCGGAAGTTCCTTGTCCCTCTAATTCTCCTATATCATTAATTTGATCAGGGTTTTTGGTTACTACATAGATCTGGCCCATCTTGTCCTTGTAAACTCCACCTTCATACTTCACAGCTGGTCTTGGAACTATTTCCAATTCTGTAGTGTTTATCATTCTTGCTACTGACCTTTGTAGACCATCGAGGTAGATGGGTATTCCTTGCAAGTTAGTGGATATGTATTGAAGAGACATCTGATATTCCCCTTCCACTCTAGACATAAAACCTTCCCTAGGTACTGAACTATGCATGTCTTCATAAGCCAAGAGTCTCTCCTAGTTAAATGACATTTTTGACTCACCCGTCTGTGAACTAAACTCAGCACGTAGTGCTAACCATTGAGTTGTGAGTCCTCGACTTGGTTGCATGGTTGGCACTGGCCTCATATGATTTGGTACTTTATCTATCTCTTTCGAAGTGTCTGCTTGATCTTAGATTCATAAGCCTTGTCTACAAGTCAAAAATTGTCCTTTGTATTGCTCAAAGTCTTGTGGAACTCCTTGCTTCCTAGTCCAACCTAAGGGTCAACCCAAAATCACAACAAACGGATTTCATATGAGAAAGTTATGCTAGTTCAGGGTTTTGGGGGTTAAAACAGGGAAACAGGACCTCTCTAGGATTGCTTTAGAACAGGTGATACATGACACTTGGGAAGTATCGCGACACTTGGTTGCACGACACTTGGTTGATCACGATACTTGACACCTCGAAGATGTCGTGACACTTGTCAGATGTCGTGACACTTGAGGTCCCGTGACACACGATACTTGCTGAGATGTCACGATACTTGATGTCAACAACACTCGACACTTGATTAGTCATGACACACGACACTTGGCAGATGTCATGACACTAGGCCCTGAGCATGACACTCGACACCTGAGGAATATTGCGACACCTGATGGAATGGAAACGACACACGATAAACTTGTTAGATATCGAGACACTTGGATGTCACAGATATTGCGACACTTGGATGTCAGATATCGCGACACTTGGATGTCAGTTATCGTAACACTTGGAGGTCACAGATATCGCGACATTTGGATGTCAGATATCGTGACACTTGGACCTCACAACACACGATACTTGAGGGGTATTGCGACACTTGGGCTAGGTGACACTCAACACTTGTCAAATATCGCGAGACTAGACACTTGAGCGGTCACGACACATGACACTTGGCAAACGTCACGACACTTGTCAGATATCACGACACTTCACAGACATCGCAACACTTGGATTTTGTAGATGTCGTGACACCTAGATATCGGCAATACATGATATCGACCAAATATCTTGACACACGGGAATTCAAGTATCGCGACACTTGAACTCAACCGGTCACGACACTTGGATTTTTTGGAGTTCAAATTCAAAAATTTTTGCAAATATGAGTAGCTTGCGTCCTCCTTGTCACTCCTATGTGCCTCTAGATGCAAAACCTCTCTTCAAACCCGTGATACCACACTCACAACACTTGGCGCAGGTCGGGTCATGTTCGAGACTGATCACTCAATTTTTTGGGTATTTTGGTAGTATTTCTCCAGCATTTCAGCTCTGCACCCTCTCTAAGGTTCCTGCTCGCAGCCACAAATGAGAACGAAGCAAATGTACTCTCGAAAATGGAAAAATTTGAGAAGATGAAAAAGGGTGAGATGGTGATGAGAAACTGAACTAAAAATGGTGATTTTTTTACCTTCCAACATCGCTACTCTACGTCTTACCATCACACGCTCGTCCTCCAAGCTCTCTCCTCGACAACGGCACCAGATTTGGTGTCACTCTAGCACAATGGCAAGTACCAACATGAGGAGCTCCACCTCATAAATGTCGATCCCCGGAGACGTGAGTACCGGTATGAAGACCAAGAGCAAGTGAAGGGCACAAGTGCATGAGTGAAAGCACACAAGCATGCACACACATACACACACGCGCACAAGGTAAGAGCAAAGAGTGGAACAATGGAAGATCTTCGATTACAAAAGAACTCTCTTCCAAAGCTGAAATCTACATAAGCTAACCCAAAAATGAGCTCTCCAGCCCTTTTTATAGTTTTTTGAGTGGTTTTGACCCCATCCAGACCTAGTGTCTGGCCTAGTTAAAAATTAGGTTCCAAGGCTTATTTGGGGGCTCAAACGGAGTCTAAAAATTATTCTTGTGTGTACACTTCCTTGATGTGCTTCCATGCTTTTTCCTTAAGCTTGAGTGTCAACAGCATCAAAGAACAATTTCAAACTTAAATCAGATACATAAGGGTAATATAACCCCTCATTCATGGTCCCTTTGAGATATCTAAGTATCCTCTTGGTAGCCTCCATGTGAGGTTTCCTCGGTGTGTGCATAAATTGACTTAGCACACTCACACTATAACATATATCAACCCTTATCAATGTGGCATAGTTCAAACTACCCACAAGGCTTTGGTAACCTGTCACATATTCTATGAGTTCAACTTCATGTGAACTCAATTTATGCTTAACCTCCATTGGAGTATCTGCAATCCTACAATCTTGCATCTTGAATTTTTCCAACATGTCTTTAATGTACTTTCTTTGAGTAAGAAACAAACCATGATCTTAGACAACTTCCAATCCTAGGAAGTAGGTAAGTGAACCCAAATCACTTATCTTCAATTCTTCTCTCATCTGTTCTTTGATTCTCTTCATGGCATTTGTATCATTTCCTGTAAGTATAATACCATCTACATACACACACAAATAGATGACTTCAATTCCAAGCCCTTGGGGCTTGTTTAAGTCGATATAAAGCTATTAAGTTTACACACATAATCAGGATATATGTGATTCTCAAAACTAGGTGGTTGTGCCATATATACCTCTTTTGTTATCCATCCATTAAGAAATGCATTTTTTACATCCAATTGAAGTATCTTCCAATTCTTGGAAGAGGCAATACTAAGCAAAACCCTAATAGTAGGCATCTTTGCCACAAGAGAGAAGGTCTCCTCATAATCAATTCCCTGAGTTTTTGCAAAGCCTTTTGCCACAAGCCTTGCCTTGGAGCCATCTAAGTTCTTCTTCAATTTGTAGATCCACCTTGAGCCTATCACTTTCATTGATGGAGACTTGGGAACCAACTCCCAAGTGTTATTCTCCTCAAGAGCTTCAATTTCTTCTTCCATTGCATGCCTCCATTCTGATTTCTTCTTTGCTTCCTCAAATGTTGAAGGTTCCTCTTGAAGGTTCCTCTTGATTTATCTCATGTGCTAGATAGATTGAATGTTTAGTGACTAGAGAAGTATCAAACCCATACCTTTCTGGCTTCCTTTTCTCCCTCATGGACCTTCTTAGGCCATGATGTGATGGTTCTGCCTCTTGTCCAAGTTCTTGCATTTTTGCTTTACCTTTAGACTTCCACATTTTGTTTTTTTCATACTGAGTTGCTTCATCATCTTTTGAGGTATCCTGCTCTTCAACTTTAGAAGAATTATACTTAACAAGTTTTGGAAAATCTTCTTCAAGATCATAAGGTAGGTTGTCCTTTCTACATGAATCTTCATACCAAGAACTATTCTCATCAAATACTACATCTCTACTCACCAAGAATCCTTTGGTTGTCAGGTTGTATAATATGTAGCACTTTTGATTGTTGTCATATCCAATGAATACACACCTTTCTGCTTTGGGATCTATCTTGCCTCTAACCTGTGAAGGAACATGAGCAAAAGCAACACAACCCAAAATCTTACAATGATCCAAGCTTGGTCTTCTTCCATTCCAAGCCTCATATGGTGTCATGCCATCAAGTGATTTTGAAGGTAACTTGTTAATCAAATAAGTGGTTGTGGATACAGCCTCAACCCACAAGTAATTAGGTAAGTACTTTTCATTTAGCATAGACCTTGCAGCTTCAACAATTGTCTTATTCCTTCTTTCTGACACTCCATTTTGCTCAAGAGTGTACCTTGTAGTGATCTCTCTTTTGATTCCTCTTTCTTGAAGAAAGGAATCAAATTCATGGGAGAGGTACTCTCCCCCTCCATCTAACCTTAGCCTTTTTAGTGTTTTACTTGTTTGATTATCCACAAGAGCCAAATATCTTTTGAAGCATGAAAAGACTTCATGTTGGAACTCAAAGTCAAGCACAAGCATGGAAGCACATCAGAAAGGTGGACACACACAAGAAGAAGGAGCAAGTAGGAGCTCCAAGAAGTGTATGTCAAATTTTCAAAAGAAATCCCTATAAAAATAGTGATGTTCATCACTAAAAACCATTGTAAATACCATTTTCTATTCTTGTAACTCCATTTTGTTCAAGCCGAGGAGTCCTCGAGCTTGAGGAGTATTAGAAGTATCATCCTACCAATTTTCATAATTTTTAGACTCCGTTTGAGCCCTCAAATAAGCCCTGGAACCTAATTTTTAACTAGGCCAGACACTAGGTCTGGACAGGGCCAAAACTAGTCAAAAAACTATAAAAAGAGCTAGAGAGCTCATTTTTGGGGTTAGCTTGTTAGAGAATAGAGCTTTTGTAAGAGAACTCTTTTGCAATCGAAGCTTTCCATTGTTCCTCTCTTCTTTGATCTTGCCTTGTGTGCGTGTGTGTGTATGTGTGTGCATGCTTGTGTGCTTTCACTCACAAACTTGTGCCTTCACTTGCTCGTGGTCTTCATACCGGTCCTCACGTCTCTGCGGATTGACAAGTAAAGGAGGTGATGCTTATGCTTGAGCTACACCAAATTTTGGCACCGTTGCCGGGGAGAGAGCTTCAAGGACGAGCGTTGTGATGGTAAGATCGTAGATTTGCGACGTTGGAAGGTAAAAAAAACTGTCGTTTTTGTTCATTTTCTGATTTTTCTTCTTCATCTTCTTCATCATCATCATCTCCACCTTCTTCCATCTTCTTCTTCATAGAAATTTCTTGTTTTTTAGTGCATTTTCATCATTTTCATACCATTTTTCATGCATTATTGTGTGGGAAGGAGTTAGGAAGTGCCAGGGAGAACAAGCGCCTGTGTTTTTCATGATTTTCTGCTCATACGGAGCTCGCCATTGCTCGGCGCTCAAAAATTCAAAGTTCCCGCCAAAAAATGCGATTCTGTGATGAAAATCGCGATTCTGTGAAAATTCAAATTTTTTTGAAAATCACGATTTTCTGTTTCCCGCCTAAAAGCTTGCTAAAAGAATCACGATTTTGTGGTCACTCTCAGAATCACGATTCTGTGGTTGTGCTCAAAATCACGATTCTCACAAATCACGATTTTCAGCCAAAAACACGATTCTGTGAGAACATGATTCTCTAAAACACGATTCTCTAAAACACGATTCTCTGAGACAAAATCGCGATTTTCACGTCAAAAAACACGATTCTGAGAACCAAGATTTTGTGAAAAACACGATTTGTGAATCACGATTCTCTGAGATAAAATCGCGATTAACTAGAACACGATTCTGTGAAACACAATCCTGTGAAAACACGATTTTGTGAATCACCGATTCTTTGAGACAAAATCGCAATTCTCTAGAACACGATTCTTTGAGACAAAATCGCGATTCTCTAAAACATGATTCTGTGCTCAAAATCGCGATTTTCAAAAAACACGATTCTGTGCTTGTACTCAAAATCGCGATTCTCTAAATTTTGAAAACCACGATTCTCTGAGACAAAATCGCAATTCTCTAGAACACGATTCTCTAAAACACGATTCTATGAAGACATGATTTTGTGAATCACGATTCTGTGAACCACGATTCTGTGAAAACACGATTCTCTGCTCAAAATCGCGATTCTTTAAATTTTGAAAACCACGATTCTCTGAGATAAAATCGCGATTCTTTAGAACACGATTCTCTAAAACACAAGTTTGTGAAAACACGATTCTGTGAACCACGATTCTGTGAAAACACGATTTCTGCTCAAAATCGTGATTCTCAAAAATCACAATTTTCAGCCAAAAACACGATTTTGTGAAAACATGATTCTCAAGGTACAAAATCGCGATTCTTTGACTTCACAAAATCGCGATTCTCTTGAAGTTCACAAAATAGCGATTCTCTTGAAGTTCACAAAATCGCGATTCTTTGACTTCATAAAATCACGATTCTCTTGAAGTTCACAAAATCGCGATTCTCTTGATTTCACAAAATCGCGATTTTTGCCAAAAGGTCCTGTTTGCCTATTTTGACCCCCAAGAGCCTGATTTGACATAACTTTTTCATCCAAAGTCCATTTTTTGAGCTCTATAGCTCGTTGGAAAGCTCGTTTCGAATCCTACACGGCCTCAACTGTTTTTTATAAGAATAATGCGTTGATTTTCAGATAGGATATTTTGAAGTTGACCCTCCGGTGGGACTAGGAAACCAAGGGGGCCCCAAGGGATTTTGAGCAATACAAAGGGGAATTTTGGGACTAGAAGACAAAGTTTATGAACCTGAGGTCTGGTAGACACCTAGGCAAGGATAAACAAAGCATTAGATCTTTTGAGGCTAGTGTCAACCATACAACTAAGTCTTGGGCACAACAACTAAGTGGTCATCCTTACAGACTAAGTTCAGACACAAGTGATTCAGAAATGTCATTTAGCATGGGGAAACCTGTAGGTGGCTCAGGAACTGATTATTTACAAACACCAAAAGGTCCCTATAAGACACAGTTGGAATATATTCGGACCAACCGATTAGGTGCTCGCATCTATGAGGATGGCCTGAGGCGATCAGTGGTCCAACTCAAAAATCCAGATCAACCCTTTGGACTTGAACACCCGGTGGTCAAGTTCAAAGAGGGTTCATACATTGATAAGGAAGGAACCATGTATGTGGTCACCAACCTACCAGATAGGACTGATGAGTTTGGAAATGTCATTCTTGAGAATGAAATAGGAGACCTAGAACAAGGAAATGTAGGACAAGGACCCCAGACTCCTAGAGGCAAGTCAGTTTTGACCAGAGTGATCACTCCAGATTGGATTCCTCAAGATAACAAAAGCATAGAACTATTCTTGAATAGAGAAACAGAGGAAGCCTTTTGGAGATTCAAGCCAGATCAACCTAGCCAATTGGGCATAGTCATCATCTACGAGTTCAAAGACCCAGAGATACCAGGCAAAGTTGCCTACCTGGATAACACGTCAGAGAAAAATTTCTTGGTAACAGAACATGATAGACATGCATATACTTGGAAGAGTGAATTGATTTTCCCTCCACCAAGATCCAATGTTTCCCATGGCCTCCAAGGAGTAGGATCATCCCACGCTCATGAAACCCAGAGAGAAAGAACTAGAGAGAGACCTGAGGTAAGTTTTGCACACACGGTGGGCAGAAATAGAGCAGGATTTAAAAATGAAAGACCTGAAAGAGAGAGACATCAAGCACATAGGCAACAAAGAGATGAACATGATTTTCCATTGACTAGACCTCGAGAGCACACAAGAACCCTTAGACCCACTCAAGTGATCAAGGCAATGAAGAATTATTTTGACGGATCAGGAGATCCTTATGATCATGTGGCTGAGTTCAAACAAGTGTTAAGAGCTGAACAGGTTGAGGATTTATTCACCCAATATGAGGCATTTGGTTTGACTCTTAAGGGCACTGCCTTGGCTTGGTTTCAACCATTGAGTAGTTGCAACTATCGCGATATAGGTCAGCTGCTAGACGAATTCATTGTAGAATTTTCCAAGAGTGGTATCAGACATAACACATCATCTTTGATCCACAGTTTCAAGCAAACACCCCAAGAAACAGTGCGACTAGCAGGTAGAAGGTTCAGACAATACCTCGAAAGGTGCCCTGCTCTAGAGTTACCCACACCATCCAAACAAGTGGCTTTGTTCTTAGATGGCTTACTGAGCACAAAGTTAAGATCATATGTGTACTTGAAAGAGCCTAGATCCATAGAAGAGTGTGTGTGGACGTGCATTGACATAGAAGATAACTTGGGTGAGGAGTTAGGATTGTCCAAACTCTATAAGGATTCGGATAGTTCTACTAGTCATACTTCAAAAATCTCCACGGAAATAGAGGAGATAGCTGAGCAAGTTGCCAAGAAGCTGGGAGTCCAAAATAGACAAACACAGAGAGTCACCCCATTGAATCGGTGTTATACTTGCGGAGGTGACCACATGGCTAACGTATGCCCAATGCAAAACCAAAACATTAGAGAAAGGAATGCTCCATATTGCACTATTGAGAGAAAATACACAAACCACACGGCTCAAGATTGTCCCTACAATAGGCAGGCTGTTAGACAAACTTATCAGCAACCTTATCAACAAGGTTGGTATCGGAACCAATACCAACAGCCATATTATCGACCACAACAGCAATATCAGGCACAATATAGACCACAACCAGTCTTGGGAAACCAACCACCAGCTCCTGCTAACGTGATTCCAGTCAAGTATGCTATGGGAGAGGAAAATCCAAATAGAGCATTGGTGCCACTAACCCCATTGATACCAGATAATGATTCTCATTCTCATAGCTCTGACTACTCCCATGAAGGTAGTCCACATGCTTATTACAAAGAGTCACCTGAACATAGTGAGATTTACCCATATCAATATGAGGCACCACCTATGGAACAAAATTGGGAGCCTGAATACTCCAATATCATGTACACCAATGCTAACCCTAGGCCCCAATTGAAACAAGGGAGACCACAAGCCCCTAGAGGACCTTGTTGCAGATGTCAGGGTGACCATTTCCTTCGTGATTGTCCCCACCCACCATCTCCGAGTCAAGGTCAGGCTATCACAATACAAGCTTTTTGTCCTGAGTGTGGCAAAGACCATCTTCCCAGAGATTGTCCAAGAAACCCCTCCAGTGCACCCAAGATTACACCCATTAATGTGGTAGGCTTAGTGGCGGATTCTATTTCAAGTAGCAGTAATGTGGCTCCTATACAAGTTGTCACTAGAGCACAAGCCTTAAAACAGGATAAACCAACAGAGCAATCGGAGTTGAGTGAATCGAGAGAACCTAGTAGGAGGAAAACAAGAACATGGAAAGATACCAGAGAGAAGGCTAATCGCAAGTGGAACAAAAATTTATCGGAACTAGAAGAAAGCTTGAAAGACGCAAAAACAAAAATAGAAGACATCGCATCTCAAAACCCCTTGCATGCTGACACTCCATCCACTCCACCTCATCCCACCCCACCACCCATTGTAAATAGGCTGCAGCCAGGGTCTGTTCTTGCAGATCCAACCCTAGACGGCTTGGACATGATGTTCAAGGCCTACCAGGCTCGACTTCAAGAAGGGTCTACAGCTGCAAACCTAGACAAGAGTTTCCCTAGAGCAGATTTAGAGATTGAACGGATGAAAATGTGCATGAAAATGGTAGAACAAGCTCAAGCCATACTTTGAGACTAGTCAAAAGTTCAATCAGACAAACTCTATTAAATCAGATTTGCATTTCCAGGGCTTACTAGAAAGATTAGAGCAGTTGGTAAACAAACCACAAGTTTCTTTACCTCCACAGGCTCAACCAATTATTGGGAAGCTCACCACCAATGGGAGCATATGTTCCTAATTCTACGGATGTTGGAATACCTCCTTCAATTCAATAGTACTCTCAAGAGTTCTTGCGGGAAATACAAGAGGAGAAATGGGCCAAGGAGAAGGGTAATTCCCCTCCTATTCGTGAGATTGATGATCTTCATGATCAATTTCCCCAAGACATTCCATCTATTTATGGAGACGAAGCAGAACAACAAGAAAACAAAGGATTAGATTTTGAATCTAATACCTTAGAAGAACTGCCTCAATTTCCAGGCCCATGGGAATCTGAATCTCTTCAGATCAGAGCTCCCACAATACTGGTAAGACATGAAGACATTGGTTCCAAGGAACATTGATGTCATGAAGAACACTAAGGTTCAATGTCATCTCACTGTAGAAGAGTTATTAAAAGCAAAACCCGAGCTATGGAATCATGTGAAGGATCAGGTTCCAGAACTTGATTCCAATATGCCAAAAGGAGGCTCTAAGCAGAAAGTACCAGAGATACCTCTAGACAAAATAGGGGACATGTGTGAAGGTGAAGAAGGTAATACTTATCTTCCAATCACCTACCAAGGTTACACAACCAAAGCAATCATAGATTCAGGTGCTGGTGTTGCCATTGTGACCACTTCCTTGTGGAAGCAATGGGGAAAACCCACATTAACACCAACTAGAATGAAGCTTCAGCTGGCAGACGGTCATTTTGAACGACCTCTAGGATTGCTAGAAGGGATAACTCTAACCACCTGTGGTGTAGAGTTTGAGCACACATTTGCTATATGTGACTTTGAGAAAAATAATGTCTATGAGATGATCCTAAGAAGACCCTTCCTACGACAACTGCAAATAGTATAGGATTGGGGAACCAACTCCTTGTACTTACATCACTTAGGGGTCACCACCAAGGTCAATTTGAAGGATTACTCCTTCAGAGATCTACCACCCCTACAATGGAATACTATCCACAAAGTGAAAGAAGATTCCATCTCTGTGCATTCTGAAAGTTCACCTGATCCATCATAGTTGCATGAAGATACTCATTTGTGGATGTGCAAGGTCGCAGAGGAAGAGGAAAAACGCTTGAAGGCGAGAGAAGAAGGAACTTCACCAGGAGATAGACCAGTTAGAGACCCAGCCTACACACCGATGATCTTTCCAGACGAGGAATTTGAGCCTCATGGCTGGCAAAAAATCTTAGCCACCATGGACATTGTTGTCAATGAAGAACAATGGACACCTCATTGTGATGAGGAGGGTTATGACATTTCAGTGTTCATGTGTCAGCCCTTGCTAGAAGAATGTGACCCTAGTGATGTCATAGAAGAAGAAGAGAATGACGATGATCTAGAGTCCATTGTAATGGATAGTTGCTTTAACTCAGAGAAGCAGTATTTAGAAGATGTAGGCGTGTTTAACCAGAAAGAAGAAGAACCTCTCACAAGCATTAAAACGGTAAATTCAAAGGATGGAAGTGAGAGCAGTCAAAAGAAAAAGAAAAGAAAAGCAGTGAAACAAGAAGAGGAGGAATCATTGTTTGAAGTACCAGAAAACTTCAAGAAATATGAAGTTGATGACCGCAAAATTTTGGTACGAATGCCTAAGAGAGAGGCCATCATAGGAGAATCATATGATAATAAAGAAAAGACCAAGAAAATTGTAGTGACCATTGAAGAGAACGAAGAGAGATGCACATATATAGGAGATGACCTAAGTGCAAGAGAAGAAATGGAGCTCGTAGCTCTATTAAGGGAATATAGGGATGTGTTTGTGTGGCACTATAAAGACTTGAAAGGGGTAGATCCAAGAATTTGCTCTCATACTATCCCCATGACTGCTGAGGCCAAGTCCACCAAACAGAAGCCCTACACATATAATGACACTTATGCAACCAAGATAAAAGAAGAAATTGATAGGCTGATTGAAGCTGGATTCATCTATGAGATTGAGCATACTGAATGGGTGTCCCCCATTGTAGTGGTGCCCAAGAAGAACGGGAAGTTGTGAGTGTGTATTAACCTTAAAAAAGTTAATGCCGCTACGATAAAAGATAGTTATCCACTTCCAATCACGGAACACCTATTGGAGCGTGTTGCAGGCAAGGAAGTTTATAGCTTCCTTGATGGATTTTCAGGTTACAATCAAGTAGCCATTGCCCCAGAAGATCAACACAAAACGGCTTTTGCCACAGAGTGGGGAATCTTTGCATTTTGTGTGATGCCATTTGGGCTTACCAATGCACCTGCAACGTTCCAGAGGCTCATGTGTCATGTCTTCAAAGAGTTCTTGCGAAAGAGCTTAGAAGTGTATGTGGGTGATTTATGTGCTCATTCCCAAGAAAGAAGATTCCACATCCCTGAGCTCAGACAAATCTTCAACAAGTGTAGAGAATATCGAGTGTGTCTGAACCCAGAAAAGTGTGTGTTCATGGTGCGGCAAGGTAAAATCTTAGGTCATATTGTTTCTAAGAATGGAATTTCAACAGATGAAGATAAGGTACGAGCCATAGCGGAGCTACCAAGGCCAAGGAATGTTAAAGAGGTACAAGCCTTTATGGGCCATTGTGGATATTACCACAGGTTTATCCACATGTACGTAATCATAGCTAGACCCCTTTATGCCTTGTTGTCTAATTTTGAGTGGAACGACGAATGCGAGAATTCTTTCAATGAACTGAAGAAACGTTTGTGCACAGCACCAATACTGACCACTCCTGATTGGAATAAACCATTCCATGTCCATGTGGATGCATCCAATCATGCCATAGGATGTGTGCTAGCACAACCCACAACTGAAGGAAACTTAGACTCGCCCATAGCATACGCTAGTAGACAGCTCACCGCAACTGAACGAAACTATACCACAAGTGAGCGAGAGGGCTTAGGCATGGTATATGCTGTGAAGAAGTTTAGACACTATTTATTGGCCAACAAGTTCAAGTTTTTCACTGATCATCAAGCTTTGTTATATTTGGTCAATAAACCTTGCAATACTGGACGCTTAGTAAGATGGTTCCTCTTACTAATGGAGTATGACTTTGAAGTTGTTGTCAGGAAAGGTAGAACCCACCTCGGGCAGATCACCTTTCTCACATCACTTCAAGAGAGTCACCGCAAGGAGTTTCTGACAAACTACCCGATGCTTATCTGTTCAATTTAGAAGTTGTTCCTAAATGGGCAAATAAGTTGGTACCAGTCCTAACCTTCGGCCCTGCAAATAAGAATGTGAAAACATCACAAGAAGAAATTGTAAAATCACAAAAATATCACATATTAGTAGGAAGCATGTACAAACAAGATACTGAGGGTGTATTAGCTTGTTGTGTTGAGGACGATGAACATAGTAGTTGGTTGCAACAAGCCCATGAAGGAATGCTAGGAAATCACTATTCTAAACAACGAACATTGCAGAATTTGAAATGTTTAGGAGTGTATTGGCCTAGCATGGACAAAGAAATACATGAGTGGATCAAGAATTGTCCAATGTGTAGAGAGAGACCACCAGTGGAGCATGCAACCCTTTATCAAGTATCATTAATTCCAGATTGGAGTGCTCCATTGGTAGAGTTTATGAGATAAGGAAGATTACCCAAAGAGGCCAGTCTAGCAAGAAGACAAAGCATGGAGCAAGAGGCTCAAGGCTATGCCTTAGTAGGAGACAACTTATACGGAAGAGGCAAAGATGTTTACTTAAGACTGTGCGTTCATGAATCAGACTATTTGAAAGTCTTAGAAACTGCACACAACGGTGTCACAGGTGGACACTTCGGTCCTGATCGAGTAATCAAGACCATTCTATTCTCAGGACTTTGGTGGCCCACTCATACCTATGTGAAGAAATGTGACACATGCCAACGTGCACAATATCCAGTTAGAAAAGATGAGATGCCTTTGAGGCCAATGATGGGAGGACATGCATTCTCGAAATGGGGTATAGACTTTGTAGGTCCTATTAACCCCCCAGCTAGAAACTCCCATGCAGAGTATATTATTGTAGCCACAGATTACCTTACCAACTGGGTAGAAGTGAAAGCCACAACAAAGAATGATGCTCAGACTACGGCTAAGTTCTTATTCGAGAATGTGTTCACGAGATATGGACTACCAATAGAGTTGGTGAGCGATAGAGGCACACACTTCTTGAATGAATTCATTGAAAATCTTCTCCAAGAATTCTTGGTGATCCCCCTATCACCCACAAGCTAATGGACAAGCCGAGAGCACCAATAAGATCCTCTGTAATGTATTGACAAAACTGGTAAATAATAAACACTCTGATTGGGACAAACAACTTCATCATGTTGTTTGGGCTTATCGAGTTGCCTACAAAACGGTACTCAACGCCACCCCCTTTCAGATGGTCTTCGGATAGAATGTTGTGCTACCATTGGATTTCCTAATCCCAGCTTTAAAGGTAGCACAAGAGCATGAGTGGAATGGACATGAGTTGTCCTCTAGGATCTTTGATCTAGAACGCTTAGGTGAGACGAGGCTACGAGCGGTGGCAGGCATCTATGCTGCAAAGAAAAGACAAAAGGCATACTTTGATGCACACATCAAAGATAAAGGATTGAAAGAGGGAGATCTAGTGTTGGTTTACACACTAAAACAACATGCTCGTAAGTTGGAAAAACGAGGATATGGACCCATGATCATTAACAGAATTTCCACTAGCGGTGCAGTTCAATTGGCTACTTTAGAAGGTGATATCTTGCCCAACTATATTAGTGGATGTAGAGTCAAGTTATACCAAGAACCTCTTGCAGAGGATATGCTTACAAGACTCAACACTGCTAAGAAGCGAAAAGAAGAGGAGTTAAGGGTGAGAGAAGAAGCACAAGCAGAGGCTAGAGAGCGCATAAGGCAAAATAAGTTAAGGCGACTAGGCCTAGATGTCAACTCAAAAACCCCAAAATATCACATGGATATGTGCAAAAAGTCAGGCATAGCGACTTCTCAAGTCATTGACCGAAGACCCTTTGTGACCATAGAGATAGGACAAGGGAAGGGTGCAAGGGCTGTGAAAGCATTGATTGACTCAGGTGCAGCAAGTAGTGCAGTTAGACTTTCCTACTGCCAAGACTTGCAGTTGAACATCAGTCCCATAGAAGCTTATCTCATAGGATTGGGAGGTGTGGAAACCCCTTGTTTGGGGGAGGTGGAACTTCCCATCTACATTCAAGATGTTCCAATGAAAGTCAAAGCGCTAGTGTGTAAGGATGAGAACCTTACAGAACCACTTGTCTTGGGTCAAGATTGGATCTATGACCATGCAGTTAACTTAAACCTAAGAAGTCAAATTCTTCAAGTTTGGGTACATGAACAATGCATTAAATTAGAGTTAGAGAATTGCATGCTCCTAGATCATGGCACCACACACTCTCTTAGTTCTTCCAAGACTAATCATATGGAAGAAGATGTTGTATGTGTCAAAAGCTCTATGATGTAGAAGGAGTCAATCGTGGAAGACCAGGTTCGAAGGCGGGTGGATCTTTCTTCTTCTCCAAAGAATCAAGTAGCCACAGTAGTGAATCCACCACACAAGCAAACACAACCGTTCACGACAACTGCTACATCAAATAGAAAGACACCATTCGATAAGAAAGCAGTTCCGAGCATGAAGCAGATCTGGGTACGCAAAGGAGAGCAACCACCAGCCTTGCCCCCACAAATCCCATCTAGGCAAGCCAACCAGGCCAGAAGACGAAGGAAGCAGCTCAGACAAGCTCAATCACAAGGTATCCAACAAGTTTGGGTGCCTAAGAAATTAGCTGCAGCTCAACAAGGGTGATTACAGATGTGGGTACCTAAGAAGCTCTCACATCGACAACAACCTATGTTCTCCCGCATGCGAAAGGTCTCAACAAAGAAGCCAAAAAGAGAAAAGGGTAAGAACCATGTACAGAGACCAAAGGAAGATCAAATCAGCTCTTCAACATGCAAAAAGCATATGGGTTTGGAAGCCAAAAGTACAAGTAGCCTCCACCAAACCAAAGCGCCAACCACACTGGATACCACAGTTCAGAAAGCATCCAAAGAGGAAGACGCCTGAAGTGACCTCTATAGTGCCAAATGATGTTCTAAAATGGACTCCAATAAGGAGGATTACATCAGTTCGAGACTCAATGGATACCTCCACCAAGGTCGGCATCAACCTCCGCAAATAACACCGAAAGCCTCGAACGAGCGACAACCATGTGCTCCTTGCACAACCCTATCTTTTGCACCATTCAGGTCATGCATTTCCAAAGTATGCATTAATATAGGGCCACATTACACGGCCGTGTATAGACACACTTGAGAATCCCAAGCACAAGAGCACAGTGACATATGTCAAATATTTCTATTGATACTAACTTTTGTGTTCTTGTTTTGTGATATCTTTTGCCAAAAAAAAAAAAAGAAGAAGAGAGAGAGGAAGCACTTGTTCTTAGGTTTGGCTCATGAAACATGAATGAGTCATGCTTAGTGGCAGGTGGAACTGTTGATTACTGAGCATTTATCAGTTTGGATAGAAGTGGGTCTCGGCTAGTAGATGATAGAGTTGCTGCCTTATCTGGTAGATGTCAAGAACTTGGCATAAACATGGCATCCACAACTATGGTTTCCTCTTACTATGGTAGGAGTGAAGAGCTTGCACATCCGCAACTTGAGTGATGCTTAACTACTGCATGTACGAGAGCATCCAGGGAGATATCTGCAAGGGGTAGTTCTGGTACCCTGCAAATCTTTGTATGTATACTGGATGAGAAGACTCCTGCTTATGGTGAACTAAAGAGAATATGTGAAACTAAGCTTGGTGTAGTTCTCGAATGTTGTTTGTCAAGGAATATAAAGAAATTCAATTCTCTGTATTTGACAAATGATGCTTTGAAAAGAGGAGACAGGATCAGCCACTCAAAAGATCACATAAGTGGACCACCAACATGGACATTCATCAACAATGTTCCATCCCAAAGGCCAAGTGTACAACACGAAGAGATGAACATCGATCGCCCTTCTCCATGGTAAGTATCTTTACTTTGGAAACTTCATAACCATGATAGCTTAGGAAATCTCTTTGTCGGCATACCCTTGAGCACTTAGCTCAAGAACCCCAATTTTTGCACCATACTTCTTCCGATGCATTTTCCAAGTAAGCATGCATAGGGCTACATTACCAGGCCATGCACAAGGCACATATTTTCCTCAACCCATGCACGAACACACTTACCCATCATCCAGTAAGGGCTACTATGAACATCAACTTTGGAAGATCTAGAGGACATCAATGGAGGCTCACAACGACACAGTCATGCTGGAATCCAACGAAGAAGTACATACCATGGCACTACAACTTGCAAAGGCTCACAGTGATAGATGAAGAACCGGACAACCAACCCTACCACATCTGGAAGGTAGATGGCTCTTGTTCCTACCGAACAGACACTACCTCTCAAAGCACTACTTGGAACAACCACTACAACAAGGGTCTGTCAGGGACGACAAACTCGAGAGGGGGGGGGAGTGTTAGAACTCAAATTCAAGCACAAGCATGGAAGCACATCAGAAAGGTGGACACACACAAGAAGAAGGAGCAAGTAGGAGCTCCAAGAAGTGTATGTCAAATTTTCAGAAGAAATCCCTATAAAAATAGTGATGTTCATCACTAAAAACCATTGTAAATACCATTTTCTATTCTTGTAACTCCATTTTGTTCAAGCCAAGGAGTCCTCGAGCTTGAGGAGTATTAGAAGTATCATCCTACCCATTTTCATAATTTTTAGACTCCGTTTGAGCCCTCAAATAAGCCTTGGAACCTAATTTTTAACTAGACCGGACACTAGGTCTGGACAGGGCCAAAACTGGTCAAAAAACTATAAAAAGAGCTAGAGAGTTCATTTTTGGGGTTAGCTTGTTAGAGAATAGAGCTTTTGTAAGAGAACTCTTTTGCAATCGAAGCTTTCCATTGTTCCTCTCTTCTTTGATCTTGCCTTGTGTGCGTGTGTGTGTGTATGTGTGTGCATGCTTGTGTGCTTTCACTCACACACTTGTGCCTTCACTTGCTTGTGGTCTTCATACCGGTCCTCACGTCTCTGCGGATTGACAAGTAAAGGAGGTGATGCTTATGCTTGAGCTACACTTCATATTTGTGTTTGATAAAGTATAATATAGTCCACCTACTGCAATCATCAATGATAGAGACATAATACCTTGATCCAGATATTGAAGCATCCTTGCTAGGTCCCCATACATCTCTATGAACCAACTCCAAGAGATCTCTATGCATATATCCTTTCTTCATGAATGGTAACCTGTGAGACTTTCCAAATTGACATGCACTACACTTATAAATCATGTGTTGTTTTGGCAAGTTAGGGAGTCCAAGTACACTTTGGTCCCTGCAAATTTGCTTTAATGATCTTTCACCAAAATGTGCTAACCTTTTGTGCCATACTTCCAATTTTGTGAGTGTCTGACTACCATAGTTAAAGAGAGCAATGTTTCTAGTGTCTTGTAATTCAAATGTGAACAATCTACCTGTCTTTTCGCCTTTTGCAATTCTTCTGAATCCTTGACTTGGATCTTCACCAAATGCTCCTTCTTTTGTGAACCTGACTTGCAACCCTTTCTCTACTATCTGCCCAACACTTATCAAATTATTTGTAATGGTAGGGACATAGAGTACCTTACTGAGTAAGTTGATGTTTCCATCAAGTGCTTATCAAATTATTTGTAATGGTAGGGACATAGAGTACCTTACTGAGTAAGTTGATGTTTCCATCAAGTGCTTTGACATTTCCTATTTTCTCCACAAGTTGTCTTGTATCATCTCCTATTTGTACCTCATGCTTGTTCCTTGGATCTTCTAAATCTAATAGGAGGGCCACATTTCCTACCACATGATTTGAACAACCTAAATCTATGTATAAAACATGCTCATCAGATTTACCTTGTGGCATGGCCATATTCATGATTAGCAATGAGTCCTCTTGATTTGAGTCTTCTGTGTAGTTATTGAAGTCTCTTCTTCCCCTATTGCCTCCTTGATAGTTTGAATGGTTGTAATTGTTGTGGTTGTCATGGTAATTGTTGAACCTTCCTCTTGAGTAGCCATAACTTCCTCTATTGTAGCCTATGTCTCTTTGATTCTTGGAATTCCTAAAGCAATTTTCAGTTGTATGACTAGTTAATCCACAAATATAGCATGAATTAGAGTCTTGGGATCTCCCCCTATCTTGTCTTCCTCCTCTACCTCTACCTCTACCATGTCTTCCTCTACCTACATAGTTAGCTTGATATGTATCTGCTTCATCATCCACTTTCTTTCCTCTTTCTTTGTTTTCTTTGGACTTGCTTTTATCAGTATACAAAGCTGAAGATTGATTACCTTTGGAGCTTTCTCCATTCTTGATAAGCTTGGCCTCTTGAGTAAGTAGTTGTCCTATGAGTGTGTTGAAATTTGGTACATGCATATTCATGTATAGATCCATAGATGTGGTGAATGCTTCCCACTTGTCATCTGCCTTCAAGCCATTGATGACCTGCCTTACAATTTGTTCTTCATCTATTACCTCTCCAATGCTTGGCAATTGATCTTCTATGTCCTTGAGCTTTGTGACAAAATCAGTCACATTTTGTTTGGGAGCTTTCTTGAGAGTTATGAAGTTTAGCCATAGTTGATGCTTCCTGGCCTTTGTACTTGAAAAGAAGAAGGGTTCAAGTGCATTCCACACTTCCTAAGATGTTTTACAACTTCTAATGTGAGGCAACAAAACATCTCAGATAGAGTTGAGGAGATAAGACCTTGCAAGTGCATCCTTGGAGCACCATGTGCTCAATCTTTCTTGCTCTTCTTGCGTTGGTTGACTTTTATTCATGAAACTTGGCATAACTTCATCTCCAACTATATAACCATATAAATTCCTTCCTTGAAGATAAGCTTCCATCCTTAATGACCAGGCTGAGTAGTTACCTCTATCCAGTTTGTCAATTGATGAAGGAAATCCATCTGCCATGTTGTCCAACCTTGCTTTGATACCACTGTGAAGAGATGGATTTGTAGTTAACGAAGATGAAGTGGTGCTGCAAAACTTTGCACTACACCAGCCAAATGGACTCCAGAGATATGTTGTGGGCCCTTTTAGCTTGCCAAGGGATGTCACCCTATGTACCTTGGAAGATCACTCTCAAAAAGTTGAATCAAAACAGATAAGTTGGAGTAGATTCAAGAGCCAAAAACCTGTTATTTATGTTCATACACCTGTCCAAAGTTTTGAACAATTCTCTGGCCATAGCAGTAATTAACTTGATTACTTCTGGGGAACTCTTATTAGCTTATTAATCTAACAATCAAGAGTTATTTCAACCAAAATAATGGACTACACAAGGAGAAAGGAGTTTAGCAAGTGATAGGATGACCCCGATTTTCTCGGGCTGCAACAATACACAGACCCATGCGTAGTAAAATAGAAATATCTCACGATTAAAGAATCCAATCCTCATGAAAAGTTTGTAGACATATACTAGACAGTATGAAGATTCTAAAAGGCTTTAAATCATGGAAAATGGTGAAGTACACACTAAGAAACAGCTCTGAGAAAATGGTTGTTTTGAGAGAGTGCTAGCAAAGAAGAAGAAAATGAGGTGACATAGTTGACTTCAAATGATCATAACTAAAGATTGAAACATCCAAATACAATGAAAATTGGTGAGAATACAATAGACTTAGAGATATAACTTCAGCAAGTTGAACCACTGAAAATGATGCTTCAGGATCAGACAAATCATCTCTACAATCGGACTGAAAAAACTGAGAGATATGGCAGTGAACAGTACATTTCACAAGAACATGAAGATATGAACTCAAATGATCATGAAAATGGAATTATATTGATTGTAGAATACAATGGACTTACTGATACATATGTGTGCCTTGAAACCACACCTTGATATGGCATAAAGCTCAGCTCTTGGAGGTCTTCACTTAACCACGACTAAAACTGCCATGTATTTATAGTTGATCTTGGGAGCCTAACTTCCCAGAATCACTCTTCAATCTATTAGTGATTGATTTGATTCTCCAACTACCTTCAATCATGGGTTTGTGGCTTCTCTTTCCTCTTTTGATCAAGTGGACTCAACCACTTTAGATTCTTTCACTTTTATATCAAGTAAAGGCTTCAAAAGTTACAAGTGGTAGTTCACAAGTGAACTTCACATTGTCTTCACTTTAAGGCTTCTTCTATGACTTTGTGAGACTCAAGCCAACATTTGAGGACTTGAAATCACCTTCAAATTTTTGTTTCTAGATTTTTAATCTTAAATGCTACTTTTTATTGGCTCAAAACCTTGATCTTGCTGAATTTCTAACACTCCCCATCAAGCTCAAGTGTTAGACTCCATTGATCTCCTTGATGTTGAGGTTGACCTTTAACTTCTTCAACTTGCTTCCATTCATGAATTTGGTCATGATATCTCCTAGTTGCTCCTTTGTGTTGGTGAATTTCATGTCCACTTCCTTTTCTAGTACCTATGCATTTGCTTCTTGCAAATATGTAGGGTTGCTTGCTAGATGAATGCTTGATATGTTATCTCCAAATATATTTAACTCTTTGACTTCCACATCCAAGTCTTTGAAGAGCTTCTTGAGCCACATTATCTCACCTGTAGTGAGTGCTAAAGCTCTGCAGCCTCAATAGAGGATAATGCAATAGTAGGTTGCTTCTTGGACATCCATAAGATGGCTCCTTGACCTTGCATGAAGACGTAGCCATATGTTCACCTTTTGTCCTCCTTTGAACCAGCCCAATTAGCATCATTAAAGCCTTGTGGTTGCAATCCATATCCATAAGGGTAATACAACCCTTTGTTGATAGTATGCTTGATGTACCTAAGCACTCTCTTGGCTAAATTCATGTGAACATTAGTTGGTGAGAAATTTAAAAAGAAATCCAACATAACACGATTCAATTCTTGTGATGGTAGCATAATCAAGGCTTCCAATTATGCTTCTATATGATGAGATATCTTCAAGAGGATAACCTTCACCTGCACATACTTAGTGTTTGGATCCATGGGTCGTGTGACTCGCTTACATCCAGCCATACCATACTTGTAAAGTACATCTAGCAGGCATTTTCTTTGAGCTAAGTAAAAATTATTCATACATAAATAACTTCAATTCCAAGAACATATTTGAGTGGTCCAAGATCTAACATCTTGAATTCATTGCTAATCTTAGCCTTGATTTATTTGATACCTACATCATCACTTCCTATTATGATCAAGTCATCCACCTATATTCATGTGTAGACAACTAGTCATCTTTCCCACTTGAGGTATAGAGAAGGGTCTGCATTACTTGGCTTGTATCCACACTTGCACAAATGTTCCACAAGCCTTTGATTCCATGCCCTAGGGTCTTGCTTTAAACCATACATTTGCTTTCTTAATTCTACAAACACAAATTTTAATATTTAGGGTTTTTAAAACCTACTGCTTGAGGCATGTACATTGTCTCTTGGAAATCACCATTCAAAAAAGAATTATTCAAATTGAATTGATATATTGGCCACCTATATGGAAACCCCAATGATTTCCCTAATGTGGTCATCTTTGCAATAGGGCAGAATGTTTCTTGATAGTAAATCCCCATAGGATTGAGAAAATCCCTTTGCCACAAGCTTTACTTTGTACCTAGCAATTGAACCATCAGAATTTCTCTTCACTTTATACAACCACTTGTTGCCAATTACCTTCATACCTTCTTCTCTTGGAACCATACTCCATGTGTTGTTGTCTTTAAGGGCTTTGTACTCTTGTTCCATAGCTTCTTGTCACTCCTTTGTGTCATTGGCCTCTTTTTAGGTAGAAGATTCATGGTCTTTGATAACCTTAGACATGAAAGAATAATGCCTAGCAATATTAATATCATAGAAAAGCCTTGAGATTGGATGTGTTACCCTTATTGACCTTCTTTCCTCTCCCCTTGGTGGGATAAACCTCCTTCTCCCATCACATGAAACATTTGTAATGAAATATGTGGTAAACTTATTACCAATTGCCTCTTCTCCATGTCCCTTAACCTTTGAATGTTGATGTGGCCACACCTTTTGTGCCACATATCCAAGTCCCCTACCCTCTTGTCTCCATATGTGATGAACATGGCCTTGTTTCTTTGCTTTTTCCAATGTCAAGAGTGAATATCCTTCATCCCTTCTTTCCTTTGGCTATCAGCTAATAGCCATTCCTTGGGTCTTCAATAGAGCATCCTTTGTGGTTGAACTTTTCTTAGTATCCCCTTTCAACCATCTATCCAATAGAGATTAGTTCTTTGTAATATTAGCAACATGAAATACATCATATAGTCATCCAAGCTTCACATCTCCCATTTGTTGTATCTCATGCTCTATGTTGTCCCCCATCTCCACACAACCTCTTTTCTTGGGTGCTTGAAGGTTGTTGAAATATTCCTATGTACCTGACATGTGGTTACTATAACCACTATCAATAAACCACACCTCATCATGTTCTTTACCTTCACTACTATGATTCATAGCCAAGAAATTTTCATTGTCTCAGTTAATTGATGAGTTGGCATGGTTAACTTGCCCTTCGTAATTGTTACCACCTTACTTTTGCCAATAATATTTGACATAGTTCCTTGCTTCCCACAATTGAAGCATCCATCTGAATTGGAGTAGCCTCTACCTCCATATCTTCCTCATCTATGTCACCCTCTTCCTTTTCCTCTTGATGATTTACCTTCATCTTGGTTTCGTTGACTCCCTTGATAGTTTTGTCTACCTTGTTGGAAGTCGCATCTTGTAAGTGTTCCTAATGATGACTTATAAGTGT
>CM035444.1:20694198-20871698 GCA_020310875.1 Ceratopteris richardii | reverse complement strand
GTGTGGGCACATATGCCAAGCTAATATCTCCAATAGAGAACCTCTCCTTGACATAATGATAGTGCACCTCAATGTGCTTTGTGCGACCATGGAACACAAGGTTCCTTGCAACTACTAATGCACTGTGATTGTGGTGACAATAGATTGATCAACACCCAAATCATCCAAAAGGCATCTAAGCCACACACACTCAACAATCGTTGTGAAAGCTACCCTATAATCAGCCTCACAACTAGAAGTGGCCATAGTAGGTTGGTTCTTGCTCAACCAAGATATGCATGAGCTAACAAGCATGAAGCAAAAACCACTAGTGGAAACATGAGTGTCATAACAACCAACCTAGTCAAAGTCCAAAAAAGCATGTAGATCTAGCGATAATTATCCCCCCTTGGGATAAAACAACCCGAGTAGTCGGGTACCACTTAGGTATAGAAAGATGCACTTATAGAAACCATCAAATTTTTTATTTTTGTGCTTCATCAAAAGAAACAATCTCATTCTCATCAAAAAACTAAAGGCACCCATTGCATAGCAATCTGATGCAAAAAAAAACATTGTGCAAGCTTGAACAAGTACAATATGATAAAGGTGCATCTGATTTGCTATCTCTCAAAGTTTTTTTTGCCTCCTCTATATTAGCCCTCTTATCAACAAGTAATTTGTATCAAAAATGAAATGAATCATCATGTGGAACTTGTAAAGGCTCAAAAATTGCCTTATTTGGACCAGTGCTTGATTCTCCATCTATAAAAAGAGGCAACAACATGTCATACACATCTCTACAGCTAATTGAAGTTTCTCTGGTACATAAAAGTAATGGTTGAATTGCATCTTCCACAAAAACAACATCATGGCTAACCAAAATGTTTTTAGTTTGTAGATTTTATAGACGAGATTGTTTGCTTTCAGAGTTGTACCCGATAAAAATGCATTTAATTGCTTTATCATCCAGTTTCCTACATTTTTATTCAAGAACTAATGCTTATGCCAAAAAGCCAAAGACAAATAGATGTGAAACAAATGGCTTGCAACCATGCCAAGCCTCATATGGAGTAATAGATTGCAATGCTTTGGTGGGACACCCACAATTCCATGATAAGAACTGTCTTTCCAACTCCTGCTCCTCCAAATAAACCAATTTTTCTACCGTGATGGTATGGAGCTAAAAGATCCACAACTTTAAATCCTGTTTCAAAATTGATAACTTGGTATCCAATTGAGTAAAGGTCAGTGCAGATATATGAATTGGAAATAGTACATATGTTGTACACATAACAACCTCAAGCTAGAAGCTATGTGGTAAAGCCTAACTTTTGACCATAAATCTCACCATTTCCATGAGATACATGTTCTTTCTTTTAGCAAATCTATTTTTTTTAGTTTCATAAGACACTATACACTGATGTTTTATCCCGCATTCATCCAGAAATGCATTAAAATCATAATACATGTATTCCGCCCTCGATCAAAATGGAGGATGCCCAATTTACATTCTAATAGATTTTCAACCTTAACCAGAAATTGTTTGAAGTGCACAAACACTTCGGAATTTTCTTTCAATAGATACACCCATGCATGCCTGGAAAAATCAACAATAAAAATCACGAAGTAAAGGTAGTTCCCAAAAGAAGGTGTTTGCATAGGACCATAGACATCACTAAGAACAAGCTAGAATTTATGAGCAACCCAAACTTAACCATCTTTTGGGAAGGATGAAGCCTTCACAGACATGTCTACAAGGTGCCTCAAGTTTGGGCAAAGAGGACACCATTTCATATTTTTATAGGCATAAAAAACTAGCAAAATTCAAATGAACTACCAAGTTTAGCTTTGCATCTGAGATAGCTGGAGAGTCTTGAATTGCACATGCTGAATCATTCAAAAATTTCACATAATCTATGAACTTATAAAGCCCATGAAATAAAATTCCAAAAGCAATAATAACATTACCATTTGAGAGATCATGACGTGCACATCTATCATCAATAAATTTGACAACCAAGAAAATTTGGCTAATTTTGAAAATGATAACATATTTTTTTTTATCCTTGGTGCATACAAAGCATCTAACAATGTGAAAGAACTAACATCAGTAGTAGTCAGAATGATCTTACCAACCCCCATTACAGGATAAGAGGATTTGCTAGCATGTGTGACATTATTCCCTATAGGGATAGGCTCAAGTGAAATGATTAGACTATGTTATGAGATAAATACCTGAGTCTACTATAGACATGTATTTCTCATGAGAAGATTGTCCATAGCTGCATACAATAGTAAATGCCCATTCTTCATTTTGAAAAAGATTAGAAGACTTTGTTTTAGGTGTAGAAGCCTCTGTAACAACCATTCTAGCCTCTTTCTTAGTTGCCTCCTTCTTCTTCCCCCTCTTTTGTAGCCAATTTTGGACAACAATTTATGACATGATCATTTCCCTTAAAGTATTTGCAAAAATGTTTCTTCTTTTCTGTTTTCTTCTCATCTTTGTCTTCCTTTTTTAACTTGCAACATTAGCATATTTCTGCTTACTAGTAGGTGAGTTCCATTTACCTTTGCTAACTTCTCAAATGTTAAGGCATTTGCATTTCCTTTCATCAATCAAAGAGTAGAAGCAAAAATCTAATATGAATATGGGAGACTCTTGAGAACATTCCACACAAGTGAAATGTCTCGCAAGACTTTATCAAAAGAAATAAACTTCTCCTTCAAATCTTTGATCTTTATCAAAAAACTTTCCATAAAATCTCCTTCATTCATGTGCTCACACTCCAATTTTTTTGGAGGTAAGCAACACAAGCCTCCTTTCTTTATTGGTATAAAGTGGTTAGTGTATTTTACTGTTAGTGTCCATGTGAAAGGCCAAATGGCCTCCAGACACTTCTTTGTATATGTTATTTAATAAAACATATAGTGGCATGGTCAGTCATAGACTGTATGTTCAACCACATTTGTAAGACCTAAGAAGTTTGGCTTCATGCTCCCTGTGTATTGTGTCTTTCTACGTATTCTGCAGCCTCTATGCAAAGTTCTATGTGCGGCCTTAGGAGCTCAGTTTTCTACTCCAAGGATATCATCGTGGAGCTCTCGAGAAGGAGAGCGCACTGCAGTGCATCGGCATCCAATTACTTCACTAGTATCAGAGTGGTTCGATGCAAAAGCTTTGTTCCTTTTGTGCGAGCGAAGCGAGCATCCCCTCGGGCTTTCTCCAAGTTTATGACTAAGGCAGCAACCAAGGCATAGACCTTGGCATACCTCGTCATCCAAGTCATCAAAGTCACCATTGGCACCGTTGGCTGCACGCGAGGGAGGACCTCAATGATCAGGGGAGATAGAGGTTCCCGGTACTTCTCGGGAGGTCACCCATCCTAGTACTGTTCCCCCTAGAGCTCGCTTAATCATGGCAATCTCTTGCCACTAAGCTACACTCATGTGGTGTCTGAAGAAGGGGAAAGACTAAGGTTAACATTACCTTGAACACGTTTTGGTCCCTCAAAGCTTCATTCTTTGCTTTCAAAGCCTATTTTTTGAAGCATTTTTGGGGTGTCTTTTGGAGCCATTTTGGAGTACTTTCACACATAGTTCTCTTCACACAAGTCCAAGAACATCAAGAAGAGTGTTCTTTGTACTTCTTTGAAAATAAATATCAACCTTTGGGGCTATTTTTTCAGTCATACTCGTAAAACTATAGGTTTCTCGAAAGGTTTTTAGTTTTGGTGGGAGCAGCCGCTGCAAATTTATGCAGGTTTTGAGCCTAAAACATCAGAGTTGACACACACTTGCAGCTATTGTTGGCTAGTTTTTGGGCTATGCATTCAGCCTTTTAGTGTCATTTTACTACATATATTGAGCACATACACACCATGTACACTTCTGTGGATACCGCTTATGTACGCCCATGTGGTCATTGATATAGTGGTTACGTCTTTTACATAAAGCCTTTTACATTTTGATAAAGAGGGTTGTGGTGAGGTTTTCTTAACTGGGAGACACCCAGATGTCAGGGTCTCTTCAGTGATGTAGGTGGAAGACTTACCCAACCTCGCCATAGGAGATGTATGATAGTTGTTCATAGGTGCTCGATAAGCTTAGTTGGCTTCTATTGGGTAACTGATTATATGCAGTGGAGTCACTGATTCACTATGCAGGTAAACATGTCAGTACTTATAGTTTTATGATATTTTGACACTGGTCATATGCTCATTTTGCAGAGGATACTCTAGCAAAAATTTTCTAGATTTTTGGTTTAGTTAACTCTACAGTGGTCAATTTCCTCCTTGATACACTTGTTCATTGGTGTTTGGACTCTTCTAGCTCCATTATCATTCTATTCAATTCTCTATCATCATGCCATCAGAGGTCTTAGGCACATCCGGTGGATCAAGGTCTAGTGCCAATGTTTCAAGGAGGATCTATAAATTGCAGGGCAAAGACCATTTTCAAATCTGAAAATTTGATGGCAGAAACTTTGCTCTATGGAAGAATCAGATTAAATATGTGTTGATTCAAAGGAGGCAATGGAATCCAATAAATGGGATTTCAAAGAAGCTTGCTAACATGGATGAAGATGATGAGTTAGATGAAATGGCCAGGTCCACCATTCGCTCGCACCTAGCAGATAATTTTTACTTTACAGTATTAGACTGTGAAAGTGCAGAGGAGCTTTTGAAGAAGTTATGCAATACATATGAAAAAGAGACAGTATCAAATGAAGTGTATCTGATGAGAAAATTATATGACCTTTGCATGAAGGACACAGATAGTGTTGTTGCTCATGTAAATGAGTTTGATGCTATATTCTCCCAGTTACAGGCTTTGAAAATGGATATGGATAATGAAATGAAAGAAGTATTGTTGTTATGCACCCTACCATCATCATGGGATACGTTTTGCATAGCTATTAGCAATAGTGCACGTGGTGGAAAACTCGTCTATGATGACATATGTGGAGCACTCTTGAGTGAGGAGATTCGTAGAAAATCTATGGTTGGCACTCAAAGTGGAGATGCATTTAATGTTTGTGATTCTTATCAAGGAAAGAATCAGAAATGTGGCAGGAGCAAGAACAAGGAAAAGAATGGTCAATGGAATAAGAGTAGAAGTAAATCAAGCAAGAGGGATTCTGCCATTATTGTCATAAGAAAGGACATATGAAGAAAGATTGTTATGCATTAAAGAATGCTAAAGGTAAAGGACAAAATGTTGATGGGCATGTGAAACAGTTACCTGCACCATCTACTTCGACTATGAAGATTGAAGAAATTAATGCTATTTCTGATGATTTTGATGTGTTGACACTTAATAGTACTGTGCCAACTGAGGCTCTTATGGTTGATTCTCTTTCCCACACGTGGCTACTAGATTCTAGTGCTTCTTTCCATGTGACACCACACAAAGAATGGTTCTCTAATTATGTAGCAAAGTCTCTTGGTACAGTGAGATTTGGTGATTCTTATCAGTGTGACGTTGTGGGGATTGGAGATGTGGTTGTGCAGTTCATTGATGGCTCAAAATTTATTATGCATAATGTACATCATGTACCTCAGTTATCATGCAGTTTGATGTTAGTTGGTCAACTTGATGACCTTGGTTACAAGGTGGTCTTCTATGCTCAATCCTTTCGTATATCAAAGGGAAATATGGTTATTGCAAAAGGAAGCAAAGTTGGCTCACTTTATCCTTTATTTGTATCACACAAAGAACACTTGTTAGCTGTTACTGAACAAGCTATGGCTTGTATTTGGCATGTTCGTTTGGGCCATATATCGCGTAGTAGAATGGAAAATCTTTCTCGTTCTGGCTACTTACCTATGCTATCTTTCTCCGATTTTTCATTTTGTGAGCATTGTCAATATGGAAAGCAAACCAGAAATGTGCATAGAACACACATTGACTCTTCAATTCAGCCTTTAGATCTAGTTCATACAGATGTGTGTGGTCCTATGCCCACTAGGTCCTTAGGTGGTTCTCTTTACTTCGTCACTTCCATAGATGATGCTACTAGAAAAGTTTGGGTATATCTTATCAAATCGAAGGATGAGGTATTCCCTACTTTTAGAAAATGGCTTGATTTAGTTGAGAGTGAAAAAGGAACTAAGCTTAAGGCTTTACGTTCATATAATGGGTGAGTATACCTCACATAAATTCAACCTTTTCTGTCAATCTAGAGGGATTCGTAGAGAGTTTACAGCTCCTTATACCCTAGTACAGAATGGTGTAGTTGAGAGGATGAATAGAACTATTCAAGATAGAGTAGTCTCTATGTTGCATTATGCAAACCTCTCACAAGGCTTTTGGGCAAAAGCAGTATTGACTGCAGTTCATGTGATTAACCTTTCACCTAGTACTGCCAAAGGTCTAAAAGTAGCACAAGAGTTATGGACAGGGAAGCCGCCATATTATAATCATCTTCGAGTTTTTGGGTTTGAAGCATATGAATCTTAGACAAAAGTTGGACCATAAGTCAAAGAAATGCATTTTTCTTGGATATGGTCGAGACGGACAATTTGGATCTCACTTATGGGATCCTGAAGCATGATCGGTGATCAAAAGTAGTGATGTCATTTTCAATGAGTCTAAGATGCATAAACAGCCCATTAAGGAGGTTGAAGTGAGAAGAGTCGTGTTTGAGTATACTAGTCCTCCAGTTAGCATGCATAAAAATGCTTCACATAGGGATGTTCAAGAGGATGTCCATTCAGATCAGTCTGCACATGTTCCTATTCAGCAACCATTGAGACGCTCTACATGTGTCTCATATCCACCTGATAGATATGTTCCAGGTTTAGATTTTGTTAGGCTAACAAATGTCAGTGCGCCTTCTTGCTACAAAGAGGCAATGTAGACAGAGGATCATGTCAAGTGGGAGCGTGCCATGAAGAGTGAGTTGGATTCTGTTCACAAGAATGGTACTTAGGATTTAGTACATTTGCCAAAGGGCAAGAAATCTTTACCATGTAAATGCATATGTAAGATAAAATTCACATCAAATAGTGCTTCTCTAAAGTATAAAGCATGACTTGTTGCAAAGGGTTTTAAGCAACAACATAGTGTTGATTTCAAGGAAATCTTCTCTCTAGTGGTCAAGGTGACTACCCTGCGCATGTTGCTTGGATTCATTGCAATGGAGGACTTAGAGCTAGTCCAAATGGATGTGAAAATTGCTTTCTTGACTCGGAATGGAGATCTTACAGATGAGATCTATATGGAACAACCAGAGGGTTATGTAGTTCCTAGCAAGGAAAGTCTAGTTTGTAAGCTCAAGAAGAGCTTGTATGGACTTAAACAGTCCTCTAGACAATGGTACCAAAATTTTGATGCTTTTATGAAGTCTCAAGGCTATTCTCGAAGCAATGAGGATCATTGTCTCTACACAAAGAGATGCTCAGATGGCAGCTTGATATGCTTGATACTTTATGTCGATGATATGTTGATTGCCGGGAAGTCCTCTTATGATTTGTCAATTCTCAAAAAGAAGTTGAGTCATACATTTGATATGAAGGATTTGGGGGATGCCAAACATATTCTTGGCATGCACATTACTTGTGATAGGAGTAAAAGATGCATATACTTGTCTCAAAGCGAGTACATATCTAAAGTACTTCACAGGTTCAATGTGTAGGGTGGAAAGGCATTGAGTACACCTTTACCCACATATGTGAGATTGAGCAAGGATGATTTCCCCAAATCAGATGAGGAAAAGGAATTCATGACCAAAATTTCCTATCAGTCTGTTGTTGGTAGTCTCATGTATGCTATGGTAGCTACAAGATCAGACATTGCATTTGTAGTGGGAGTTGTGAGCAGATATATGTCTAATCCCGGAAAGAACATTGGGAAGCGATCAAGATGATTTTAAGATATCTGAGTGGCACTAAGGACAAGTGTCTATGCTTAGGTAGAGGGAAAGCATCCATTATTGGTTACATAGATTCTGACTATGCTGGTTGTGTAGACAATCATAAGTCTATGTCAGGGTACATTTTTCATTTTGCTGGAGGCGCTATCTCTTGGAGATCTCATCTTCAAGAATGTACAACGGTTTCCACCACAGAAGCAGAGTATGCTGCAGTAGGTGAGGCATGTAAGGAAGCATTGTGGCTTTCTCGTCTTGCTTGTGATATGGGTTTACTTCAGCATGTACCTCATTTGATCAGTGATAGTTAGAGTGCCATTGCTTTGGCTAAGAATCCGGTCTATCCTGCAAAGACCAAGCGCATTGAGGTGAGGTATCACTTCATTAGAGGTTTCTTAGCCATTGAGCACATTATTCTTGAGAAGGTTCACACTCAAGATAATGTTGCAGATGCTTTGACTAAAGCTCTACCACAGGATAGCTTTCAACACTGTTGTCACTTGACGGGGGTCACTTAACTCATGATCTTACATTGTATACTGTGTAACATGCCCATCAGGTGGGAGGTATAGTTTGTATACTTACACTCAGGTATTCTTTATCATTCTTTATTTTTCTCCCATAGTTACTTTGGCCATATTGGCCTTTAGTGGGAGATTGTTACCGTTAGTGTCCATGTGAAAGGCCAAATAGCCACCGGACACTTCTTTGTATATGTTCTTTGTATATGCACTAGTCAATCGTGACAGATTGTATGTTCGATCACATTTGTAAGACCTAAGAAGTCTGTCTTCGTGCTCCCTGGTTATTGTGTATTTCTATGTATTCTGCAGCCTCTGTGCAAAGTTTTGTGTGCGACCTTAGGAGCTCGATTTTCTAATCCAAAGATATCATCTTGGAGCTCTTGAGAAGGAGAGTGCATCGTGGTGCATCGCCATCGAATTACTTTAATGTACCCCAAACATCCTTTGCTACAAACTTGAGGGATAATGGCATGTTTTATAAATAGAGTTATCAATGCATGTGCATGAGCATCTCTGCCATCCCAACAAATTTGTTATGCAATAGATGCAATATGAATCATAGCACGAACAAGAATATGAAGATCATCATCTTCAATGCCATCTGCATCACCTTCAATAACTATATTTACACGTGTAGTAGGATGTTTTTCAACACCATGAACAATATTCCATATTCCTTTTGCTACTAATACATGATGCATCATATATCCCCACAATGGGTAATTCATACCATCTAACCTATCCTCAACAACCAACATATGCAATACATCATTACTTTCAATCATGGTCACTGACTAAATACCTTGATGCAAAAAAATGATTGTATCTTAAAAATTTGAACAGAACCATCATGTCAAGCTCTGTTAAACATGTAGTAGACTTTTAGCCACTTGTAGTAGCGAAGCAAAACATGTATATATGTTTTTCACAAAAGGATGAAATTGCCTACACAAGCATTGTGATAGTATGTTCGGAGGCCAAAGCGAGCTCATATCAAAAGTTTGACACCATAGAGAGAGAAGCAATTTTGAACTGCTAATCACCCTAAGACTTGAGATCGGACATCATTTGATCATTCAAGTGTTGGCTAGAAGACTTGAGAGTAGACTTAAGCAAAGGTGCTTATTACGGTCTCTAGATAAGCAAAGTTGCTTGGCCTAGTGGTTAAGTCATATGGATGAGAAGGGAAAGGTCTTGGGTTCAAGTCCCACGAGAGACATGGGAGAGTGTTTTTCCCAAAGAGCTCTAGAACCTTCCACTTGAGTTAACTAGACTTAATTAGGACACTTGGCACACATGTAGTTACATGACTAACACTTGGATGGTTAGTATCCACATGCTATAGTGAGTAATCCCTTGGAGAGAGCTATATGTACATCTCTCTATGTACATCATCACAATGCTTCATTGGTATGAGAGCACTAAGATGAGCTTCCATAAGACCTTGTAAAGGCTCATCACCTTCCTCATAAGTTCTCATGAAGATTTGGTGGATGGTTGTCTAATTTCTCTTCAATTCTCTTTTACATTTGCATTTACAAATTGTTTTGCTACCCATTTGGCCTTGCATTACATTTTGTTGCCTTAGGTAGCAAAACACGTTTTCTAGTTTGGACCACATTCTTCAACAAGATTCAAACCTGCTACCACATGGGAGATAGGAGAATATGCTATCTACAAGTGCACCCAGACGATTGTGTATTTGTACATGTTGAAAACATTACAGATAATATGTCTAGCCATGCAACAGCACATCAACATGGGTGTAAGACAACAAAAGGTTCTCAATCTCTTTAGCAAGCATCGTGCATGTGAGTTTCAAACTTGTGACCACACGGAGGGATAGCTACAAGTTAAGCACATCATCGAAGCCATCTTAATCATTATTAGTTCAAACAATCTCTATATAACATGAGCTTCTGCGATGGTCAAGTTACAAATGATGCTCACAAGAACCAAAACATGGTTTCTTTGTCACACGCATCTATTGGGATTCAAACTTGCACTATCCACGCAACATCCACATGGCTTATCCAAGAAGGCGGAGTTATATATTCATGGGAAAACTATTTTGCAACAAGTGAGAACATGTGATAGAGGAAAAGTCCAAATAATATAGGAGGGAATTTTTTACCCTTGGGAAAAAGTATTCATATGATGTGAAAATTCGATGATTTTTGTTTGTATCTATTTCTTGGAGTAGTTTCTATAGGTATATAGATTCAAATTTGAGAATATATCTCCAAGTTCACTTTCAAGAGTATCCAAAATAGAAACTTCAAGCATGTCTGCAGTCGGTGACAACCTAACAACTAGTCAACTTTGAATGCATTGTGCTCTTTGCTCAAGTGTCCGATTTTGATTAATTTAGCTTGTTGGAAAGCTCTTCTCAAAACTTCCCAATGATATGAATAACTTTGGAAATGGAGGAGATTTAGCAGGTCTTCATAGAGAATTTGTTATCAAGAGCTGCCTCTTAAGCTTGTAAATGTAAGAAATTCCTACTTAACTTTGTAATTGTTTACATGTAGAACATGATGTGCCTTAGGAAATTTGATAAATGTATATTTGGAACAGGTAGGTGCCTTAGGTACTTTATATAAGCATATGTTTTTGCTCTTATAACATTCATGCATGGCCCAATGTTGAGGGGAGATATTATTTTTATGTTGTAAGAGAGGAAGAGGATAGATGAAGCAGATGCAAGTGCATTTCAAGACATCAAGGACTACAAGAGATGGAAGGCTCCATGCAAAGTATCTCTTACAACATTGAAGAGCCCATGGATCATTGGATCATCATAGAGAAGACCCCTTTACTCTTCATTTCTTATTTTCTCTTATTTGATTCGATTGCATAATGCATAGTTTAGGGCATATGAATGATTATGAAAATGAATTGTAGGAATGTTTAAATTCTTTTTATTGAGGCATTTATGAAAGAAGTACATCTTCATTTAAGAAAGGAAAGGAAAAACATGCATATCCAGTTCCATGCATTTTTGCAATGTTATCCACAGGATGCTAATTTTAAAAACTTAAGGAAGTTTAAAACAAAGAAGTAGAATACACAAGTATTAATTAAAAGGTTATGCAATATATTATTTTGTTGTTAGCATTCTATGTTTTTGCAGGTTATGGAGTTCATATGTAGAATATGGTTTGTATGCCATGGTCTTGCCAAGCCTTATGCTATAATGAATGGCTTGTGTGCCACTGGCCTACAAGGCCTTATGTTTGACTTATGGTCAAATTTTTTGGAACACCCTTTCCTTGGGGAAATTTTGTCAAAATTTCTCCCACCTCATGGCATTATATACGCACGTACCTTTAGGTAAGAATTTTATGGCATAGTAACATGCCTTCTCTGCAAACGTCACTAAGGTGTATGCATGTACTTTATGGACTTATGAACATCAAAATGTCATAGATGGGGCAAATTTAGTAGTAATTGGTCACTAGATCAGAGAATAATTCTTAGAAGACATTTCCCTAGCATTTGGAGATATCATTCATAGTTTATGAAAGATTTATCTTCCAATAAAGTATGAGCTAGGTGCTTTTATCTCCATAGACACCACATATTGACTTAATAGTTTTCAGGATGGATGATTCCATTAGTGTGGATGCATCATATAGATCCATGCATAGAGAATGTTTGGCAGAGAAAGTTTCGTTATAATGGATACATATCTATTTATTATGGTATCATGTCATATCATTGTTGAGCATTTTTAGTAGAGGGTGTTGACCCTTAGAAGGAAAGTATTTTCTTCACTCTTCACTACATACACCTTCATTATTTATGGAAAATCGGTTCTCCACCTTCATAGGAATGTATATAAATGAGGGATTATGTGTCATTTTATGGAAGAGTGGAGAAAACGAGTTCATAAATCTCTCTTTTTAAGAAAAGTGAGAAAGTGGGATTTAGCTAATAGATCTAGGAGAGATCTCACTTGTCTCGCTTTAGCTCTTGTTCTTTGAAATATAAAAAGGAAATGAAAACATGATTTTCTTCATAGGAGAAGAGCGGATTATGTTTTCCTTTAGAGAGAAGAGATAACATCTCTTAGTCTATATTTTAAAAGGAATTCATTTACTATACTTTTCAATATAATTTTCCTTCATATTCGCGTTTTGTTCTCCACTATTTTGAAGGAAAAACATGGAGGACTCATGTGCATGTTCTCAATTTTGGATCAATTGAGCATTTGGATTCAACAAAATCTCTTTCAAAGGAAAAAGGAAATTGGAATAGATTCCACTACTAGAGGTCTTTTCCTTAGATGATATTAGAGAGAGAGAGAGAGTTTCACTTTCTCATTTTTAAATTTTCTAGATAGGAGTGGCACTCCTCTGTCAAAGGCAATAGGGAGATCAGTTAATCATGGTTGTTAGATTGAGTCTCATATGGAGACCCTAGAGACAAGTAGTTATGTTGTTTCTTGTAATGGTCCTTAACTATATGATATGATCTAGTTACTGACATTAATGAGACTAGGAATAGAGTAATGAATCTTATCTTTAGAGTTTCAGGGAGATAGGGATAAATTTGACCTCTTGGGTTACCAAACTCTTAGTTAGTGTTTAATCATGAGGATGATGATTGAACATCAATTAGGAGAATGGGTACTTAGGGATTATCTAAATCTCAAAAGGAATGCTTTTTACATTCACATGAAAAACTAGAGGAAAGAGAAAATGATAGAGTTTGCATTAGTGCCAATAGAGCTTAGTCCAAAGGTAATGGATAACAAACCAAAGAATTATTATTAATGGAATGTAGAGATTCATGGATATGCATAGATCACAAGGATGGTTTAGGTAAAAACTATTATTTGTGAGTACACTCAAGGTTAGGAATACCTAGATGGCTATGAGGGCCAATCTATCATTTAGTCCTAGATGGGTTAGGATTCACTTTTTATGTGAATTTGCTCTATATTTAGAGGATTTCTATGGTTTATTATTTCCATTTTGGTATGGTCAAGCCTATAAGCTTGACACCTTACATTTTTTTTTCATATTATCAATACATAGAGGATATATCATATGGACTTAGGCCATTTTGATGATGTTATATGTGATGGGAGTGATATTTTGGAAAATAGGTCTATATAGGAGATACTAGGCATCGTGCAAACAGTTTCCCACCTTTCAGATGATCTTTTAGGGGACTTCTTAAGGGGAAGGATATGGGGAAACAACACACAGAGATGGTCATGTACACTTTCTACATGAATCTTGGGGGATGCCTAGAGTATTTATATAGCTCTATTTTTTAGGACAAAAAAGTTTTCCAAGGGAGGAAGAATGTTATAAAGGAAGCTTACGACATGACCATTTCAGATGGATCTAAGATCGGACATCATTTGTTCATTCAAGTGTTGGGTAGAAGTCTTGAGAATAGACTTAAGTAAAGGTGCTTATGGTCTCTAGATAAGCAAAGAAGATTGTCCTAGTGGTTAAGTCATATGGATGAGAAGGAAGAGGTCTTGGGTTCAAGTCCTATGAAAGATGTGGGAGAGTATTTTTCCCAAAGATCTCTAGAGCCTTCCACTTGAGTTAACTAGAGTTAACTAGGACACTTCGCACACATGTAGTTACATGGCTGATGCTTGGATGGTTAGTATCCACTTGCCATAGTGGGTAGTCCCTTGGAGAGGTCTATATATAGAGGCATAAGGTTGGGAGGAAAAGAGACTCATCTCTTTGTGTACGTCCTCACAATGCTTCACATACCAATATTGCATGTAAGTGTTTGGCACTTGTCACTAACTCTCATAGGCAGTCTTGGTGTTGTTTGCATGAATGTAATTGCAAGTTGGTCTCCCACTGGAGAGGAGAATGGGACCATAGCAATCATCCTAAAGATTACGAAGAAAGATATATCCAAGGCTGCATACAATGTAATGGAAATGCCTTTGATTGATCCTTCAATGTGATTACTAGTTTTTCCAGATTTTGAGATAGACGGAAGTAAGTGTTCTTTGCTTAAAAATATTCAAAGGGTATTCAACATCCAAGAAAACTATGCACTTGTAGCCATTGCATATAATGCAAAGAAAGATGAGGAGTTCGTCTCTTATGATGAAATCGAGTATGTGGCCGTGGAAGAGAATTTTGATGCAACGGAGTGCTTGAATCTATGGTTCAAAATAAGGTAAGGGAAGACATTAAAACAAGAAGAATACAAAGTGACCAAGAATTTATGAGTTTCCAAATAGAGATTGGATATGACAAGCTTCCGAGTAGTATGGAGCATTCTTTGAAGGATCACAAAGGGGGTGCAAAAGGCATCAGTGTGGACCTTATGAAAAAGAATTTTATTTCCATGAGAGTGGAGATAAGACAATCTTATTCTTTATATTCTTTGATTTGAGAATACTTATCTTGCTAAATCAATATTATACATGGTTTTTTTATTTTACAAAAAATGTTTGGAGAAGTAGAACCCAAGGAAAGCATAAAAGTGATTATTATGTTCCTGATGCAACTCTCAAATAATATTTGAAAGAAAATGCAAAATCAAGGATCCTATTTACCATAACAACCTCAACAATAAGCATATTGTAGCTAATTTCTTCTTCAAAACACTATCCCGCTATCTAGGTGCATATCCTATTCCTAGTAGTTACAAGAAGTTATTCATGATAGAGAAATTTATTGCATTATATATTTTTGGTTATCATCCTTCATCATGATGCTCAAGAAGGGCATATTTTAGTGTTTATTTAAGGCTTGATCTAGCTTTAGGAATAGAAAATATTGAGCACCTACAACCTTACATGATTAAAATCAGTTAATATTATTCAAGAGAAAGCCAGAACAACAATTTTTATTAAAGTACCCAACAGATAAACATGAGAATATTGAGACGACTATATCATATACTGAAGAAGATATGTAATACGAGTAGGTTTTTTATACAAAAGTTTTCACTACATCACTGTGGTGTATTTCAAAACATCTGTAATATGAAGGCCAATGTCCCATACAAAGAACTTGGTCATGGTGCCTTTACCCATCATTGATTAATAAATTCTTTTGCTTCTCCATCTCTCTTGTGTGTCAAGAGCATTAGAGTTTCTAAATTCTTGATTTTTTTTCCCCTTCTTAATTGAGTGTTCTTTGTGGCTTGCACTTTGATGCAATTGCACTCTTCTTTTCATGAAAATTTTGCATGATTTGTTTGTATTCCACTGGAAGAGTTCCCAAAGGTTGTTCCCTTTGTGGCTACCCTCACCATGTTGGTATGTTGTAGTATGCATTGCATGTTGTGTGATAAGCCTTTTTCTAGACCCGAAGTGCTCTAAATGCTTGGATCACTATATTTTATATGAAGAAGTGCGAATGTTTGTAGATGATGTGTTGCCATGATCAATAATTTAATATGTAATCACAAACATATGCAAGCCATATTTTAATGTCTCTCTTAAATATACTGTTTTAAAATTCTACTGTGTAATGTGTTATGTTGTTCTCTTTCCAATCTACATCGAAGTGTTTTGTGAATTGTTGAAGGTGGGCTTGAAAGACTTTGATGTCCTTGATTGACCATGTGTCCTTGTTGCACATCCTAAAGGTACTATCTATTGAATGCAAACCTCTTCCTTTGCATTTCTTGATGTAGCCTCATGGTCTTTAACTGCATTATATAGCTTTCTCCACTGCTCGTACTCTATTGTGTTGATGTGCATTGTTTCACATTTCTTAGTTGCATTGTTCATTTGTCTAGAGGGAAAGTGCCTTGCCTTCTTGCCACCTATAGAAACTTTTCTACGGAGATCTTGTTCATTGTTTGATAGCTTTTGATCACGCTCAATTTGAATGTCCTTCATGTAGCTACATGCTTGATAGTATGTTTTCAATTGTTGCAATAGCATTGAAGCATTTGGATTGATTTTTTAGCTTCCATACAAACCCAATGGAGAGGTTGATGAGCTTTTCTAAGATCATGCAAGGTCTATATATGAACATTTATCAAGGGTATGTCAAAAATGGCATGAAATCTCTCATCCAACAAATGCCTATTAGGCACCTTGTTCCACCACCTGTGATCAAGGGTTTTAGCAAGCTCCATGCAATAGAGGCATGGTAATGTAATGGCTCCTCTATTTCAATTATATAAGCATTTTAATGTCTTCAAATCAAAGTTCAAGTGCCAAATAAGCTTAAAAGTGCCATATTCCTCAACAAAGTCCCTTGATGTCACATCGTCCGACTAATAATTTTAAGAATAGGAGTCTAATGAAAGATCCATTCAAAGTGTGTGTAGTCCTCAGTTAACACCTGCCAAAACAAGCTAACCATGAATCAACCATACGATTAGATATTCTTCCAATAAAGCCTATTAATTGACCATAATGATATACCTAAAAACATCCAAGCCACCACATATTCATCTGATTGTATTGAAAAGTATAGAGGATCATCCTTTGATATGTTTTCCATTGCTCTATCCATCAAAGTTATCACTACTCTTTCCATCTTTCTGTCATTGAGGATCTCACATTCGTCCATCTTTAGAACAAAACTTAGAACACCTTTTCTTTTTGCATGGTTGATATTGTAGAGCTCCACCATCCATCTATATAGCTCCAATTTTGTGAAGATGTTGGTTTGTCCATCAGCTTGGATAGTTCCTTGTTTTCCTTTGAATTCCTTTGTTATATGGTAGGGCAAACCAACATAGTCATTTAGCTTGTAATCATTAACTCTTTTTCGTAGCCTCAAAACTCACTGACAATTGGCAATATTTTTGGAGTGATTCCTTTAGCTTTTAGCACAAATTTCATTGTCTTTTGTAAGAGTGTGCAGCCCGTCCAACTATCAACACTATCATCCATTGCGCCCTGCACAATATCGAGCAATATGGTGTTAGTATGAACAGATTGATTGACCACTTTCCTTTGCACAACTTTAAATTTCCTCTACGGCAATAATTCCTTCGCAATCTTTGAGCTAACGAGAGTCTTTATCTACTTTGTTAGGTTGATGTTTGGATTGGCATTCTCTTTGTCAGGTTGCATGGTCACCCTGCATTGAGCACCACAAGAAACAAATGTTACATACAAATTAATAGTCCACATCTACACCTTATTGTTTTAATCCTTTTTTTCAATCTCTATGAACCAACCTAAGATCCTCTATGCCTCCACAATGTTTTTGGAATGAAGTATAAGGAGGTGGAAGGTAAATGTGAAGATGGTACTTGACAGTTCAATGGGAGTCCACCATTGTCAATACAAACAAAAAACAGGTTACCAATACAGGATAAATATCACTTCAAAATGTTGGAATTTCAAAAAATCCCTTGTATTCTCATAAAGCTAGTGTTCTATCAAGTGGTCGAGTAATTAATAATAGCTCAGTCACCCATTTTGCAATCAAGAAAAGAACCCTTCCATGCCAAGAAATGAAGCCTTTTACAATGGGAACTAAACAGTTTCATTTTTTATTATAGAGAGAGAATATCAAAGTATGATTTTCTTACAAAGCCCTCCTCTTAATCTCAAAATAGCTCCAATGCTACAAATATATGATCTCTTGTTAGTTAGGTAGGTACATGGATACCAAACCCTTCTCAAATTTAGAATATAGGAGAAAGTGAAGGGGCATACAACAAAACAAAAAATTGTGAGGGCAACTTGTGATATGTCTTTCCCCTATTGTAGGAGAACATAAAGAAAAAAAAAAGGAGGTCCTACCTTTTTTAACACCATTCATCGTTATTCTAGTCTTTGAAACACCTTTTCTACTTGATACCTTTATCATTTTAATCCTTTTTTGTGGTAGTTTAACGCATCGTTATTGAAAGAAAGAAATTGAAATCTATTTTTTGCCATGATCATATCTTTAGAAAGGCTCAAAAGTTCAGGTCTTTGTGATTGATAATGTTAGTGGTTTATTAACACCAATGATCATTTTTGTACTAAATAGCTCCTTAATAGGTATGGTATTCAAAATACTTTTTTCATGTTCTTTGCTACAAACTAACAACTATTGCAAGCTATATCATCCATACTTTTGTAGCTAAGAAGTTACACTTCCACCAAATCAAGGAAGACTTGCATCGATGAATCGATGTACATGGATTAGAATCAGCCACTCTTTGTTTCAATCTTTGTGTAGCTTGCTATATGGATCGTGAATAGGAAGTAGAAATTTTCTTTAGGAAAAAGGATCTTTGCAAAGTTTCCACATATTCATACCGGAGTGATCAAAAAATACCTTTTTGTAATGGTGTGCTTCCAACCATTTTTACCACTTTGAATTTATATATATATATCCTAAGTTCAGCGCATCACTCATCTACATACCCTCAAAATGCTGCATGTCGCTGACATATTTCAATTTTGTTAGCTCTATGATTAAGTGTCCCCTTGATCATCACAGTAATGCGTCTAGACTTTAATTTCTCTAGACACGCATACTAGTACAGATGAGATATGAATTGGAGGTTTTTTTATGCCCAAATCAGTAACAGAAGTTGACTTTACCAAAAGAAATTTGCCACGACTCTACTTATGATGAGTATAACTAGCCATTGAAATATACCTATCCTGTCATTCCTGGGAGTACTTGGATAGAAGCAACTGACACAATTTAATCGGCATCTACTTAAGAAAAACAATCAAGTAATAAAAAGGATATTTTTATGGTTACGCCACTCTTCAACATCAGTTACAACGAGTTGGATTTACTAACAGAAATATGACGACTTTTATCTAGCCAAGGCTATTGAAATACATCAAATCCTCTGCCCCAACATAATGAACTCCTTGGAGTACTCTAGGTTTTCTGTATCGTTATTCCTTTTTTTAATTTAAAATTCTTCGTAGAAGTATTAAAATATTTTATAAAAAGAAAACTTTTTGGAGTACTTGGATGGAGCCAGCTGGCACACTTCGACAGCACCTCTCCATTCTTGTTCACACAAACAAAAGACCTGTGGATTCTGATGTATTATACACCTCTGACTGTCGAGAATGTCCAGGTAATTCAAAGAAAATTTCCTATTGAACCGACAGATTGATTCAGTCTACATCAAGAAAGTTCACGTCTACTTCTCAGTGCTGATTTCTGGACCAGTCGTGCATGCTAGGAATGTATCTTGATTGAAGCTAATTTAACCAATATACGATACACATGCGCTTTCTTGAGTGTTACTTTGGCAAGGTGAGGAAATGTTCAGCACAAAGAGAAGCTTAACCACCAACCCTCGACCACACAAACAGATAATGTACTCTTTATTCTTTCAGAATTTCTTCCAAATTGTTTCGCATCGCTAGCTAAACTTCGTTTTCGTTGCTTGTGAACTCCTAGCAAGCAGAGATGTGAAAAATGTTAAAAATAACACCAAACGTGATCATTAAACTACATCTATGATTTGTTTATAACCTGCACACGCAGGGATATGATGCTTCATGATCTTGGAGAGCACAAATTCTTTCAGCTAAAGGCTCCTACGGTAACATTACCCAAGAGTAGCTTTTATTTAGCCAGAGAATGTTCCACATCATCAACACTTAATAGAGATCTGACCAATGGTGCCCCCCAAATAACTTGCTGCAAGATCGATCACTCCATGATAAACACATCATGATGATGATGAAAAGGACAACAACAATGATGATGATGGTGATGCTGATAATGATGATGATGGTGCAAAACACATTCGGGAAGGGGGGATGATAAGCTTATAAGCCTGCTTTGTATCTCCCTCTAATTTTCTTGTGTCTTCCTCTGTTTAATAATATTTAGAGACGTTTTGTTTTTTTTTTTTTTTTTTTTTTTTTTTTGGGGGGGGGGGGGGGGACACATTTGACAAATACTTGCACAGGCACAAAGCATACCATGGACTCCCCAACATGATCCTAAACTGCCTTTGTGATGATAAATCTGTCTGATGACTTCCCGGCCATCTGGCATTGACAAATATCACCTCTGGTCTATTTGTGAACATATATGTACTCGCTAAATACATATCATTCACAATCATTCTTACTTTCAAGGGGACTCTTTCTTCTTTTATGCCCATGTGTGCACTGCATGTGTCCCACAAGGGGGCCCCAGGGGGGAGGCCCGAAGGGGGGGAGAGGGGGAGGTTGGGGGGGGGAAAGGAAGGGGAGAGGGGGGGGGGAAGGGGGGGGTGGGGGGGGGGAAGGGGGGGGTGGGGGGGGGGAAGGGGGGGGGGGGGGGGGGGGAGTGGGGGTTTATGTGTGCATACAGGCATACACGCACATGCCTGCACACACAAAGGCACACAGTGTGAACTGTATCTATGGTTTTGGACCCATTTAGGCATGTATGCATGTGCAGAGAGGCAAGACAGGAAGGGAAGGTGTGAGGGCCCATATTTTTAGAACAAAGGGAGTAGGATATGGGGAGGGAGGAGGGGGCAAATTTGTGTTAAATAAATGCCACAAACCATTACATCAGAATAATGATTGAGTAAGATACAAACTACAGTCCTCTTTTTGTGCAATATTTGATGACACATTGCTGTGCTTCTACTATTTCCGTGATCTCATACATACATGAACTCCGAACTAAAAACTACTGCGGAATTCAGTCCAATGATACAAAGAACAATTGTTACATACACCCGTCAAAATAATTACATGCAGGATGTCCAACAGATCTGCTTTCTATAACAGCCGAGGTATGTATGTGTGCACGCATTCGTGCATATAGGCATACACGTGCATGCCTGCACACAAAAGGGCATGCATAGTGAACATGTACCTATGGTTGTCAAACCACGCACCTATATGTATGCATGTGCAGCAGGGCAAAACGGGAGGGGAAGGAGTTAAGCCCCCCAGAAAAAAAGAGGGGAGGGGGGAGTTTGTCTTAAATAAATGCCATAAACCACCGCATCAGAACCAAGACTCAGTAAGATACAAATTACAGTCCTTATGTGCAATATTGGACGGCACATTGCTGTGCTACTACTATTTCAGTGATCTCATACATACATGAGCTTATTCATATCCTAAAAAGGTTAGCACTCTACGAAATTCAGTCCAATGATACAAAGGACAATTGTTACATACACCAACCATAAGAATAACATGGATGATGCCCAACTTTTCATAACAGCCTTTTTTTGTTGGGGGGGATGGTAGATTATGTGTGCATGCATGCATGCATACAGGCATACATGTGCATGCCTGCACAGGCACAGATAGTGAACATGCATCTACGGCTGTGGACCCATGCATGTATATCTGTGCATGTGCAGAGGGACAAAACAGGAGGGGAAAGGTGTGGAAGCCCGAGAAAAGAAAGGGAGAGGAAAAGGGAAAAAGGGGTATAAGAGGGGGAGGGGTTTTGTTGAATAAATGCCACAAACCATTCCATCAAAACCAAGACTGATTAAGGTACAAACTACAGTCCTCTTTATGCGCAATATTTGATGACACATTGCTGTGCTACTACTATTTCAGCTATCTCATACATACATGAACTTATTCATATCCTAAAAAGTCTCACACACTACGAAATTAAGTTCAGTGATACAACGAACAATTGTTACATACACCAGTCAAAACAATTACATGGAGGATGCCCAACAGATCTGCTTTCTATAACAGCCAAGATAATCAATCCTCTTTGGCCAATCATCCTTTACCAGGCATATGATCCTTTACCAGGCATGGACATGTTCACAAACAAAGAGCTTCCATCAAGATTGTGCAAAAAAAACAGAGCTGACAACATCCATGTCCATTACAAGTTCTCCCAGCCAATATGCATTGAAAAATGAGTGGAATTGACTTGTACTCCACACATACATATGTTTGACCCAGTCTGAACTACAAACTTCATTCACAAGCTAACTTTGTATCAAAGCTGCTGAGACAGATTGCAAACGCCTGAAATGCAGACAATGGATACCGATAATCCATAGTGAACATATCTTTTGCAACTTTCCCGAACTGTAGGAGAACTTTGTCATAGTCACTTTGAGAACTAGACTGTGCTGGTTCCCCAGTTATTGCAGCCACCAGCTGGAAATTCTTTACAGAAGCAACAGTTACACGTCCACGGAAATTCAGACACCAGCACTGCAGTTGTTCATGCCAGCGAGGAGCCTTGTTCTTTAGGACAAGAGGCCCGTCTTTGGTTGTTCCACCTTTCAGTAAGGCTTCGGCATCAGTGGTACTGAAATCTGAATAAGAAGACTTCGAGCCAAAAGAAGGGAGGGTGGACAAAGTATACTCTAGCGCAGCGCTTGAGAACTCAACAGGGGTGGGTGCAACACCCCCAGGCTCAATTGCAGAAGCAGGTATTGAATGAATGATACAGTGCATCCTTCTAGGGCCTCGAGTGCCCAGAACATTTAATTCATAAGCAATATGAGCTATATTGTAGCTTCCAGCAGGTAGCCGTGGTGATACTTGCTTGGAACCTACTCGCCGACCTGCTTTGTTTAGAGACACCACTGCCCCTGAATGTGGTGGCTGGCTGTCATAAATCGTGAACTTGGTCCCCAAAAAATTTGACCTGCATCACACATAAACAGGTCATAGATTATCAATTACAAAGTCACATGATCTCAATATGAAGATCCCAGAAATCAAAAGCTGGAACTGGACCAAGGCATAGAAGCAGAACAACTTTCCTACATGGTATTTGGAGAATTACTCTTACTTTCACCAATTTGGAAGCTAAGTTTCACTTAATCCCTGTCACTACACCCATAACATACCAGTCAATTAGGTTTACCTGAGCTTGCCAACATAGGTATTGCTTCCCCTAGAGAAGTCATCTTTGCTTAAAGAAATAATGTAGTCTGCACTAGTTGCCCTTCTGACCTTCCGAGCAGCCAGTAGAAACTTTCCATCATCCACCAAAGCTGTACGAAGCAGATATTTACATCACTTTACATGAAAACACTGCACTAAAAAAAGAGCAGAACTCCTTAAAGTATCACAAAATAGAGCAGTCCATACTTGTAGTCAGTCCGAGATATAGCAAATATGTTGAATTACTGCTGTCCCGTTTGATAAAGCACTGAATCGGTTCATCCCGTGGTCCAGGCTGTGATCCATCAATCAATTAATCAATCAACCAACAAATCTCTCTTCAAAAAAAGAAAAACAACTCTCTCTTCCAAATGGAGCAACCAATCAAGGGATTTCTTATTCAAAATCTTTCAGAATCTATGTTGAATTTGGATACCCGTAGAAGGATCGGTAATTGGCTGATTTGGTGCATGTTCAAGAAGATTTTGCCTCATATACAGCCAAAATCATACCCACCTAATTGTATATTCATATGACAGACGCTTGGCACAATGCATTACATTTATACAAGGAATAATTGAAGATAGGTGAGCTTGAGCACATTTCCCCCTACAAAGAACACAAAAGAGGGCAAGCACGTCTTAGGGCTGGAATGAATCCAAGCAAATTGCAATCCCCGAATTTACCATCAAACGAAAGTGCAACCCTAAGCTCATGGTAGTCAACCACAAGACTAGATAGCAGATCAGCTCCATTATGCATAGTATCGACTAAATACTATGACAGATTCACTAACACCATCAGTGCCCAAAAATGGGTATAGAACCAAGAATGAATACATGCCCACACATGCAGCCCAGAACACAAACACATCACAAACATGAACTCACAAGAAGCTCTACAAACTCAGAGTTTCTATCACTTCTGGAAGCGACGAGCAAACTCAGCCATAATGAAGCCCAGCACAGACAAAGAATCCACAAGTGAAAATTGCAAGTCTGCTAATACAACAATCATATATACCAGAAAGAATCCAGGAAACCCCAAATTCGCCCTCAAATGAAAGTCCAACTATAAGCTCATGGTAGTCAACCACACGACTATATAGCAGATCAGCTCATTTATGCATAGTGACGACTCAATACTATGACATCCCCACTAACATCATCAGTGCCCAATAGTGGGTATAGAACTAAGAATGAATACATGCTCACACAGACACCCAACAACCCACACACACACTAGCATGAACTTGCACTATCACTTCCACAAATGATGGGCAAACTCAGCCATAATGAAGCTTAGCACCAAAATGCAAACAAAAGATAGGAAAAATTACAGAAAATGCATAGCCCATAGGGTATACACACCTATCAACTGGTCACAACTCGGATGCAGAATCCACAAGTAAAAACTACATGGCTGCTAATATGACAAATTACAATCATATATACCAGAATGAATCCAAGCAAACCCCAAATTCACCCTCAATTGAACGAGCAACTAAAAGCACATGGTAGTCAACCACAAAACTATATAGCAGATCAGCTCCATTATGCATACTATCAACTCAATCCTATGACATCCCCACTAACATCATTAGTGTCTAATAGTACATGCTCACACACGCACCCCACAATGCACATGCACCACAAGCATGAACTCGCAAGAACCTCTATGAAGTGAGTTCCTATCATTTCAAGAAGTGATGGGCAGCCACTATGAAGCCTAGCAAAGGGACCATACAACTTTCTCTATGCAAAAAACTGATCAAGTGTAGTTTAGCACTCATGCATGCCACTTACCATGTAAATACACTCATCCCAAAATATCCCATCCCTAGAGCATTTCAACTTGGATGCTCTAGCACTCTCGACTCCCTTTAACCTTACATTCTCAACCACAATGATGTGAATATATTTCAATCCACCAACCTGGCAAAAAATAATAATGTCCCAAAATTCTAAGACACTTCTATTGCATTCCAACATCCGATGGATGCCACAACCATGAATGAGAACAATGATCAGCTCCGACAATATACAATTTCCCTAGCAATCTAATTTTGCAATTGACACAACCTTTGGCATATGTACTTTATCTCACATACCCCAAACTTCAATGTCATGCTGAACATACCAAAACCACCATCTGACAAATGCACCTCCATATGACAAAATTGACGTGCAAAACAAGCATAATCTATTTTGATCCAATGGAAAGGAAAGTTTGTAGTCAACAAAAGTTATGGTGAGATAGTTTTTAAAGCCTCATTGCTACTTTCCCAAGGGGAAAATATAATATTAGTGGCATGACTTTCTTGGGTTATAGTCCCTCAAAACTTGTATTGATGCCTTGAGGTCCGAGGATCCCTATTGAACCACAACTGATGCTCCACTATATTGATTAGCTGATTTTCTAGAGGAAATAAACTCACCCTACCTGATTGGGCCCCTTTGAAATTCAACTCTATACACAAAGAATGTGATCCCCATGTTAAAACAATATATTTGTAAGGGTTGCGAATTCTCTTTGTCAAGGAACTCTAATGGAAGCCTATTCCAACCTAGTTGCAAATAAAGGAAAAAGCATGTTTGAGAAACTTGCGATTGAATTAAGAGCAAAAAATGAACAATCATATGTAAGAAACAAAAACATTTCTCTCCATTAGTGCTATTTTAATTCACAAAATTATTCGTTACATTAATAGGTACCTTTAAGATTTCCCCTATTTAACCTTATTGTTTCGCAAATACAAGCACATCATTAGATCCCACATGGTCAAATAAACCCACAAAATGAAGATTCACAATAATAACCCATGCATACGTCAAGACAACAACATATAAGGATATATATTATAGAGGTATTCCTAATCTTATGTTTCTTTATCAAACATATGTAAACCCTTTTTGCTTTAGGTTAGCCTTAATTCTTTGGTGATAATACATTATGAATACAAACTTTGTTTATTTTCAAAGTCAGCCATCCAAAACGACTTTTCCTAACATCTCTTTGATCATCTTGTTAACACAAATCTTGAATAGCCTTTCTGACGCTACATAAAGTTCAAATCAGTCTGAGGCTTGTTTAAAACATTGTATTTGAAGCGAATATTCATCATCTTGAAGCTTTTTTGTTAGTTGAAGCGTTGAAGTCTACTTCCTTTCCTTTTTCATCTTGATAACTGCACTTCATTTCATCTTCTTCAGGTACATTTGACAAGAAGTGATCTCTGGTGCGTTCTTTCAACACCCTCTTGATCTTGGGGATTGATGTAGATAAGCTTTTTAGAAAAACGATTCTCCTCTTTGCTTGATCTCTATTTTTGCTGGCACCTAGATATCATGCCTTGTAGGTTGCAGAGCTTATCCTGATGTGTAGTTCTGCATAACTCATCTTGAGATGAATAATCAAAAGCAATCTGCACCAAACTCAGTGACAGACATACAAGGGCCTCCTGTCGTTAGAGTTATTCTTTCTGAACTGCTCTGAACAGTTCTAATGACCACGAAGATCCGTCAGTGGCCAAAAGAGGCCCTGTCTGGCTTTTGTGAAGAATTATCTTTGCAGGAAAACAGGTCCAAGCCCCTCTTCTTCTTGGTAATTCTAAGCTATATGATCTTTTGCCAAAAAGGTCAACCCCCAACTTCTTCTCCAGAAAACAACCAGCCTGCCTCCTATGTAGAATGTCACTAGAAATGTGAGCATCTAGTATACAAAATTTCTTGGTCCAACAAGGATGCTTCAGCACCTAAATCTTCACAGATAAGCTCACAGCCTTTTCTTTCATTGTTCTGGCTGACCTAAATATGTGCAGGATGTGGAGGATGAGAACAACCCAGACATCTGCCATAATATCCATCTTAGATTGAACCAGATTGAGAATGTTCTGAGCCAATTTGACAGAGCATATCTCGAATGCTTGTGGACAGCTGCCACTGAAGCTTCAGATCCTTATTGACCCTTTGCTTGTCCTTCTCTCAAAGGTCGAGTGGGACTGTCATGATATCTATCGCCAGATTGAGTCAGACTGCCATGATCGTCTGTGTAATTCTAATTGCACACTTCTGAGCTCAAAGGACTTCCAGGATCATACCTCCAGTGTGTAAGGACAGCTGCATTTGAAGTTTCAAATTCTTATTGATCTCTCATGCTCTATTTCTTATGACACCTGGATGTCATGCCTTAAGAGCTTGAAGAGCTTGCTCTAATGTGTATTTGTTCAATCAGCATAACTCGTCTTGAGATGCGATAGTCAAGACTCAAGAGCAGCCTGCACCAAACTCAGCTGCAGAGACATACCCACATCAGTCTCCTGCCATTTTAAGTTATTCTTTCTGCACTGTCTTGCCACAGGTTTGTAAACAGGTCGAGTCATCAGCAAAGCTCCATCGGTGGCTGGGAATTTCGAGGTACTGTCTGCCCCATATCCATGCATGACATTTGTAGAAGCCAACCTCCAGGCCCCTCTTCTTCTTCATGGTAATTCTTAACCACATAATCCGTTGCCACTAACATCAATTGCCTCCTTTCTGAGAAACAACCAGCCTGCCTCATCCACAACACTGTCATTCTATTTGTGAGCACCTTTATACATGATTTCTTGGTACCAGTGCTCAGCAGACCATCACAGATAAGCTCACACCTTTTTCTTCCATTGTTCTGGTTGTTCTCAGTACCACAGTTGAGTGAATGTTATTTGACTGATTCGAGAGAGAAGCATAATTCACTAGCTAGCAGGACCACATGTGTAGGCTGTAGAGGATTTTGACAACCAAATATCTCTGCCATTATATCCATCCTTGGATTGAGCCAGATTGTCATTCTTGTTTGTGTGATGCTTCTTACACACCTCCCAACTCAAAGACTTTCTTGGGGACCTTTTTTCATTCCCAGATGTTTGTGGACAGCTATTATTTTACGTTTCAATTCCTTATTGGCCATTTATTTGTCCTACTCTCAGAGTACAAAGGTAAAGGCAATTAGCGAATCTCGGTCATGGATTTGAGACACATAAAACACAAGAATCATGCAATCTACCATGGACTGAACAACCCAAGGTAGGCTAAATCACATCGTAAACTCCATTCATGCAGAGAGGATGGAGATAAAGAATGTAGACTCAATATTACAGGTATTGCATTACGAGAAACATGCTGGTACGAAGAAGACTTTTGAACAAGACTTTGTATCTCTTTTGATTGGCTCACGTGTGCTTTGCCCAACTCCTAAAGGTCCACCTAAGCTTATCTTTAGGATTGTTCAATTTGGTTCCTTTTTCATCTGCGAGTTCGTACTTAATATCCGTTCAACTTAACAAACAAAGATGATGCAAAAGATGAATATATACACCTTCTCAAACCTAGCTGTAGTGGTGAAAAAGTGGTCAAACAAACAAGGAAAGAAATGAGGAGAATGATGAACCTGCTTCACGGAAATCGGAAATGTCAATTTCTTTGAATGTTCTGGAGGCCTAGTAAGCTCTTTCGCGATGTTTCTCCACGTTCTACACACACACGCACAAGCCACAAAGTGTCTTCGTGAGTGCCAAGTACTTTCACTGGCTTCAACACGCTGTAGAATATCTCGTAGGAGCTCTGGCGGCATGTTAGCCCAGCAGCTCTGATCAGATATATCAACACTCCGTGCAAGGCGTGCCTGAGTTTCATCCAGGACTGAACTCATGGACCGTGATCTGTAATGATATATAGGAAATTTGATGTCAAAACTGCGTCTTGATATGCTGCCCAGGCCATCCTTCAGATCTTGAAAATCTTTAATTAAGCTTTTAAAAGGCATTTTCTGACAGACGTACACCCTCTGAGCTTGGATAACTGAAGCCACACCTTCTACCACATAACCCAGCACTTAAGTATACTGTTCTCTTCTATTACGTATCTGACAATTTCTGTTGACGTGATAATCGAGATTTCTATGTGCAACGAAAAACACACAAATGTGAACTGTGCAGATCCGTCAGTAATATGATGGTACAGATCTGTGCCAGTAATGTAACGTTACAAAATCAACTGAACCTACGATGGCTCCCTCTTCATTGGCCGAGAGATATATCGCCTTTTGTACACTGGCTTGATAATTTCGCAATATTCTGCGTATAGTGAGATGCCTTCTTTGATTGTTTGTAGATTGTGTATTTTCGGAGGCTTGGGCTGATACCTGTTCTCAAAACAACAAGAATAGGTTCATACTGCGTCAGCTGAAACAGATCTGCAGACAAAAAGACGTTATGCTCACTAATTCCAGATGAAACATGGTGGGAAGCAAAAACCAAGAGTCGAATGCAAATTGAAAAGGACTGTCTAAGATAACATATAGAAAAATTAGAGAATTGAATTTCCTTAAGAGGACTACGGAGATCTAAAAGAAAAAGAGCAAAGAAAGCAAACAGTGGCTCTAATGGAAGCAAAAGAATGGTGCACTCAATCTGAATGTAAAGTTTTAGGTGAAAGACGATGAATAAAGGTATACCTGCACTTTGAATGTTTACGATGGAGGTGCAGAACCGGGTGTTGGAAATGGAGACTATTTTATGCTACCCTGAAGTCGATTCAATGTCCCAGACTAGATGATGAAGAGGCTTTTCTACTAAATGGGGACATCCCAGCGATGTCCGCTCCTTGTCTGATAAACTGCAGGTCTTGGACTGCAAGGCTTCAGGAGAGGAAAGAACCTTGATAGAAGATTGGGTTTTGTTCTTCGGGAAAGGCAGAGGGACCCTCCGTCGCAATGAACACAATGGTCACTCTCTAGTACGCGAGAGAGCATGTGCGTCGTGTGTGTGTGTGTGTGTGTGTGTGAATTATGAGTAGCTAGCTGGAAGAGCCCTCAAAGTGCAAAAAAGCTGGAACAGATCCAGAGAGGAAAAAGAGGAGTTTGAAGGACAAGGACTCCAGCACTTATCAGAGCATCATCTCTGAGGAAGGTAAAGAGAGGTAATCGATTCAAACTCGAAGAGGATCAAAAGGGATCCAATGGACCTACCTCATCAGCGGTAGCAGATGCACCTCTTTCAGTAATGTCTGAGTAAACTACTCACGATGCTACTGGTAGACAAAAAATGCGGTACTCATGAGTCATGAGGGCTAGCACACAGATCTTCGCATCTAGGGGAGCGAAATGCTTGAGAAGCCGAAGAGCTAGGAAACAGAGGAGAAGGGAAAGAAACTCACGGAGTGTGCAAAGTTTAATCTAAGATATCAACGACGAAGTCAGTGGCGTATTCTAAACGGAAAAAGTCGTGGTCTTGTTGATTGGATTTGTTCTTATTCTAAAGATTATTAAAATCCTTTTTTGTTCTTAGACAAACAGTCAAGGATTGTGCATGTGTGGAACCCATCAACTAGGGAACGACCTTCTTGGAAGGCAGGCCATGGGTTGAGAAAGATCTCATTAAAAACTTGGTTTATAATTCAATAACCATGTTCATGCTCAACTTTTCAACTACATGTGGAATAATTTGTTATTGTAGTGAAGAGTCAAAATATTTTATAAAAAATAGGAATCATGGTCTTGTTTTTTTTAGCAATTCACTATCATAAAAGCTGGATCGCATGGTATAAGCTCACATGAACAGAAGGGAGGAATAGTGTATGCAAAAGCATGTTTATATAGATAAACTCTTGTTGGAAAATGGTCAAGTATAGCAAAGAAAATCGAAGCATGTGGAGAGAGAGCATATCAAAAGGGTCACTCATTTGGGTATAAAACCGTTATTTTAGTCTCTTATAATTTTTTGGGACTTTTACAATTTGTATCGCATGTAAAATGAGCTCTAGGCACTATTTTTTAGCGTTTTTAGGCGAAAACCATATGAAAAGTGTCACTCATCTGAGTATAAAAGATAAAAAATTTAACTGCACTCAATTTTTGGTGTGGATTGAATGAAACTTATGTATTTTCTTTCTTCGGCACTTTTTTTAATCTCTTTCTTCATTTGGAGCTTTCATGGCGTTTTTGAGGTGTCCTATGATCATATCTATCTAGTGGGAGCTTGTTTGCATGTTCCACATGCTTATTGCTCTTCCTTTTGAGTGAGTGTATGGATTCTTCTTCCTCTCGAGCTTCTTTTGATTCCATGCTTTTGTAATGATGCATCGCCATACACTCGATCGAGTAGAGCTACTTGGATTGACAATTTAGTTGGTCCCCATCATGTGAAGCCAATAAGTTTTGTACTTGCTAATTGAGGTGTGTCAGAGAGTGAAGTCCAGTTTTTTAGTATACTTGTGTGCTCAGGTGGTCTATTTTGGTCAATTACATTTCCTGACCAAAACTCATCCAAATTACTTGCTTTTTAGCTTGTTGGAAAGCTATTTGTGTATACTTTTTCTATCCCAAATATCTTCCTCAAAAAATATATATTCAAGGAGTTATTAGTCTGAGAGTGAAGTTTAGTTCTTCAGCATACTTGTGTGGACAGGTAGTTGATCTTTGTTAGTTGCATTTCCTAGTCAAAACTTGTCCAAATTAAGTTATTTATAGCTTGTTAGAAATTGACTTTGTCTACTTTGATTGACTAAAGGCACAAGTCCACTTGACTTTGTATTGAGAACAGCAAGCTATCTAAGGTGCAACTGTTTGTCCAAGTGTTGGACATACAAGGGTTCACTACACATTTTCGTTGCGCATAAGAGAACTCATTCTCCACACACAAGGTACTAGTAGATTTTTCTTTGAACTCTCTACATAGATTACACTACCTTTGAGCTCAGGTCTAGGTTTGGGAAAACTTAAGGAAAAGAAATTATAAGACTTCATACATACCATTGTAAATATTTCATATGATATTCATCACACGGGTATTTATACCACTTGGTAGAAGAGCTAAGAGGAGGTCTCATAAAAGAGGAGTCTTTTTGGGATTATAGACTACTACTTCTCTTCATAATAGAGTGTGGCTCGGGCGTGGCTGGGAGGAGAACACAATCATCCCTCTGTGTGTGACGATGACAGAGAGTAGCTAACGCAAAAGGGAAGACTCGCGATCTCATATTGGTATCAAAGCTTCAGGACGAAGCCGCACAACTTACGCCACAAGGGATTTGAATCGTACCATGGCTATGGCGGGCATCCATCCTAACCAAGGCGCCAACTTCATTCGATGTCCATATAATGCATGTATTTAGTTATAGCAGTTTGTCGCCCACAGCGCATACTTGGAAGAGGAAGGATAACAACCTTATGGTTGTAATTTGAGTAAAAGATTGAGATGTTGCCATGGACAACTAAAGAAAGATGCAACCCTATCATCAAAGAGGCTTCTTCTCTTCCTTGCCTTTTGATTTTGGGAGCCACATATAGTTGAAAGAACAGGAGTTAAAGAGTAATTTCAAATGAGGACCGAGAATAGACACAGGAGATGTAGATGGGATCACCAGCCGCATATGAAGAGTCCATGAACGAAGAGCATCCTTTCCATGACTTGTTTGATGTCTTGGTTCCGAATTGAAAGAGCATGCAGCTTCATGTTAATCACAGGTATTATTATTTCAATTTTGAAAGGGTCTGTATTTGCGAGAAGCTATGAAGGCTTCGAGGGCCAAGTTTTTGGAGGGAAATCATATGTATGGAGAGTATGAGATATGTACTCTCACCTAGAGTCAAGGATTCCCTCAAAATACAAGAAAGGGTAAGCTTTAGATACCTCTAAAGTAGCCATTTTTCATGATTTTTCACATATATTTTAGGGGCTATTTTTGATAAATAGCCATTTCGGGGAAGGGAAATGAAGCGGGATTTTTCTTAATTTGATAGGAAAAATCATGTATACACATAGCCTAGTGTATTGACTTTCATGTAAGATCAAGAAATCCAAAAGATACCTCAGTTTGATGGGAGTTTGAAGCTCCACAAAACCCCCTTCCATCATAGTTTGATAAAAATTTTCAGCACCTAAATCTAAGAAATTCCCATTTTGGAAGAGGGAAATAGAGGTGCAATAGCTACGGATGGATGGGAAAAAGTATATATACTGAGAGTATGGTGTATGGACTTCTTAGGCGAATCATTAGATTCATCAAAATGATAAGTTAAGGAGGAATTTTACTTCCTCAAAGACCCCCTTCCCGCACTTTTTGGAAAAAATTTAGATCTTAATTTTTGCCAAACTCCACTTTTGGGAGTAGGAAAAAAGACCATTTAAGAGGCTTCCTAGGGATTAGTGCATACACACATGACGTATGGTGTATGAATCACCTTGGAGAAGAGAGAATCCAAGAAAAATCCACATTAGGAGTGGATTAGGAGCTTGCTAAAAGCTCTCATTTAAGTTTTTGCATAAAAGCAAAAATCTTGATTTAGGCCTCTTTTGGGGAGCGAATTAGCATGCGCGAAGGGAGGATTCGGGAAGGTGATAGTAGGCCCAAACATCTTCATATATTTCTCTCTGAGATTATAGAGAGAATTTTAGCATTTGCTTGATGGAAGAATGATTTTGGGCACCACAAAAATCACATTTTCACACTTTTTCCAGCCCCTCCAACAGTCCATTAGTTTAGCATGTCCCTCTTGGAATGGCCATATCTTAGGCTAGAAAACTCAAAATTGGACGTGCTATGGCTCGTTTCGAAGAGCAAAAGGTCTACTTTCAGTTTATGAAAAGAAATTTTGGAAAATATGTATTTTTGCAGGTCTGTATAGCTCTACAAAGTCTGAACAGTTTTGGGCAACTACCTTCCGGGAGCCATATCTTTCAAACCGGGAAGGCGATTTGAGTAATTTCACTTTGAGCTCTTTGCATGCTATATATTTCAGTTTCTGAACATTTGCAGGTCCTAAAGTGGGTTTTGAAGGTCTAAAGAAGGATTACTAAGGCATTTGTTTTTAATAATTTTACATTATTTTAGTAATCATTTGACCATGCTTTATGTTTTGGGAAGTGATCCGATGTTTTCGGACACTTCAAAGCTTATGTTAGGACCTGAGGAGTAAGGTGCAGAGGTCTCAAAGCTTGTCGAGAACGATTGGATGCATGCAATTCCAAAACCAAACTACTCAGGGACGTATGTTTTACACTTCAGGCATTTTACTTTATGTTACGTCATGTTTTGTATGTACATGCATAGATTGGATTGCATACATCAAATGTTGATCATTGTTTAATTTCTTAAAGTATGGATCGACAGGCAAGAAGTATACTTTTTGATTGTTTGCAGGAAAGAGGATTGCAGAATGGCTATGCAACACAGAGAATGGTTCTTAGAGCATCTGTTTTTATGTTTTGCAGGTTATGGAGTCCATATATGAGTTTATGGCGTGCATGCCATGGGCCTGTCAAGCCCTATGTCATTGGGTGGCCTTTGTGCCACAGAGCTTATGGTAAAATTTGTTTGGGATTCCATCTCCTGGGGAAATGCTGTCGAAATTTTTCCCACCGTATGGAGTTATATACGTACTTACCTTTAGGTAAGAATGTTATGGCATCGTAACATGCCTTTCTGCAAACATCAATAAGACCTAGGCATGCTTGTAAGCATGTATTTGATGGACTTAGGACCATCATAGTAGTATACATAAGGCAACTTCAGTAATAACACGATCCCTACACATAATCCTTATGGATTTAGACCATAGGATTGCTAAGGGAAGGAGCTACACCTTCATCATTAGTATTGTGCACAAGCAATCCTATAGGTTTTAGGAAGTTTCATACAGGCACGGGAGATACATTTAGGATAATCTCCAAAGTAGTGAAAAATTACTTATCTTCACAAGAGTCTCACAGTAGAATTAGGAGACAATGGGGTATCATGATGCATACCCAAAGAGTGACTAGTTTCACTGATGTACATCACTTGAGCAAGTAGTGAAGCATTTCTGCTACACTACTAAGAAAACCAATTAGATGGGATCACAGAGATGGGTTTCATGAGACAGCATCGATGGGTGCTTATGTGATTCAAGTGATGGTTAGGAAGGCCACAGGTCTGGCACTAGCTCTATGGTATAGAGCATAGATCCCATAGTCAAGAATAGTTGGGGTACCCAATACATACATATGTATCTTGGGATCTACAAACAGGTACCTAGACTTAGTCTTTGTACCTAGGAACAAGTTGGTTTGGAATAGAAGGGGATATCCATTGTCACATTACTGACTATAATCAAACTAACTAGTTCGAGGATATGGGACTCACTTGAGTCCTCCTACATGATTTTAGGATATGGGATTCATTAGAGTCCACCTATATATTCCATTACATATATATGGAATATATATTCGGTTTAGTGTAGGTATGACACCGTGAATTTGAAGAAAGTTCCACTGGTATGGGACGGTGGAAACGACTTCCCTTTTAGGACTCTTCTTCTATGGCCAGGAAGAAAAGAACTCATCATTCATTGCATCATGTCTCACTAGATCAGAGGAGAGCTCTTCGTAGACATCTCCTTAGTATTGGGAATTATCCTTCTTAGTTTAGGGAAGATTTATTCTTCCAGTAGAGAATGTGATACGTGATTCTATCACCATGGATATCACATACTCATCTTGTGGGTATCAGGAAGGATAATTCCATTAGTTTGAATGGATCGTATAGATCCATGCATAGAGTATGGTTAGCATAGATAGCTCTTTAGTATGGATACACATGTGTTTACAGTATCATGTCATATCATTGCTGACATTTTAGAAGAGGGATTTGACCCCTATTAGGAATTTATTTTCTCCACGCTTCACTACATACACCTTCATTAGTTAGGGGAGATTTGTTTTCCATCTTCATAGGAATATGTGTAATGAGGGATTATGCATTAGTTATGGAAGAGAGGACTAAATAAATTCATGAGTTTCTCTTTCAAGGAAAGGAGAAAGTGGGAATTAGCTCAGAGATCGAGGAGAGATCTCACTTTAGTTTAGTGGTCTCACTTTAGCTCCTACTCTTTGAGAGAGAAAGAAGGAAAGGAAAACATGATTTATTCATAGGAGAAGAATAGAGTATGTTTCCCTTTAGAGAGAAGAGGTGTTTAGGACACATCTCTTAGTCTACATTTCAGAAGGAATTCATTTCCTCTACTTTTCAATGTAATTTTCCTTCACATGGGAGTATGATTCTCCATTATTTTGGGGAGGAAAAAGTATGGAGAACTTATATATGTATTCTCAGCTATGGAGGAGTAGAGCAAATAAATTCATAAGGAGTTTCTTCCAAAGGGAAAGGGAAAGTGGAATAGATTCCACTACTAGAGCTCTTTTCCTTAGAGGAGATTATACAGAGAGAGAGTTTTACTTTCTCATTTTGGTTGTCTAGATAGAAGTGGCACTCTTGTATCAAAGACAAGAGGGAGATCAATTAATCATGATGGTTAGATTGAGTTTCACATGGAGACTCTAGAGAGGAGCAATTATGTTACTCCACTGATGGTCTTTGACTAGATGAGATGATCTAGTTATTGACATTAGTTAGACTGGGAGTAGACTTATGACTCTTCTCTTTAGGGTTTATAGGAGATAGGGAGACATCTAACCTATTATGGTACCAAACTCTTAGTTGGTGTTACATCATGAGTATGATGAGTAAACATCAGTTAGGAGGATGGGTACTTAGGGATTATCTGAATCTCAAAGGGAATGCTTTCTGCATTCATATGCTCTTCCAATAGAACTTAGTCCAATGGTAAAGGATGACAAACCACAGACTTTTTGGTTGGTGAAATGTAGAGATTGCATTTTACTACCATGAGCTAGATGATGGATTTGCATAGTTCACAAGATAGTTAAGTTAAACTATTACTTGTGATTACACTCAAGGTTAGGGAGACATGGAGTGTTATGAGGGCAATCTATCATTTAGTCTCAGATGGGTTTGGAGTCACTTGTTATGGAACTTTGTTCTATATTTCATAGGATTATAAGGTTTATTATCTCCATCATCTTATGGTCAAGCCTATAAGCTTGGCACTTTACACTTGCTTCTTATGCTATTATTCCATAGAGTATACATCATATGGACTTAGGTCATTTGGATGATGTTGTATGTCATGGGAGTGATAGTTTGGAGATTGAGTGTACATGGGAGATAGTAGGCACCACCCTGACGGTTTCCCACCTTTGAGATGATCTCATATGAGACTTCTTAAGGGGAAGGATATGGGGAAACAACACACAGAGATGACCATGTACATAGAGTACATGGGGTTCAGGGGAGTCCGAGCATTTACTTCTATCATTACGGACATTTCATCTACATTTTCGAGGATGAAAATGTTTACAAGGGGAAGGAAATGTCATATGATATTCATCACACGGGTATTTATACCACTTGGTAGAAGAGCTAAGAGGAGATCTCATAAAAGAGGAGTCTTTTTGGGATTATAGACTACTACTTCTCTTCATAATAGAGTGTGGCTCGGGCGTGGCTGGGAGGAGAACACAATCATCCCTCTGTGTGTGACGATGATAGAGAGTAGCTAACGCAAAAGGGAAGACTCGCGATCTCAAAAAATACATTAATAAATACCAAGGGGTCCATGAGAATAATTGAAGTGAAGTGGGGAGATTTGAATTCTAGACTTTAGAGAAGTAATATGGCAAGAGATATTCTTTGGAACTTATTTCTAAATTGGGATTATTAAGTGTGCATGAGAGATTGCTTTAAGTGTATACATATTGTTACTATTGTTTCAATTCAAATCATTCTTTTCGCACCCAAGAATTTTAAGTGTGTAGTATGCTTACAATGGATGCTATTAAGGCAAAATAGCTGGTAATATCTCTTCTCAAGACACTTGTGCACTCATTGTCTAGCTCCAAAAAGGATTATTTGTGCATACTTGTATGATTGGAACCTTTGTCTTATACTTGTTTGTGAGCATTCACACATTAAATCACAAGCACGACCACTGTTGGACTTTATGAATTTGTAGTCTCACCACATGCTAGGCAAACAAGGATCATTGAGTGCACTAGGGCATAATGCTCCATCACACACTAAAGCAATTGAAGTAGCAATGTATTGACAAAGGCTAGTGTCACATTGTCAAATTTGAGATATGTGTGCTTATTTGATACTCTTAATGAATCAAAAAGTGAGTATGAAGAGATGTCAGTCTTCATAGACATATATGCATGATATGCACAATGAAATGGTATTTCTATCCAAAATTGAGGGAGAATACAATTGGAGTTCAAGAACTATAGAAGCACATTAACAACACGATGAATAAGAGGAAGCTTGGTGTAAGGAATTGAACTCACAACCTCTTGGTTAGGAATGTGATGGGCTAACCACTTGCCCCAAAAGCCATGGTTGAGGATTACTTCCTAATCCTCTCTCTTAGGGTGTAGTTCAACCATCTCCTATCTGTCAAGGGTGTGGTTCAATCACTTTATTACATTCTTCCCCCCTTGGTCAATCATTGTCCTCAATGATATGCTCTTTGTATCCCTCTGGCCTCGGTGCTCAGCCCCTTGAACTCCCTAGGTGCCCTTGAATTGATGTCCCTCAACCTCGCACAGTTTCTTGAACCTTGTTGGCAACCTTGGTCTCTTGAACCCTTGCTCTCAACCTTGGTGTCTTGAACCTTCTTGTTCGCAACCTTGGTGTCTCGAGCCCTTGTTCTCAACCTCAGTCTTGAACCTTGTTCTCACCCATGCTTGGTATCTTGAATACTCAATCAAGTGCCACCCAAGGATTTCACACTTGCAAGCTAGCTCATTGGAAAGTTCATTCTGAGAGCTTTCCAATGGTATATTACACGCCTCAGTCGGACCTACGGATTGAGAGATACACCCCAATCGTTGTTAGGTTCATCCTTGAAACTGACGCGCGCCTTCCACAATTCCTACCGTTTCACATGGAGGATGCCCAAGCGCCTTTTTTAGAGGCCATTGGAACATTCCACTTTGCCCAAGCCTACTTCCTAGGCTCTGATACCAATGTAAGGAATTGAACTCACAACCTCTTGGTTAGGAATGTGATGGGCTAACCACTTGCCCCAAAAGCCATGGTTGAGGATTACTTCCTAATCCTCTCTCTTAGGGTGTAGTTCAACCATCTCCTATCTGTCAAGGGTGTGGTTCAATCACTTTATGACACTTGGAGTACAACATAACACTGATTGTATTATCAAGTGAATGTACAAAGGTAATATGGCATGTTAGGGCTATAGACATCTATAGAAGTCACGGGGAAAACCTCATAAAGAGGGAAAAAAGTGTTATGGGAGTCCTAAGTGTGATCATAACCATCACTACCAAAATATACCAGCAAATCTCCCCTAGGAGTGATCCAGTGAAAAAGAAATGGCATTCATGTATAAGGAAGTTCCAAGGTATATGGAGTGAAATCAATCCACAAAAGGAAGTAAGCCCAAATCTTTGCATATCATCAACATATACAACAATGATCAAAACTACATTAGTTACATGTTTAACGTATAAGGCGTTCTCAGTTGGATTGTTCTCAAATCCATGTCCTAGCAAGTAGGCATGTATCTTTTCATACTAAGCTTGTATTGCTTGCTTCAATCCATACAATGCCTTTCTACCCTACACACTTTGTTCTCATGCCATTTTTGCACAAAACCATGGGGTTGAAATGTTGGGCACAAGAGTGAGTGAGGAAGCACAAATAGAAGTACACACAAGATCAAAGAAGGAGATTGGCACACAAAGAAAGGTGATGGTTTTAAAAACTCTCTATAGAACAATGATCAATAATATAAGAATGAGTCAAGTGAGAGCTATAAATAAATCTCTAAGTACAAAGTACCACTACACATGACTATATTGTGTATATGTGATTACATGGGGATAAAACATCTAGCCATCCCTATAATAAAAAACATCCATGTATAGGGAAATGGTTCATATCAAAGCTACCACAAGGACACATGTTGAAAATCAAGTCTCAATCATGCAAAAGGACTCATCCACGAGTTTTGAAAGTGGACCAATAAAAAAGGAGGACACAAAGTCATGGAATCAAGTTAGAAGCTCCACCAAACTCAATTGAATTCAAATATCATCAATCACCCACCAAAAAGTGCACCTACACTCGTTATTGGGTGGTTAACTAGATTGTACAAAATGTAGAAGCTCTATATAAGCACTATTATGCCTTTTTTTTCTTGAGTTTTATGCATTCTATGAGTTTCCCACTTATTTTAGTGAAGTAGTAAACTCCAACAAGCAACCCCCTTGCTTGCTTATCTCATTTTCTCATGACTTTGCTCCTCTCTATCTAGAGGTATAGTCAAGCTTCACAAATATATTGTACCAAATTGTAGAGGATTGTTTTCTCTCTCACCCTACTCATTTTGATTGATTTCTAGCTTCATTTGGTCCTTCATATATTTCCCCAAAGTGTGCCAAAGTTTCAAGTTCTTTTACAAAGTGAGTTGTGAGAAATTGCCAAGTTTGTGAAGCTATATCTCTGCAAATAGGCATAGAGTGTTGCAAACAGATAGTCTGTCTTGTAGTGGATCGTCCTCCTAGCTAGAACATCCATTTGGTATGATTCAAAGCTTTTTAGATAGCTCTCAGATCTAATTTAAGTTTGCAAAATTTCATTTTAATATTTGTACAAATACAGAGAAAAGTCCGTAACAATGAGCATATATCATTGCTTATGGGCCTAGTGGAGGGAAGCCATCTTCCATTGTTTCATTGGGGTTTGGCTGATTACATGTTTACCATCTCGCGTAGTAATCACATTAGCGCCATTCGCTGAAGCATTTCGTCTGCCCATGGAAGGATTGGAGAATGGTCCTCTCCTTTCGGTAGCCACCATGGTCGAATTATTCCCACAGCACTCATTGAATGAGTACGCCATTTTGTGTCGCCCTGACCCTGAACGTACCACCTTACAATTTCTAGTTGCTATCCTTAATTTATAGAAACGTACTTACGGGATTTCACACCCATTTTATTCGATGATTGACATGGCTTCTCGTGAGCCTGTTAAATTTGCCTCGTTCTATTTCTGACGCATTCATCGTGAATGCGTTACGGTTATTAAGCACGTTAACAAGGGAGATCTTCCGCATTCGCATCTACCACATATCCTTACCTTTCTTTTCCCAGCCATTCAAGCCGCGCAACCCCCGTCAAAAGCTCCAATCTTGTTCCATGAAGAATCTGCCCAAGTGCTCGAAGACACAGACGATGATGATGAAGATCTCTTCCAACTTCTCCACCGAAACGCAGACGAATAAGCCCCTCTAAGAGTCAAGTACAAGGCTCCACCGCCGGACATGAGGAAGAGGTCTTCCACGACACCGCAACTTCGATCCACCTTGATCCGTCCCCTCAGTCTTCCCCAATCCAGCAACAGGACCAAAGTGTTTCCACCACTGATACTGAAGAAAGCTCTTCTCGAGGAAATTCTCAACAGCAGTCCCAAGACGATGTGCAAGTTATTGTTGCGGAAATTCTCGATGAAGTGATCGCTTTGGTGGATTCTGTCATTACCAGACCTGAAGCGACTACGCAGCAGACTACCGGAATAATGTTGGTGCCCAACACTCTTATACCCACTCCTCCACCAATGCCTCCGGTCAAGCCCATTGTACCTGCTCAACCGATTGTTCCTGAAGAACCAGATACCTCACCTTCTTCTCCCACCTATTCTCCACCATCTCCCCTCATTTAGTCTCAGCCTCTTCATCCCAGCCACTTCCTCCTCTTCCTCTTCCGGTCCCCATATTTATTGAGTTAGAATCAATGGGTCGTATGTTGATTCAATTTCGCAGCAACTCCCAATACAATTGAAGATGGCAATCGATAGTATCCGTCAAGACTTACAACACAAAGTCGATGTCTTAGAAGCAGATATTGCTCCATTGCAAGAGGAAGTAGATGCAGTGAAAGCTGAAAACCATGCTTTGCATTTACAGATTCAACAGCTTCAAGCTAGAATTGCCGGACAGGACTCTTTGATTGCACAACTAGATGCTGCGTTGGCTGAGTTAAATGCCAAAGATGATTTATTAAGTGCTTGTGATGTAGAGATTATACAGTTAAAACAGTTAGTACAGGATAAAGAAGATGCTCGCATGGCACTTGGGAATTTATTGGAAGAAACGCGAGTACAGCTTGATGAAGTCGTGCAGAGAGGCCAAGAGATGGCGAATTTAGCAAAGCAGACTAATGTAGAACTCCAGAACGTAAATGCGAGATGTGTAAGATCGCTTGGTTTAATCAACTTAGTAGGAGTGTAAGATCACTTGGTTTACTCAACTTAGCAGCCTATGTGCATGAAGGCTGGTCAAATGTTACACATAGAGAACACAATAGCTCAAACCCCTAGCCATGCCCGAGCGCCTCTTCAGATCCCTATCACAATTAAGATCCTCTTCTCCTACCATTCCCTTAAGTCAATGCATCTACAAGATGCCATGTGGTAAAGCAGGTCACCTCATCTAAGAGGTGTTCCCATGCAACACCCATTATATGATATTTCCTTAGCCTTGAAAACATTTTCATCCTCGAAAATGTAGATGAAATGTTCATAATGGTAGAAGAAAGTGATCGAAATCCCTTGAACCCCATGTACTCTATGTACACGGTCATCTCTGTGTGTTGCTTCCCCATATCCTTCCCCTTGAGAAGCCTCCAATGAGATCATCTCAAAGGTGGGAAACCAATTATGGGAATTGAACTCACAACCTCTCGGCTAGGAGTATAATGGGCTAACCATTTGCTTTGATAGCAATATTGGGAATTGAACTCATGACCTCCCGGCTAGGAGTATGATGGGCTAACCATTTGCCCCAAAAGCCATGGAAAGATCAAGAACTGGATGCATTGCGCAAAGAATTAGCTGCAAATGATGCAATTTTAGACAAAATTGATATAGTTTTGGAAGAAATGATAGAGAGAGCTACTACACTGGAGAAAGCCTGCAAAGAGATCACTACCAAAGCTACTTAGTGGGAAAATGACCTGGTAGCTACCAAAGACGAATTATTCTAAAAAGCTCAATAGTTAACTATAGAGATCGGACTCACTATACAGTTAAAGAAAGTGAGAGGCAACACAAAAAGAACGACAAGCCTACTTTAAGACTACAAAATTTCAAGCACAGCAACTGCATTGGATGGAAAACATGCTAAGTAATCAAAACGAGAAGTTGTAGAAGATTGAAGTAGAGGTGGAAGATAGTAGAATTCAATGTCGAGCTGCCTTAGAAAATGATTTTTACCTATTAGAATCCTTTTTGGTAGACCAAAGTAAGTTCATTATTGGTCAGACAGTTGTCGCAAGTTCCTCAAGCCCTAATGGGCAATTGCTAGATGTAGACCATGTACAAAAGCTCTTGAAGGACTTATAGAAAAAGATAAAGCATAGTTTTGAAGAAGCTAGAACTCTTTTTATTCAAGGATTAGTAGATGATGACTTTTTAACTTAGGGTTCAAATCCACCGTGCGTGCCAGTGTTAGGCCGGTGGTGTGATTAATTGTAAATTTCTATAATTTTGATGAAGTTTCATATATGCCAACCATTGTAAATCTTCCTTAACGAATTAATACAATGAAGAGTCTCATACTTGTGAGTCCGGTGCGACAAGTTTGCAAGGATCGATCGTGGTAGGAGGATCAATGTGCTGACGAGTTTCCTCAACTGTTTTGTTCAGTATTTCTGTGTTGATTCTCTATTAGTTTCATAGTTACTAATTACTATTAAGTGTGGCGGTTAATATTAGTCACTGTGAAGTTTAAGGGTGCTGGATAGTTCGACAAAGTTTGTATTTAAGTCTAGAAGTTGAATTAAATGTTAAGCCTGTAGCGCTATTGTTCTGTAATTGAATACGATCGAGAAAGGTGACATTTAATTATTAAGAGTAAGGTGATGACAAAGTTAAGTGTTCAACTATTCGAAATTTGCGGAAGTATTGGTGTAGAGAGGAAGTTACAGAAATTGATCTCCACATGTATGGTGTAAAAATTTGGTGTAAGTTCTGTGAAATTATATGTTGAAGTAGTACTGTATAGTTTAGTCATTCTAGATTCCAAAGTACTAACAGGTGGATCATGTACATGAGGCATTGGCTCTGTGCCACTAATTAATCCCCACAATACTTTGACCATAAGGTAGTTGCTAACCCTAAATTTCCATGGTTGATAATTGCCTTTCTCTAACTTCTCTATTTGTGCACTATACTCAACCATATTGAGCTCTTAGATGCTCCTCTATCTTCTTCTCAAGTTTTTGTATGCTTTAGAAGTTATGGATGTTACATTTTGATACCTAGTCCCTTGCTAACCTTTGGCTAGTTGAGCTCTTGATTGATGTAGCCCCTTTTGATCTCTTCTTGGCTTGATAAGTCCTCTTTGTGTTTCCACAAGTTGTGTTGATCCCTCCAAGTCTCAATATGATGTCCAATGATGTTTTCAAGCCTCCAAAATTCTTAATAGCAGGTGTGGCGGCAATGGCAACAATAATCTACGCGTAATAAGGGTGAAACTCCACTGAATGCCAAGGCAATTCAACGAAGTTGAACAGGCCGCGGATACGCAAGAACTCACTCACGTCCTGAGGGAGTCCGTCACGGAAGGTAGCAAAATTGGCTAAAGCTTCCATGATGTGTACGCGAAATCACAAGAACACGAATACACAGTAAACACAGGAAACACAACGCGAAGAACACATAGACACAATAGCGATTAACAGGGAACAGAAGAGGATTAAGTAGACACTCAGCAACGGGAAGCGATCGAAAACCCTAATCATCGCGCGGTATTGAAATAATAACCTCCATAATTACGGTGTGCATGCATGTGTAGAATCAATAACACAGGGCGGCAATTAATCATGATGAGGTATCAAAACGAGGAGTTTTACGGTCTTTATTCAACCAACACGCGGAAATAAAAAGAAAGTAAGTGACACGCGGAAAAAACGAAGGACACGTCAGCGATGATCAGGCGAGGCGTGATATGGGCGTAACTTTGAACCATTAATCACTTTAGGAAGAGGAACTCCGGTCAAGGTAGTCAACCAAAAAGTAGCTGGTCCCACTTGCTCACTAATCCGGTAAGGACCGAACCACCGTAATTTAAATTTTCTAGCAGAACGATTTGATTTAGCATTATAAAACAGTACAAGTTGGCCCACTGTAAACAAAGGAGTCTTGAGGAAACGATCATGCATCCGGGCTTGCCGCAACTGAACTTCTTGAAGAGTTAGGAAGCTTTCCCAACGATGTTCATCCAAGTCCCTGAGTGCGTCCAACCGAAATGGCAAAGAGTCTTCGGGTAACAATTTCTGAGTTATGGCCATGCATAAGCTGGGCACTACAATTTCCATTGGTGCGATTGCTTCGAACCCATAAGCAAGCTTGAAAGGGGTCATTCCGGTTGCAACTTTGTATGTAGTCCGGTATGCCCATAAGACTGCAGGTAGTAACTGATCCCATCTTTCTGGTGATTCCACAATCAATTTGCGAAGCATACGCAACAGCGTCTTGTTGGTACTTTCAGCTAAGCCATTAGCATGAGGATAGTACGGTGAACTAAATTTATGCAGAATTTGAAAAGTGTGCGTTAGTACTCGCATTAATTTGTTAGCGAAATGTGTTCCTTGATCGGTCACAAGTTCCAGAGGTAAGCCATAACGCGGTAAGACGTCCTTCATCAAGCATTTTGCCACCGAAACAGTTGTAGCGCTGGTGGTGTTATTGGCCCAATAAAATCAAGACCCCACTTTTGAAAAGGATCCAAAGGTAATACAGGTTGCAGAGGAAAGAAGTGGTGCTATAATGGCTATCCAGATCGCTGACAAGTGTCACACTGCTTCACAAACTGAGTCACATCTTTGTACATAGTAGGCCACCAAAGCCCACTTTGCAGAATTTTCCGATGAGTAAGATCTGCTGCAAAATGTCCACCGGAGGGAATGAAATGTGCCATAGCAATAACCGAGTTTACTTCATGTGGTGGAATACAGCGAAGAAAAACACCAGTATGATCCATATAGTACAACTGTCCGACAATCAACCGGAATCTGCGACTGTAAACGGCAATTTTCTGCCACAGAGTAGGAGTTTGAGGGGGAAGACATCCATCAGTGAGGAAAGTTAATAACGTATCATAGTAGGTAGGTGGCATAGGAGGTTCTGCAGATTCGTCACGAGTCGTTGCAGTTACGTAAATTGCTGGTGTGGTGTCATCAATGCCCACCGAAGCTTCACCGGAATCCAACCGAGAGAGAAAATCTACTAATGCATGTGCGGTGCCAGGTCGATGAGTCACTTCATAGTCGAACTCCTGTAGTAATAAAACCCAACGGGCCAAGCGACACCTAAATATTGCTGTCGGACCAGATATACAAGTGCGGCATGATCCACGTGAAAGGTGAATTTTTGGCCTAGCAAATAATGCCAGAATTTCTTCACAGAGTACACCAATATGAGACATTCTCTTTCGATCACTGAATAGTTCCTTTCAGCAAGAGCTAGTTGATGACTTGCATAATAGACAGGCCGGAACCATTTATCAGTTTGTTGCATTAAAACGCTTCCAATTGCTATATCTGAGGCATCGACGAAGACGTGGAACGGGCGTTCCCAATCCGGGGGTTGCAAAATTGGGGCCTGAGTCAATAATTCTTTTAAACGATCAAAGGCAGTTTGGCATTCCGGAGTCCATTCGAACTGTCGTGGAGTACTAGTCATTAGCCGATTAAGTGGTGTTGCCAAATGAGCTAACCACTGCAAATGGCGACCATGCCACCGAATCTGTCCCAAGAATCGCATAACTTCTTTTGGTGTTGTGGGGGACTGGTGCCTGCAACACGGCTGCAACTTTGTTTGGATCAACTTGTATGCCTTGCTCAGAGATAATGTGGCCAAGGAGTTTGCCACAAGAAACCACAAACACAGATTTTGTCGGGTTCAAGCATAACCGGTATTCACGGCATTTTTCGAAACAGCATCGTAAATGATACAGGTGCGCCACGATCTTGCTGAATAAAGAAAAGTCATCCAAATAGACTTGCATAAAAGTAGTCAAATAGGGTGAAAAAATTTCTTGCATACACCGTTGGAATGTGCTTGGAGCATTCCTCAATCCAAACCACATGACTGTACAGGCATAAACACCCCAATACATAATAAAAGCTGTTTTGGGTATGTCCTGTTCTGCCATTCGTACATGGTTATAACCACTGTAACCATCAAGAAATGAATACATCTCATGTCCGACCACCGTGTCTAGCATTGTGTCAAGAAAGGGGAGAGGAAATGGGTTAGGCACCATGGCCGCATTCAATTTCTGGTAATCCACACAGATTCGGAGCTGTTTATTTTTCTTTGGAACAATCACGATCGGAGAGATCCATTCAGCGTGTTCAATTGGTACGATGAATCCTACCTTCAATAACCGATCGAGCTCTACTTTGACCTGTGCTGCATAGTTGGGGTTCATTCGGTAACTGGATTGTTTAATTGGCTTCGCTTCCGGCTTAAGCACAACTCGATGTTGATAGATCCACGGATCAAGACCCTTCATATCGCGATAGTCCCAGGCAAAAACATCAGAAAACTCACGTAGGAGCCAGATCAAATCTTCTTGAAATGCCTCGGACAATCCTGCCTTAATCTTAACAGGACGCGGGTTAGCCTCATCACCCAAATTATAGGTTACTAACTGGTCTTCCGGGACATAGAATTGTCGAGGTTTCACCGGATCATTGGCTGACTGTAAAAGGTGCTGTAGAGTGGCTCCATCCATAACAACATTATTCATCTGCATCTGCCTCTCCGGTCACGAGAACAACTGTACATACTGCCGGACTCCAATTGTCCGCTACAAATTGGAGATCAGATCTTTATTGTTCCTCAGAAACGCCTCTTCTTCATCATCAGATAAGCCATCCAACATGTGGACCGGCTCCGCTACATATGGTCTGGCATGAAGCTCACAAGGCTGAATAGCATACAGTTTAACCTTGTTTCAACCATGGTCGGCTGAAAAGGAGATTATAGTCGAGACTGGATTTGGTAGTTCTAAGACTACAGAAGTCATTTTGAATGTGGTACCCTGCAAAGTAATCGGGATGTTCCGGACTAGCCCCACCGGGTGAACTCGGGATTGATCTGCCATTTTGACAAAGAATTGGACGGGCTCGATTTGGGTCCACCCTAACTTCTTGCAGAGAGCTGCAGTTGCTATATTCACACGGGAACCGCCATCAATTAGCACTTGCATAATCTTGTGATTTTTATGCCAGACAGTGATTAAGGGGATGGAACGATCCACCGTAGAATCAATTTCCGGTTGTATTGTTGCGGTCGCCGGAGTACTAGGAGATCCGGGACTAACCTGTTGCTGAAACTGCTGCCTAACTCCGGGCACCAAGGCGAGTAGCTGCCCCAAAGGGAGTGTAATTGAAGCCTTAGCTAAGATCTCCCATACCTGATCTGTTTGAATTGTACTTTTCACCGATTTGGATGACAATGCTACTGTTGTAGGGTCAATATTTTGTTCATTCGGCCGCGCCTTCGGCAAAGGAACCTGTGTCACCGGAATTGGATCGGGGAACACAGTTGGCTCTTTAGCGGTCCATTGACTAGCCTTGGTATACAGACGTTGCTGCTCACGGATACCAGGTTCGAACACCTCAACTTCCGATTGCAGCTGCTTACGTGATCTTGTTTGGACCACTGCTGCTTGTGATTCCACTGGTGAGATATAAACCATGTTGGTCATCGGGTTTTGACGTTCCTTCTTCCTTTTATCATATTCTGCTGCATCCTTGCAAAATCTTCGGATGTGACCTATCTCATCGCAAAAGTGACATCGAGGTGGTGGCAGAGAATTACCGTCCGCTGAAGTACCTGCCTGCCATCGATTTGCATTAAAATTATTATTCCGCTGTCCTCGATAATTTCTGTATCCTTGCGACTAGTTGTTTCGCATCTGGGGTGGCATGTAGTGAGTTGCTGGCTGCCCCGATTCTTGTATAATGGCATTTACAGCTGCTCGCCCCTACACTTTGGCATTATACGCACAATTTTCGGTTGAGTGTCCGGTGATATTGCAGATGGCACAATACATCTGATTAAGGGCACAGGTAGCACTGGTATGCCCTAGATTTTTGCATTTGGGTGCAATACATCTGTTTAGCCGGATCATCTATAACAGGCTTACTGGCTTTCAGCCATTCCAAGTCTTTAGTGAATCCTCCATGCTCTAGTTGCAGGGCCATCGCAATAACAGCATCCAGTGTCATAGCTCCCACACAGCGGATGATCATAATTTGTCGTAGCTGTGGGGTCAAACCGTTAATGAACCACTGGGTTATAACATCATCCGGTAGGTTAGCATGTGCCGGAGGTAGTTGTCTTAGATGGGTTCTAAACAATGTTGCGTATTCCTGAACAGTCTGGTGCGGCTTCTGCCTATTGTTCTGCAAGTAATCGAAAATTTCCGTAGGGTTCTTTTTCAATAGGAACCACAGCAAAAACGCATCCCTTACCGCCTCATAGGTAACGAAATGGTTGAAATCGTACTCTGTTAGCCATCTTGTTGCTTCATTGACTACTGTTGACTAAAATACGATGGCCTTGTATGCCGGATCGGGTGGATGATTTAGCACTGCATAGCTTATTTCAAAGGTGCGTACATGTGCATCAGGGTCGTCACCTAGAAATCCACCGAACTTTGTGTAAGTAACCCCTGTTGGAACCGGTTGAAGTGGAGGTGGTTGTGGCTATTGTTGTTGTTGCTGTTGTTGTTGCTGTTGTTGGCCACTCATGGTGTTAGTAGTGGTACCGTGGTTGTCTCCTGAATTCTGCGGAGGTGTTTCTGGTCCTTCGGAGTCTGTATGGTCAGATTGCTCATCTTCCGGCTTGAAAATGGCGTTCAATCTCTTATGGATCTCCAAATCGAAGAGACTATCCTCAACTTTGATATCCCAAATAGGCAAGTTTGCCCCAAACAATGGTGTTCGTAATGAAGATTCACTAGGGAAGATCACACTGTCACCGGAAAACTGTAAATTCTCCGAAACTGGTACCGAACTATCATCGGAATTTATCAAACTTTTCCCAAACCAGGGTATTCTTTCACCTGACGGTGTCGGCTCAATTGCACACTGCGTCCCTATACACTCCGAAGTTACTATACCCTCTTCAGACTGCACCGAAATTACACCGGAATCCACCGAAATTTCCTCGTGTGGCATCGGAAGGGTACCGAAATCACTGCTAACTGGCTCCGATCCTTCGACAACTGGGCTTAACGGGCCTACTCTTCTGGCCCCTGGGGGTGTCCCTAGCAAATTTGGTACTGTCCAGGGATGCTGGTCTCTCCTGTACTTCGGATACGATTCGCCGGACCGAGTAACCGGCATATATTCTCCTCGACACCACTTGCCCTCTATACAACTTCACCTTACCGATGTTCCACAACTGTTGCCACCTTCCCACAGACGGCACCAGTGTTAGAATGCGCTAGTGTTAAATGTGCATTTCACGTCACAGGCACTTTAAGTTCTTTATCGGGTTCTTGGGAGTGGTAGGGGTCTGATAAATCAGAGGCCCTGTATCTTAATTTTCTCAATTAACATACTCAATTAAGCAATACGTTAATATTTCGGTATCGCCTTCTTTATATAGTTTCATTGTTCATACTCGTTTATACCTTTCATAGTACGTAGCATAGAAATTACTGATTACCGTCGCACAGACGTATATCGACAACAGAACCTTACTGTGTTAATCACAAGTTAATGTAATTAAGCAAAGGTAAGAACGACAATACTTAGATTTCACGAATACTGCACTACGCCGACTCCACAGAATGCAGTCGCCCAGATAGACAGTCTGGCGATACTGTTTGTCATTGCTGGAGCGTCACCGCAATGTCTTTTCATTGATCGATAAACAAATACATCACTTCGCAACGACCTTTCGGTTCGTGCGGTATAGGAAAAATATAAAATTACAATATGCCAATCCGGCAGCTTACAATGGTAATCCTATTGAGTGCTATGTAATCGATACACATCCTATATATAAGATCCATCTTTCTTCTTCATTAGAAGAACTGGTGCTATAAAGGGTGAATAGCTAGGTTTGATCAACCCTTTCTGCAAATATTCGTCCATGACCTTGCAGACTTCATTCTCCTCTTGCAAGCTCATTTGAAATGGTGGTCGAGTAGTTGGACTTGCTCCTAGTACAAATTCTATTCTATGATCAATGTTCTTGCAAGGAGGTAAAATTGAAGGTAATTTTTTTAAAAACAACTCTTGGAATTCTACTCTTACTTTATGTGAAAGTACTTAAGCATTCCATCTAGAGTTTCCTTGACTGCAAGAATCCATCACTACACAAGATGAATACATGAAATAACAAAAATAAATATACTTGCAATCGATCTTGAGCAACTTGGTTGCAGTCAACAATTGTGTCTCTTGGAGATCTGACTCTCCATGAATACTATTTGCCTCCCCTCATGCTCAAACTGACAAACATGTGAAGCAAAATCTACGACTGGTCATTTCCTAGCATCACACTTTTTACTTAGGACTACATCAAAATGGACCAATCATGCTATCTCAAAATGCAATCAATCCTTGTAGGACTAGATTTGGATGGGTAGATCTATTACTTGTTAGTCCCATGTCTCAGTACCCTTGCCATCGACTAACTCCACTATGTAGGCATACTCTAATTGCATAGTGTCTAAGTGTAACCTTCTAACTAGTTAGGAACTAATGACATCATGTGTAGACCCTGTGTCAAAGGGGACCTTGACAAGCTTTTCTACCATGAACCCTCTCATAACAATGAGTTATCTATCTGGGAATGTGTATCCTTTTTGTGCCACTGGAGAAAGCACAATATTTGGCATAGAAGGAACCTTCTTCGTGCCATCACGACCACTATAGGAGATGACATCTAAGATGGGGAATTGGCAAAATCATCACTCCCTACCTGTGTAGGATTTCTGAATAGGGTCCTTGCTATCTTTTTCTTCTTAGGATAATCCTTAAAGTGGTGTTGTCCTAAGCATCCATAGCATAATCCTTCATTCATTGCCTTCTCTTTCTATAGAGGGGTAAGGATGGACTTGTTATAAGCCTTCTCAGCTAGAGCAAACACCTTTCTCTTTCCTCATGAAATTTTCTCGATCACGTCTACCTTCTTAGCCTCTTTGTGAGGTTGTGCACTAGTCAAGATAGGAGTGGAAGTGAAAAAGGGCCGACTCATCTTAGTCCATGAGGATGTCTAGCCCTAGAAGCCTATGCCTCTGTGGCTGTCCTCATAAACTAGAGCCATCTTTGTGTTGTGTGCCAAATAGTGACACCTCTTCTTTTTAGCTAGAGGTTGGGTAGTTTCTCTAAGTCCCAAGATGAACTTCTAAACTTGGAGAAACTCTGGGATGGAGTTAGGTACTTCAAGAAGTACCTCCCTATACTTATCCACATAGTCCTGAACGGTTTAGTTCTTCTAACTAATGAAAAATCAAGTTTCTAATGCTCTAGAACTCTTGTTAGGTGGTCCAAAATTGTTATAGAATAGGACTTTAAATTGTTCCCATGTAGTGGGCTCTTTCTTGTCTTGCTCAAACTTATGCCACCACTTATGGGCAACGTCCTTGAGGTTGTAAGTCACTTACTGAGTTTTATGCCTATTGTATATGATATGACATAGATGGAAGCACTACTCCCACTTGTTGAGCCACTACTCAATAATCATCAGAAGTCTGTGTGCTACTAGAGCCATGATATCTTGGTGGCTGAACATCCTTAAGCTTCCATTCGGCTTCTCTTACTAGAACAGTCTCACTAGGAACTTCTGGGGTTTGTTGCTCACATAGAGCATCTAACTCCATTCCTGGAAGGTCTTTCTCTAGCACTACTTCTTCTTTCTTGGAGCTACATACATGCTCTAAGATGTCATGAAGTGTGCTCTCTAGCTATGAGATCCTAGCACTCATGGTCTCTATGTCATCTAAAGGGTGATAAGACATGTGCATATCATCCGTAAGTGGTGAAAAAGGTCTTGAATCCATAACTAGAAAAGAGTGAAGTTCTTTTTATGTTTTTTATGGTTTTATTTTTTTCTCAAATTGTGTGTTTATGTACACTTAATGTAGAAAGTGGCAATGGAAAGTAACTAGTCACAAGCCTTTGCATAAAGAAATGACAAACAAAAACACCTTTAGTATGATTTTCTACTTTTATGCTTATGCATGCAAGAGTTTTGAGGATTTTGACAACATTTTGGTAGGAAAATGAAAATCAGAAAAAAAATTACTAAGTGCACTACACACATTTTCAAGCAAATGTGCCAACAGTGTTGAAGGAGATGGTGGACACCTTCCAGAGATGAGATGGTGCTACAAATTGCTGCTTCACACCAGCCAAAAATGAGTTGAGGAGTGCAAAATTAGACCTCTTGAGCTTCCCAAAAAGCACAAATAATCACCTAGGTGCTGTGGAATATGATCCTCAAATAATTGGATCAAAACAAATAAGTTGGAGTTTCATTGTGAACCAAAAGCTTGCTATTTTGGTCACTACACCTTCTCAGAGAAATGAGTAGTTCTCTTTCTTTGCTAACAATTGAGTAAAATCCTTTTGAGCATATCTAACTAACTTGGGTAGCTAACTTTTTTAGGTTATTTAACTTGAAATGATAGACCATGCTCAGAGAATGATGCTTAGCAAGTTAGAGATGCATCCTTACATTTTTGGGTACTAACAATATGCAGACTTGTGGGTAATGTTTTGCACACGACTCGAGAATGACTATGCCAATCAAAATGAAACTTTTTAGCAATAAAATAGACATTCCATTAAATCTATATCAACTTGGATCACTAGAAATGATCAAGTACAAGCTGAGAAACATGTCAGAGAAGCTCACTATTCTAAGTGGTACATGACAGAGTAGAAGATATGAGATGTAAGAAAACTATATGTATTAATGCACATAGATTACATTGACGTTGGCAATGTATGATTGCACAATGTGCAAGCAATGATAGAGCTACAGTGTGAGCTCAAAATCCATATGAGATCCCTCTGAAATCTCAGCTATATTTGGCTCTCTTTCTCCCTCATTTCCACATGACTATGTAGTCCTCTTTTATAGCCTTTTTGTTGGAGCCAAAATTCAAATTTGAATTTGATTCTTTACCTAAAAGTGTTCCAAGGTTTTAGGATTTGATTTACCATAAATCCTCACCAAATAAGTCATGGAAAGATTCTCCTAAAAACTTGTGATTGAAGTGATTCCATATATGCACTTTTACAAGGAGTAAAACATTAATCTTTTACAAGAGATCATTCATGTGCTAATTCATGAATGCACATATGAGCCTTAGTACAAATGATCAAGCATTTAGGCTCGGAGTAATTGCACCAAGATATCCCCTGAAGCCTAATATGCTTGGCCAATTTGTGTTGCATTTGATAGGCCTCTATATTCAGCTTCAATTGATGACAATGCCAAAGTTGGTTGTTTCTTGGATGACCATCAAATCAACTTGATCCTGCAAAAGATAGGTAGCCATAGGTGCTCCTCCTCTCATCTTTTGAGCTAGGCCAATCTGCATCAGAGTATAGCTTGATATCCAAGTCAGATGTGAATGGATAAAATAGACCTTCATTTATGGTACCCTTCAAGTATTTTAAGGTCCTTTTAGCAGCTTCCATGTGAGGTTTTCTTGGTGTATGCACGAATTGACTCAAAGTACTCACCCCATAGCATATATCCACTCTTGTTAGGGTTGCATAATTGAGACTCCCAACAAGCCTTTGATAACCTGTAATGTCTTCAAGCAACTCTCCTTCATGAGCACTAAGTTTGTGGTTCAATTCCATGGGTGTACCTGCAATTTTTGCATTTTCCATTTTGAACTTAACTAGCACATCATGGATGTACTTCCTCTGATTAATGAAAACACTAGAATCTATATACACAATCTCTAAGTCAAGAAAATATGTAAGCAATCCAAGATCATTGATCTTGAACTCCTCCTTCATTTGGGCTTTGATCTTCTTGATGCCATTTTCATCATTTCCTATAATGATAATGTCATCCACATAAACACATAGATAGATAACCTCTGCATTGGTCTTCTTAATGAGCAATGAAGAATATACCTTGCTTACAACAAAATTCTGATCGTGCAAGTATGTGACAAGCCTATGGTTCCAAGCTCTAGGAGCTTGCTTTAAACCATACAATGCCTTCCTTAATTTACATACATAATCAGGTTTGTCTTTGTCTTCATATCTTGGTGGTTGAGCCATGTAGACCTCTTCAGAGATCCACCCATTAAGAAATGCAAGACCTCTTCAGAGATCCACCCATTAAGAAATGCATTTTTAACATCTAATTGGTATAAGTTCCAATTCTTTGAAGTAGCAATACTTACTAAAACTCTGATAGTTGGCATCTTAGGTACAAGTGAGAAGGTCTCCTCATAATCCACTCCATGGGTTTGAGCAAACCCCTTTGCTACTAGCCTTGCTGTATACTTGTTTATTGTGCCATCTCAATTCTTTTTCACTTTGTAAATCCACCTGGATCCTATTACCTTCATGAATGGTTTTTTTGGGAACCAAATCCCAAGTGCTATTCTCTTGAAGTGCTTCAATTTCCTCCTGCATAGCTTCTCTCCATTCTTCTTTCTTGTTGGCTTCCTCAAATGAAGAAGGTTCTTTTGACATAGAATCTTTAGCCATGTATATAGAATGGTTGGTGACTAGTGATGTGTCATAGCCACACCTTATCGGTTTTTTTCTCCCTTTGAGATCTTCTAAGTGTTTGATTGGATGACTCTGGAATGTCTTCCAATTTTTTGAGCTTTATTTTGCTCTTGGACTTCCAAGATTTGAAATCAATCTGTTCTTCATCTTCTGAGTTGACATGCTCTGATGTATGTGGTTCTTCTTGAGTCATATTTGGAAAATCATTCTCCAAATCATAGGGTAGCTTTATTTTCTTGCAATCATCCTCAAACCAAGAGTTACTTTCATCAAATACTACATCCCTACTAACTATGAATCCTTTTTTAGTGGGATTATATAACCTATATCTTTTCTAACTCTAATCATAGCCAATGAATATGCATCTTTCTGCTTTTGGATCAAGGTTTCCTCTGATCTGTGAGGGTATGTGTGCATAGGCAATGCACCCAAAGATTTTACAATGATCTAAAGAAGGTCTTCTACCATTCCATGTCTCATAAGGTGTCATTCCATCCATAGACTTGGATGGAAGCCTATTGATTAGGTAAGTGGCTGTGGAAACATAGATAGTTAGGGAGTTTTTTTTTCTCATTCAACATTCATCTTGCAACCTCTACTATTAATCTATTTCTTCTCTCTACCACTCCATTCTGTTCATGAGTGTACCTTGTTGTAATCTCTCTCTTTAGGTACCTGTCTTGTAAGAAGGAGTCAAACTCATGTGATAAATACTCACCACCTCCATTAGATTTGAGCCTCTTCAAACTTCTACCTGTTTGATTCTCAGCCAATGCCAAATACTTCTTGAAACAAGTGAAAACTTCATCTTTATGCTTCATGAAATAAAGTATTGTCCATCTACTATAGTCATTTATGAATGAAACATAATACCTTGACCCTAAAATTGATAGCTCTCTGCTTGGACCCCACACATCTATGTGCACAAGCTCCAAGTAGTCTTCATACATGTATCCTCTTTTGTTGAATGGTTGCCTATGTGACTTGCCAAATTGGCATGCTCCACATTTGTAAATCATGTGTTGCTTGGACACATTTGGGATGCCAAGTACACTCTGATCCCTGCATATTTGCTTCAATGTTCTTTCACCTATATGACCTAGTCTCTAATGCCATATCTCGAATTTAGATAGGGTTTGGTCCTTATAATTGAAGATAGCAATATTTCTTGTACCTTCAACTTCAAAGGTAAAAACTTACCAGATTTCTCACCTTTTGCAATCCTCTTGAAGACTTGTTGAGGATCCTCCACATATGCTCCATGCCTTGTGAATCTAACATATGCTCAACAAGGTATCCAACACTGATTAGATCCTTGGTTATTGTTGGCACATACGATACCCTGCTTAGAAGATTCATGTTACCATCAGATGCTTTAACATTTCCAATCTTCTTTACTGAGTACCTAGTTTCATCACCTGTCTGAACTTCATGCTTTCCTTTGGGTTCTTCAATGTTAGAAAATAATGCTTCATTGCTTGGTTGTCATATCCATGAGTAATAGGGAATCCTCTTGATCATCTGTATAGTTGTTGTAGTCTCTTCTTCCTCTGAAGCCTCCTTGCTAGTTGTTGTATCCTTGGTTGTAATTGTGAGTAGTTGTTTCCTCCATTATTGAACATGCCTCTTGATTGTCCATAGCTTCCTCTGTGGAAGCCTCTTCCTCTCTAATTCTTTGTGTTCCTAAAGCATTCATATGTGGTATGATTGGTCAAGCCACAAATGTTGCAAGGTGAAGAATTGTATGGTCTCTCCCGGCCTTGCTTTGCTCCTCTGCCCCTTCCTCTGGTACCTCTACCTCTACCTATGAAATTAACTTGAGAGGTACTTGCTTCTTCTTCATTCTTCTTACCTTTTTCTTTATCTTTACTCTTTTTTCTATCTATGTAAAGGGTAGAAGATTGATTACCTCTAGAAGTATCTCCATTCTTGTCGAGCTTTGTCTCATGTGTGAAGCATGTCCATATATAGGTCCATTGTTGTGGTAAAGGAATCCGAAATGACGTCAACCTTGATGCCACTTATGATCTACCTTACTATCTACTCTTCTTCTATTTCTTCTCAAATACTCCCAAGTTGATCAGCTACATCCTTCATCTTGATCACATAGTCAACTACACTTTGCTTTGGTTGCTTCTTCAAGGTTGTGAGCTCCATCCAAAGATGGTTCTTCCTAGCCCTTGTATTTGATGAGAAGTATGAAGGTAGTACTTTCCAAGTCTCTTGGGAAGTCTTACAATTCCTAATACGAGGTAATGAAAAATCAGATATTGAATTGAGTATATAAGGCCTGGCTAGAGCATCCTTTACACACCATGCAACTAGTCTTTGTTGCTCCTCTCTTGTAGGTTGATGTTTGCTTCTAAGGGTTGGCATTTCTTCATATTTAGATATGTATCCATACAAGATTCTTCCTTGTCAGTAAGCCTTCATCCTTAGGGACCAAGCTAGATAATTGCCCTTGTCCGATTTGTCAATGAATCATGGAAATCCATCTCCCATTTTACCTTGATGTTGCTCTGATGCCACTGTTGAAGGAGATGGTGGAAACCTTCTAGAGATGAGATGTCACTGCAAATTCTTGCTTCACACCAGCCAAAACTGAGTTGAGGAAATGCAAAATTGTGCATAAAGAGAGTACAAATGCATGAAAATCACGACAAAAATTATCTTTGGGTTTAAAATTTCCACATGTAGATATGTGAAGGTGCTTGAAATGGTTGGTATATACTCCTCTTGCATCTCCAAGTGGATCTTGATCATCCTTACATCGAAAAAGTGTTTGTATGGGGTTAGAGCGTACAAATGCATGAAAATCACGACAAAAATTATCTTTGGGTTTAAAATTTCCACATGTAGATATGTGCAGGTGCTTGAAATGGTTGGTATATACTCCTCTTGCGTCTCCAAGTGGATCTTGATCATCCTTACATCAAAAAAGTGTTTGTATGGGGGTACTTGATGTCAAAAAACCAAAATCAAAGCTCCACAATGGGCCCACATGGTATCTTCCAATTGTTGAAAGATAGCTCTCTAAGTGAGGATTTTGTAGCGATTGGGATCACTCAATTTGATTGAGTATTGAGAGAGCTACGGCCATTTTAGTGGAAGAGGGTAGTCCAACTAAGTGTTGGAGTTAGATGTCTGCGGAAGCATGCGAACAACACAAGGAAGAAGAAGAAGCTTGGAGCACAACACACAACGCTGAATGTATTACCACTAGAATGTACAAAGATAAGTGACCTGTTAGGGCAATAGGCTTATATACAAGCCGGGGGAAAAAAACCTCCTAAAGAGGGAAAAAAGTGCCTCGGTGGTCCTAATGTGTTCACACACATCACTACCTAAATATATCAACAAATCCCCTTGGGAGTGATGCGATGAACAAGGAGCTATCACTCATGTATAAAAAAGTGCCCAAAGCTTTGCAGAAATCTTCAAACTTCTCCCTAGGCAGAGCCTTTGTGAAAAGGTTTGCAATGTTCTCCTGCATGGGCACATATGCCAAGCTAATCTCTCCAGCAGAGAACCTCTCCTTGACATAATGATAATGCACCTCAATGTGCTTAGTGCCAGCATGGAACACAAGGTTCCTCGCAACTGCCAATGCGCTCTGACTGTCAGTGAAGATGGTGATGTTAGAAGACTGACCAACACCCAAATCGTCCATAAAATATTTGAGCCACACACACTCAATAGTCATTGTGAAACCTGCCCTATACTCAGCCTCACAACTGGAAGTGGTCACAGTAGGCTGCTTCTTGCTCAACCAAGATATACATGAGCTACCAAGCATGAAGCAAAAGCCACTAGTGGACACATGAGTGTCATAGCAACCAGCCAAATCACTATCAGAAAAAGGATGCAAATATGGCGGTAGTGATCCCCCCTTGGGATAAAACAATTCAAGTAGCCGGGTACCACTCAAGTAGCAGAAGATGCACTTAACCGCCTACCAATGCTTGACACCTAAGTAATGCATAAACCAGCTCATCAGTGAGACAACAAATTGAATATCTGGCCGAGTAATGCATAAGTAAATCAAGCATCCAATAGCCTGCTGATAGAGAACAACATCAAATGCATCTCTAGCATCATGAAGGCTCAATCATAAACCTATCTCCATAGGAGTGGCAATAGCCTTACAGTCTTCAAGGCCAAAATGTTTCAATAATATGTCAATATATTTCGATTGACACAAAGCCATTCCACCATCAAATTGCGTAAACTGAATGCCCAAATAATGATGCAAATGTCCCAAATCAGACATCTCAAATGAGGCATGCAAATCAGCCTTAAAATCAGCAATATGCTTCTCAATAGGACCAGTGAACATGTCATCAACGTAGACAACAATGATCAGAAACACATCATTAGCACGCTTAACATATAAGGTGCTCTCAGTGGGACTGTTCTCAAAATCATGTGCAATCAAATAGGCATGTATCTTTTCATACCAAGTATGTGGTGCTTGCTTTCAACCATATAATGCCTTCTTTAACCTCCAAACCTAGTTTTCATGCCCTTTCTGCACAAAGCAGCGGGGCTGAAAACGATACACTTCTTCATGCAAGTCATCATTCAGAAATGTAAATGTCCAACTGGTGTACATTCCAACCATGATGGGCTGCAAGTGCACAGATGCTCCAAACAGTAGTCATACAACATGTAGGTGCAAAGGTCTCATCAAAATCAATGCCTTTTTCCTATGCATAACCCTTTGCAACAAGCCTAGCCTTATGCCTGTCAACTATTCCATCAGGCTTATGCTTTATTTTGTAAACCCACTTAGTGCCAATGGCCTTCTTGCCAAGAGGCAAGTCACATAAAGACTAGGTACCATTCTTCATTATAGCATCATATTCAGATTGCACAGCAGCCATCCAATTTTCAGAATCTTGTGCTTCATCAAACAAAACAGGCTCATTCTCATCACAGAGACTAGATGCAGCCATAGCATAGCAATTTGATGCAAAAGAGGCATTATGAGAGCTTGATCAAGTACGATATGATAGAGGTGCATCTAATTTGTTGTCACACAGATTCTGCACCAACCATTTTCACACAGTTTTTGCCTCCTCAACATCATCCCTCTCATTAACGTGCATCATGTAAATCTACATCACAAATGGGATGATCTGCATCATCACATGAAACCTACAAAGGCTAAGAAGTTGCCTCATTAGGACCAAGACTAGACTATCCACTCATAAAAAGGGGAAGCAAAGTATCATACATGTCTTTGGAGCTAACAGATGTCTCCTTAGTACATGAAAGCAATGGGTGAATAGCATCTTCCACAAAAACAACATCATGGCTAACCAGAATGCATTTAGTTTGTGGATGATACAAATGATAGCCTTTACTTTCAGAACTATACCCAACAAAAATACATTTTACTGCTTTATCATCCGATTTTCTAGGATGTTGTTCAGGCACTAATGCATATGACAAACAAGCAAAAACATGTAGATGAGCAACAAATGGCTTGCGACCATGCAAAGCCTCATATGGAGTGATAGACTGCAGCGCTTTAGTGGGACACCTGTTAAGTACATATTGTGCACACATAACAGGCTCAAGTCAAAAAATATGTGGTAAAGCCTGACTCTTGACCATACACCTCGCCATCTCCATGAGTGACTTGTTCTTCCATTTAGAAACTCCATTTTGTTGAGGTGTATATGGCACTGTACATTGATGTTTTATCCCATGTTCAGCCAAAAATGCATTAAAATCAGAAGACATATATCCCCCCCTCGATCAGAATGGAGGGTGCCCATTTTACATGCTGACATATTTTTAGCCAAAACCAAAAATTGTTTGAAGCACATGAACACTTCAGACTTTTCTTTCAATGGATATACCCATGCATGCCTAGAAAAATCATCAATGAAAGTCACGAAGTAAAGATAATTTCCAAAAGAGGGAGTCTGCATAGGACCATAGACATCACTATGAACAAGCTACAATTTCTACGTAGCTCAAATTGAACCATCTTTTGGAAATGAGGAACATTGTATTTTGCCCAAAGTACAAACTTCACATACATGTTTACTGGGTGCCTCAAGTTTGGGCAAAGAGGACACCATTTTAGATTTCTACAGGTGTAGCAAACTAGTAAAATTAACATGACCAAAGCATGCATGCAAAAGCTTTGCATCTGACGTAGCCTGAGAATCATGTACTACACTTGCTAAGTCATTCATAGATTTTTCATAATCTATGAGCTTATATAGCCCATGAGATAAAAATGCAAAAAGCAATAATCACGTCACCATTTGACAGATCGTGAACTGTACATCTATCATCAACAAATTTCACAACCAAGACAATCTTGGCTAACGCCAAAACTGATAACAGATTCTTCTTGATTCCCTCGTACAAATAAAGCATCTAACAAAGTGAAAGAACTACCATCAATAGTAGTCAAAATGATCTTACCAACTCCCATGACAAGATAAGAGGAGTTGTTGGCACATGTGATAGTATTCCCTGTAGGGGCAGGCTTGAGTGAAGAGAAGAAACTGCGTTACAAGGTAATATGTTTGGTCGCCCCACCATCAAAGTACCAAACATCTGAGCCTACTGCAGACATGAACTGCTCATGAGAAGATGGGTCAAAACTGCAAACAATAGTAAACGCCCATTCTTCATCCTGCACAAGATTAATAGACTCTGTTTTTTATGTAGAGGCCTCTACAACAACCATTTCGGCCTCTTTCTTCTTTGCCTCTTTAGAAGCCAGATTTGGACATCTCTTAATGACATGATCATTTGCTTTACAGTATTTGCAAAACAATTTTTGCTTTTTTGATTTCTTCGAACAGAAACTAACTCTTCAAATGTTAAGGCATTTGGATTGCCTTTCATCATCAAACAAAGAGTAGAAGCAAAACTCTGATATGAGTCAGGAAGACTATTCAAAACAGTGTGCACAAGTGAATTGTCAGGAAGGACTTCATCATCAAAAATCAATCGTTGCTTCAAATCCTTGATCCTTGTCAAAAAACTCTCCATAGAATTACCCTCATTCATGTGTTCACTCTCCAACTGTTTTCAGAGGTAAGCAACACACAAACCTCATTCCTAGCCTGGGTACAATGTGGTAAGTGTATCCCAAGCATCCTTAGCTATTCTGCAAGAGCGAATGTGAGGAATAATAGCATGTTTGACAAACAAAGCTATCAATGCATGTGCCTAGGCATATCTGCCATCCCAATAAATTTTCTCTGTAGTAGGTGCAACAAAAACCGCAACATGAACAGGAATCTGTAGAATATCACCATCTTCGACACCTTCTGCATCAGCTTCAGTACCTGTAGTTGTAATAGTTGCAGGTGTGATAGGATGTTTTTCAACATCCTACACAATGTTCCATAGTCCTTTTGCAACCCATACATGTTGCATCATATAAGCCCATAATGGGTAGTTGGTACCATCCAACTTATCCTCAACAACCAACATACGGAATACATCACTGATTTCAACCATGGCCAGTGACTAAAATACCTTGATGCGTAAAATTGATTGTATCTCAAAAAGTTGAACAGAACTGCCCAATTGAATTCTGCTAAACCTGTAGCAGACTTTGAGATGCTTATACTAGTGAACTGAAACTGGTATATACCTTTGGCATAAAAAGACAAAATAGCATGCACAAGTGCTATGATAGTGCATTCGAAGGCCGAAACGAGCTCAGATCGCAATTTCGGCACCACAAAGTGAAGATGTTTTGATCTCTGAAACACCCTGAGTATGCTCGCCAAAATTCATGCGATTCTAAGACTGCAATCGGAGAGGCATCTAGGATGCCCTAGATGAAGCGGCGACCTGATCTGATACCAATTGTTGGAGTTCGACATCTGCAAAAGCACATGAATAACACAATGAAGAAGAAGAAGCTAGGAGCACAACACACAACACTGAATGTATTACCACTAGAATGTACAAAGACAAGTGACCCATTAGGGCAATAGGCGTATATACAAGTTGGGGGAAAAAACCTCCTAAAGAGGGAAAAAAGTGCCTGGGCAGTCCTAATGTGTTCATACACATCACTACCTAAATATATCAACAGTAATCTCTTGTAAAGGGGGTGGAAGTTTTCTTCAGCCAAATGTGCATGTGAGTTGAGCCATTGTCCCACATAAGGTGTTCTAAGTGCCAAACGCGATCTCATATTGAGATCCTTCTTAGTGTTTCTCTCAACACAAGGAGGAAGGAAAGACTATTCTTCTATTCTCACTCTCATGTATGCTTAGGTGACAAGACGGGCATCTGTCCGTGCACTCCCTCCTGGGGAGGTGTTGTTGCATGCAACCATGGTTGCTCCCTTGGGGGGTTGCTAAGGGAGGTTCTCACTCCTCTTTTTCTACCAAAAAATGTCTTTTACATCTTTCCCTCACATGATGACGATCAGAAAAATCCCCCGACGACGATGATGAATCACTGCAAAAATTTGCATGCATAGAACCAAAACAACTCTTGAAAAAGCTTCCAAAAGATCTTTCTTGCACTAATTACCAAATGTAGGGCTTGCCTAAAAAATCCTAAATTCTCTCTTGAGGACTTGAAATTCTAAGACTCATGAATGATGTGTGTGCCACTCTCCTCCCATCCATTATATCCCCTTGCACTCAAAATAGTAATGCTCTCGAGTTCTGACATGTGGCCACGATGCAACACTCATCCCTATTACCATTGAATACCTTAGGATATCTCCCAAGGTAGGGACCTTGGCTATGGCTGGCCCTTGTTCCACACACACATGGAATGGTCTCTGTAGACCAATGTCTAACATACAAGCTTATTGTGATGTTGATTGGGTAGGTTTGGAAGATGACAGGAGGAGCACTAGTGGATATTTTATCATGCCAAGAAAGAAGACCATCTCATGGATGTTAAAGAAACAACCAAAAGTGCCTCTCTCCTTTATTGAAGCTGAGTATAGAGGCTTCACACAAGTCTCATGTGAGCTTATGTGGCTCAAGAAGTTGTTTGTTGATCTTGATTTGTAGGTTTAGCAAGTACCTATTTTTTGTGACAACATATGTAGCATATGATTGGCTCAAAATCCAGTGTTCCATGCAAGGTCCAAACATATATAAGTGCATTTACACTTTAATAGAGAGAAGATCATGTCAAAGGATGTAAACATGAAGCATGTCAATACAAAGGACTAATCCACAAATATCTTTACCAAAGCTTTGGATGGAGTAAAGCTACAACACTTCAAGTCATGCATTGCAATGAAGGACCTAGGCATCGAGACTTGAGGAGGAGTATTGAAAATCAAGTCCCAACCATGCAAAAGGTCTCATCCATGAGTTTTGCAAGCGGACCAATAAAAAATGTGGACCCAAAGTTATGAAATCAAGTTAGAAGCTCCACCAAACTCAATCGAATTCAGATCTCATTAATCACTCACCAAAAAGTGTACCTACACTGATTGGTGGGTGGTTAGCTAGATTATAGGAAATATGAAAGCTCTATATAAGCACCATTCCACCTTTTTTTCTTGAGTTTTATGCATTCCACAGATTTCTCACTTAGTTTAGTGAAGTACTAAACTCCATCAAGTAGCACCCTTGGTTGCTTATCTCATTTTCTCGTGAAGTTGCTCCTCCCTATCTAGAGGTGTAGTTAGGCTTTCACAAATCTGATTGCACCATATTGCAGAGATTTTTTTGGTCTCTCGCTATACTCATTTTCATTGATTTAAAGATTCATTTGGTCCTTCATATAGTGCCCCAAAGTGTGCCAAAGTTTCAAGTTCTTTTACTAGGTGAGTTGTGAGAAATCGCCAAGTGTGTGAAGCTATATCTCTACACATAGGTAGAGAGTGTTGCAAACAGATAACCTATCTTGTAGTGGATGGTTCTCTCAATTGGGGGATTCATCTCGAATAACTCAGATTTTTTAATACCTCTCAAGGTCAAGTTTAAGTCTCCAAAGTTTCATTTTAATTCTTTGTACAAATGCAGAGAAAATTCTAGAATAGTGAGCATATATCATTGCTTGTGGGCCTAGTGGAGGTCAACCATCTTCCATTGTTGCATTGGGCTATTAGAATCATCCCACATCAACACATAAGTGTAACAAGACCCCCTTGAATGAATGATTTGAACACATATTGAGAGTGGATGGTCAAATCCTACAAGGTAATAATCCTAAAGCTTTGTGAAAAGCTTAGAACTTTCCATGTGGAAGACCTTTGGTGAATATGTCTATCATGATATCTTGTGTAGTGACATATACCAAATCAATATCTTAATTATTGGAGTTTGAGGCCTACGGAAGCACATGAACAACACAAGGAAGAAGAAGCTTGGATCACAACACACAATACTTAATTTATTACCAAGAGAATGTAAAATGATAAGTAACCCGTTAGGGTTATAGTTATACATACAATTCTGGAGACAAAAACCTCCTAAAGAGGGAAAAAAGTGCCCCGATGGTCCTAGTGTGTTCACACACATCTCTACCAAAATATATCAACAAATCCCCACTGGGAGTAATGCGGTGAACAAGGATCTAGCACTAATGTATAAGGAAGTGCCAAGCTATGTGGTATCAATCCACAAAAGGAAGTAAGCCCAAAGCTTTGTGGAAAGCTTCTAACCTCTCCTAGGAACAACCTTTGTGAAAAGGCTTGCAACATTGTCTTGTGTGGGCACATATGCCAAATTGATCTCTCTAGTAAAGAACCTCTCCCTGACATAATGATAGTGCACCTCAATGTGCTTAGTGCAAGCATGGAACACATGGTTCCTCCTAACTGCCAATGTGCTCTGAAAGTCAGTACAAATGATGGTGGCAGAAGACTAACCAACACCCAAATCAACAATAAGGCATCTGAGCCACACACACACACTCAACAGTCGCTATGAAAGCTGCCTTATACTCAACCTCACAACTAGAAGTGGCCACAATAGGTTGCTTCTTGCTCAACCAAGATATGCATGAGCTACCAAGCATGAATCAAAAACCAATGGTGGACACACAAGTGTCATAGCAACTAACCTAGTCAAAGTTAGAAAAAGCATGTAAATCTGGTACTAGTGATCCCCCTTGGGACAAAACAATCCAAGTAGCCAGACACCACTCAAGTAGCAAAGAGATGCACTTAACCTCCTACCAATGCTTGACACCTTAGAAATGCATAAACTTGCTCATCGGTGAGATAGAAAACTGAATATCTAGCCAAGTAATGCATAGGTAGATCAAGCATCCAATAGCCTGTTGATAGAGAACAACATCAAATGTATCTCCAACATCATGAAGACTCAACCGTAAACCTATTTTCATAGGAGTGGCAATTGGTTTGTAGTCTTCAAGGCCAAAGCACTACAATAATGTGTCAATATATTTTGGTTGACACAAAGCTATTCTACCATCAACTTGCATAAACTAAATGTCCAAATAATGATGCAAATGCCCTAAATTTGACATCTCAATTGAGGCATGCAAATCAACCTTAAAATCAGCACTATGCTTCTCATTAGGACCAATGAGCAACATGTCATTGACATAGACAACAATGATCAGAAGCACATCATTTTCAAGCTTAACATATAAGGTGTTATTAGTTGGATTGTTCTCAAAACTATGTGCAATCAAGTAGGCATGTATCTTTTCATACCAAGCACGTGATGCTTGCTTCAAACCATTTAATACATTTTTCAACCTAGACACTTTGTTTTCATGCCCTTTTTGCACAAAACCACGGGGCTAAAAAACATATACTTCTTCATGAAATTCACCATTCAAAAATGTAGTTTTAATGTCCAACTGATGTATGTTCCAACCATGATGAGTTAACGTGCAAAGATGCTATCAACAATAATGCCTCTTTCTTGAGCATAACCTTTTGCAACAAGCCTAGCCATATATCTGTCAACTGTTCCATCAAGCTTATGCTTCAACTTGTATACCCACTTAGTGCTAATGGCCTTCTTGCTAGGAGGCAAGCCACATAAAGTCCAAGTACCATTTTTCCTAATAGCATCATAATCTGATTGCATAGCAACCATACAATTTTTTGAATTTTGTGCTTCATCAAACAAAACAGGCTCATTCTCATCACAAATACTAGAGACAACCATAGCATAGCCTTGTGTGTGTGTGTGTATGTGTGTGCATGTCTGTGTGCTTCTCACTCACACACTTGTGCCATCACTTGCTCATAGTCTTTATACTAGTCCTCACGTCTCGATGGATTGACAATTATGAGGTGGATCTCCTAACGTTGGTACTTGCCATTGTGCTAGAGTGACACCATATTTGGCGCCGTTGCCGGGGATAGAGCTTCGAGGATGAGCATGTGATGGTAAGACGTAGAGTTGAGACATTGGAGTCATAGGTAATATCCTTTCTTTTCCTTATTTTTCTTCAATTTTTTCTTGTTTCTGCATCACCATCATCATCCTCACCATCTCCCACCTCAATCTCCATCATCACAAAAATTTCAGTTTTTTGGTCATATTCCCCTACCCACCTCATTTCCCTCATTTCATTTGTGAGAGAGAGCGAGAGAGAGCTTGCATGCTATCTGTCTTTGTGTGTTTTTTGAGCTTTTGCTACAGGATCTAGTAGTACCACCATCTCTAGCAGCTTGCGTAGGTACGATAGAACTCTACCCAGGTCCTGGGACGACGACCTCTGTCTATCGCGACTGACAGAAAAAGTAAATATTTTTTTGAATGCATGCGTGGCACAATAACCTACACCATTAGAGCACTCCAAATCACTAGAAGTTTCTAAAAAAATTGCGTTTTTTCAATCTATCATGACAAACACCGTCTATCGTGATAGACAGCGTATATCGCGATAGACACCGTCGATCGCGACAAACAACACCCCACGATAGACCCCATCTATCGCGACAGACAAAGCCCACGACAAACAACAGACACCCATCTATCCCGACAGACAGAGACCCACGATAGAGACAGTCTATCGCGACAGACACCATCTATCGTGATAGACAGAGCCCACGACAGACGATAGACCCCGTCTATCGCGATAGACAGAGACCCACCATAGAGACCGTCTATCGCGACAGACCGAAAGCACGACAGACGACAAACTCACTCTATCGCGACAGACACCATCTATCGTGATAGACAGAGCCCACGACAGACGATAGACCCCATCTATTGTGACAGACCGAAAGCACGACAGACGACAGACTCAGTCTATCGAGATAGACATAGCCCACGATAGACGATAGACCCCGTCTATCGCGATAGACACCTGTCTATCGCGACAAATAGAGACCCACGATAGAGACCATCTATCGCGATAGACAGGCCCACATGACAGTCAGTGTCTATCGTGATAGACACCTTCTATCGCGATAGACAGGCACAACGGAGCAGTCATGCACAATACTGCAACAAGGCCCAATCATTTCTTCCATAAACAATTTCCAACTCAAGTGATTTTCATCACTACACACACCTTGTAAATCTCGTTTTTGGTAGAATAGGCTCCATTTTGTTTAAGCCAAGGAGTCCTCGAGCTTGAGGAGTATTAGAATTGGCTACATACCAATTTTCATAATTTTTAGACTCCGACTGAGCCCTCAAATAGGCTCTAGAACCTAATTTTTAACTAGGCCGGACACTAGGTCTGGACAAGGCCAAAGCTAGTCAAAAAACTATAAAAAGAGCTGGAGAGCTCATTTTTTAGGTTAGATTTGAGCTTATGTAAGAGACTTTTTTGACTAATGCAAAGAACTCCATTGTTCCTCTCCTTGTTCTTGTCTTGTGTGCGCATGTGTGTGTATGTGTGTGCATGTTTGTGTGCTTCTCACTCACACACTTGTGCCATCACTTGCTCTTACAAGAGGTGTTCACATGACTACACATGTGACTTACAAATGATCATGATATCAAGCATATCAAGCATGTGGGCTTGGGTAAAATGCAACAATAGCTCCCCCTCAAGCCTAACATGCTTGGCCTCCAAATAAGTCTTCAATTGTCCTTGATTTCCTGCAAGCCAATCATCAACTTGAATCTACTTAACTTTGTACCATCAAGAGCTTTAGTCAACATGTCTGCACATTGCATATTTGTAGAGACATAGGATAGTTGAATATCCTTGCTCATTAGCTTCTCCCTTACATAATGGTAGTGGACTTCAATATGCTTGGTTCTAGCATGGTATACCAGATTAGCTGCTAGATGTAGTGAGCTTGTGTTGTCACCAAAAATGTGAGGTGTTGAAGAATGAAGTCCAAGATCTGTGTATAAAGACTTTAACCACATGATTTCTTGAGTTGCATTAGCCAAACCTCTATATTCGGCTTCAGTAGAAGATAATGCCATGGTTGGTTGCTTCTTGGATGACCAAGAAATGATTTTTAAACCTGCAAATGATATATACCCGGATGTGCTTCTTCTATCATCTCTAGATCCGGCCCAATCTGCATCTGAGTAGACCCTTAGCTCAATATCTGAAGTATATGAATAAAACAAACCTTCATTCATGGTCCCCTTTAGGTACTTGAGGACTCTCTTGGCCGCTTCCATATGTGTTCTTCTCGGCTTATGCATAAACTGACTCAATACGATAACACTATAGCATATATCCACCCTTGTGCGTGTTGCACACTTCAAACTTCCAACCAAGCTTTGATAGCTTGTGATGTCTTCAATTGGCTCTCCTTCATAAGCACTAAGCTTATGATTTTGCTCCATAGGTGTACCTGCACACTTGGTATTTTCCATCTTGAACTTGATGAGCATGTCATGCACATACTTCCTTTGTGTGATGTATATACCTGAATCTGTGTAGCTCAACTCCAATCCAAGAAAATAAGTGAGTGGTCCGAGGTCACTTATTTTGAACTCCTCCTGTTAAGGCGCCGGATTGGCATTATGTAATTTATATTTTTCTATACTGCATGTACCGAAAGGTCGTAGCGAAGTGTTGTACCCTTTTTATCAATCAATGAAGAGACATTACAGTGACTCTCCAGTAGAGAGGAGACAAGATCGCCAGACTGTCTGTCTGGGCGATTTGCGACTCTGCGGAGACATTGTGGTGCAGATTCCATAATTCTGAGTATTATCTCTTTACCTTGTTGAATCACATTAATGTCTGATTAACACAGTAATGTTCGTGGCGATATTAAATCTGTGCGACGGTAATCAATGCTATTATATAAGAACCAGGTCAGCCAGCCACCCATTATGTGCCACCACAGATGCGAAACAATCAATCGCAAGGATACAAAAATTACCAGGGACAGCGGAATATCAGTTTTAATTCAAATCAATGGCAGGCGGGTACATCAGCGGACGGTACTTCCCTGCCACCACCTCGATGTCACTTTTGCGGTGAGATTGGCCACATCCGGAGATTTTGGAGATTTTGTAAGGATGCAGTAGAATACGACAAAAGGAAGAAGGAGCGTCAAAACCCGATGACCAACATGGTCTATATCTCACCAGTGGAATCACAAGCAGTAGTGGTCCAGACAAGATCGGGTAAGCAGTTACAACCAGCAGCTGAGGTGTTCGAACCTGGTATCCGTGAGAAGCAGCGAATGTATACCAAAGCTAGCCAATGGGCAGCTAAAGAGCAAACTGTGTTTCCTGATCCAATTCCGGTAACACAGGTTCCCCTGCCAACGGCGAGAGCGAATGAACAAAGTCCTAACCCAGTAACAACAGAATCATCATCAGAAGCGGTGAGGAGTACGATTCAAACAGATCAGGTATGGGAGATTCTATCTAAGGCTTCAATTACACTCCCTTTGGGACAGTTGCTCGCATTGGTGCCAGGAGTTAGGCAGCAATTTCAACAACAGGTCAGTCCTGGATCTCCCTGTACTCCGGTGACTGCAACAATACAACCGAAAACTGATTCTACGATGGATCATTCAGTCCCATTAATCACTGTCTGGCATAAAAATCAAAAGATTACTCAAGTGCTAATTGATGGTGGTTCGGGTGTGAATATAGCAACTGCAGCTCTCTGCAAGAAATTAGGGTGGACCCAAATCGAGCCCGTCCAATTCTTTATCAGAATGGTAGACCAATCCCGAGTCCATCCGGTGGGATTAGTACGGAATATCTTGATTACTCTGTAGGGTACCACGTTCAAAATGACTTTTGTAGTCTTAGAACTACCAGAATCTAGCCTTGACTACAATCTCCTTTTCGGTCGACCATGGTTGAAACAAGCCAAAGTTGTACAGGATTGGTCAGCGTAGGAATTGACTTTCAAAGATAATCACCGTAAATATGTTGTTAAACTGGATGCCATCCAGCCCTACGAGCTTCATGCTAGACCATATGTAGCGGAGCTGGTCCACATGTTGGATGGCTTATCTGATGATGAGGAAGAGGCGTTTCTGAAGAACAATAAAGATCTGATCTCCTTAGGTACTGTAGATCTTCAATCAGTAGCGGACAAGTGGAGTTCGACGACGTGTACGGTTGTTCCTGTGACCGGAGAGGCGGATGCAGATAATAGTGTTGCTATGGATGGAGCCACCCTACATCAACTTTTATAGTCAGCTGACGATCTGGTGAAACCTCGATAATTTTATGTCCCGGAAGATCAGTTAGTAACATATAATTTGGGTGATGAGGCTAACCCGCGACCTGTTAAGATTAAGGCAAGATTGTCCGAGGCATTTCAAGAAGATTTGATCCGACTCCTGCGTGAGTTTTCTGATGTTTTTGCTTGGGACTATCACGATATGAAAGGTCTTGATCCGCGGATCTATCAACATCGAGTAGTGCTCAAACTAGAGGCGAAGCCAATTAAACAATCCAGTTACCGAATGAACCCCAATTATGCAGCACAGGTCAAAGCAGAACTCAATCGATTATTGAGGGTGGGATTCATTGTACCAATCGAGCATGCTAAATGGATATCTCCGATCGTGATTGTTCTGAAGAAAAATAAATACCTGCGTATTTGTGTGGATTACCAGAAACTGAATGTAGCCACGGTACCTGATCCATTTCCTCTCCCCGTTCTCGACACAATGCTAGACAGAGTGGCCGAGCATGAGATGTACTCCTTTTTGGACGGCTACAGTGGTTATAACCAGGTGCGGATGGCAGAACAGGACATACCTAAAACAACCTTCATCACAAACTGGGGTGTTTATGCTTGTACGGTAATGTGGTTTGGATTAAGGAATGCTCCAAGCACATTTCAACGTTGTATGCAAGAAATCTTTTCACCCTACGTCTGAACAAGGCCAAAACTAGTCAAAAAACTATAAAAAGAGCTAGAGAGCTCATTTTTGAGGTTGGATTGTTAGAGTTTCGAGTTTATGTAAGAGACTTTTTGACTAATGCAAAAAACTCCACTGTTCCTCTCTTTGTTCTTGCCTTGTGTGCACGTGTGTGTGTATGTGTGTGCATGTTTGTGTGCTTCTCACTCACACACTTGTGCCATCACTTGCTCATAGTCTTCATACTAGTCCTCACGTCTCCACGGATTGACAATTATGAGTTGGATCTCCTCACGTTGGTACTTGCCATTGTGCTAGAGTGACATATGTGGCTATTATGCAACACTCATCCCCATTACCATTGAATACCTTAGGATATCCCCAAAGCTTGGGACCTTGGCTATGGTTGGCCCTTGTCCCACACACACATGGAGTGGTCTCTGTAGACCAATGTTTGACACTCTCTTCCCCTTCTAAAGATCATTGTCCTCAATGATCAATGAGGGAAAGTACTTGCGAACTAGAGCTTCTTATTCCCAAGTGAATCAATACCAGTGACAACACAAGTCATCATGCATGCCGAAGGTGACCATCCGTCTAGTAGTGGTTGTAAGTCCACGAATCCTAAAGATAACAAGTCAGATTTGGCTCTCAAGAAGTCATCCTCTTCATCATCGGTCAATCCATCCATCATGTGTATGGGTTTGACAATATGGGGGAGTGCATGTACTTCGGCCGATTGCATGGTGTCCAAAGGTACCCTGTACTCATGATGTTTATACTTAATAATGAGTTCCTTTTTGGACCATTCCTAAAGTACCTTGGGTTGTTTAAGCCATGGCCTTCCAAATAGAAGATTGTAATTGTATGTAAGAAGTTGTGGAACACTCCTAGAGTCTATATAAAGACTTGAAATCACTTGTACAATACATGGAAGCAATATACATACACTTGTGACCATCATTGTCTTGCTCCTTCAATTCTTTGCATCATTTTCTTCGCTAATAGTAATCTTGCAGAGGTTGTTGCTCTCTCTCTAGAGCTCCAAATTGAGTGAAAAATGGCTCATTAGAAAGATATAAATGTCTAGTTTATGCTTATAAAGTTTCAAAGCATTTGGTTCAGTAGGTTGGGAGCAATTGCAGGTTTTTTGTCTCGGGGACAATCTCTACATATTCCTGAAAAATAGGAAGTACCACCGGTGAATGTCGCATTCATTCCTATAGCATATTTTGCTTATTCCTTATACTTTTGTGCATTCCATACACAATCATATGTGTATCACTCCCATAAAATGATTTTTTCTAATTGTAATGATGCTGGTCGCTATGGGCATTTGAAGTTCATTCTCTCTTCCATAGATAGTAAGTGAGCTAGTCGACCCGCGAACCTATTTGTTTTGTATCGACTCATTCTCCTTGATGCTACAAAGTACATAGTGTGTTTCTTTGCACTTATCACATTCTCGTAAGGTCTATTTGAGTCTCCATAAGCTCAAGGGCTAGTCTTGTGCCGGTTGGCTTGACCAAACTTCATCGCTTCGAAACGCACTTTTCTACCTTCTACAAGCTTCTCCAAGTTCTTTCAGTGGTATCAGAGCTAGATCAAGATGGGTGACGGCTTTCCCTCAATGATCGAGAAGCTTGATCGACACAACTATGCAGCTTTGCAAATCAGGATGGAGGCCTATTTGCAAGGTAGAAATCTTTATGGAATTGTAGCAAGTGATGAAGCTATGCCTATTCCAAGATCCAAAGGAGGACCTACACAAGAGCAGACAGATAAGCTCACACTTTGCTACACAAGGGATGCTCAAGCAAGGTCGTACATACTAAACTCTATCTCTGACTTTCTATTACCACATATTAGAGGATGCAAGACATCTCAAGAGACTTGGGATGCCCTCGATACTTTCTTTTCTGCTAGTACCAAAGCAAGAAAGAATCATCTTTGGAATGAGTTCAACCAAATGAAGAAGACACCTAAACAAACCATCACAGAGTTTGTTACCAAGGTCAAGGAGGTTGTAGATTAGTTAGCATCCATTGGAGAGCCGATTGAAGAAGATGTCATCATGAGGCAAATTCTCAATGACATTCGAAGTGATAAGCAATGGCAATCCTTCACGACGGCTTATGATCTTATCATGGATGTGCAAACTCCAGACTTCAACATCTTTCTTGGACAACTCTTCAATCAAGAAGCTAACAATAGCAAAAAGGAAGGTAACTCTTATCATGGTAATTCAACTAGTGCCCTTTATGCAGATAAGAAGGATAAGAAGCAGAAAGGCAAGAAGAAGGAAGAAGATGAAGAAGAGACTTCTCAAGCCAACTTTGCAAGCAAGAGCAAGTGGAAAGGGAAGAAGAAAGGACCAAAGCAAGACAAAGCCAAAGGTCAGAATGTTCAACCTTGTGCCATATGCGATAAGACCAACCACACCACTCAGAATTGCTGGTTCAATGGGAAGACCCAAAAAGGAAGTGGAAGAGGTGGATATGGAAGCAATAGAGGCAGAGGTGGACACAACTTCAACAATGGCAATAGAAGCTATAATAGAAGGGACTACAACAATTATTCAGAAGATCAACCACATGAAGACTCATTGCTTCTTATGAATCTAAGCCATAAAGAAGGTAAAGAAGATGATCATTTGTTCTACATAGATTCAGGATGTTCAAATCATGTTGCAGGCAACATTGCTCTTCTATCTGATTTGGACAGTCCAAAGCATAGACATGAAGTGCAAACAGGGGATGACACGAAGCACAATGTGGAGAAGATTGGTAATGTCAAAGCTTCCAATGGTAGGACAAACATTCTAGGTAAGGTTCTCTATGTACCCACTATCACTAAAAACCTAATAAGTGTAGGCCAAATAGTTGAAAAAGGCTTGCAAGTTAGGTTCACCCAACATGGAGCTTTTGTGGAAGATCCATGTCAAGGCTTCAAGAAGATAGCCCGAGGTGAGAAGCATGGTAGGCTCTTTACTTTTGAAGTAGGAGGAACATAGCTCTATTCAACTTTGGGTCTCAAACCCTAAGTGAGCTTGAAGTGTGGCATAAGAGACTTGCTCATGTGAATGAAAGAACCTTGAAGGATATATGCAGGGATCAAAGTGTTCTAGGACTGCTGAACATATCAAAGCAATACATGATCAACATGTGTGATGCATGTCAGATTGGGAAGGCAAAAAGACAACCATTCAACCACAAAGGCTACATCCACAACAACTTATTGGACTTAGTACATACAGATGTATGGGGACCAAGTCAAGAACCTCATCTACCATCCAAATCACTTCAAGGTATGACTCCTTATGAAGCATGGCATGGAAGAAAACCTAGTCTTGGACATTGCAAGGTTTTTGGTTGTTTAGCATATGTTCATGTAACCATCACAAATAAGAGGTAAGCTAGATGGAAGGGCAACAAAGGCAGTGTTTATTGGATATGATTCAACTTAGATGGGTTATAGGTTCTTCAATCCTTCAACCAAGCAATTCACTACAAGTAGAGATGTTGTGTTTGAAGAACACAGGTCTTGGTATGATGAAGATAAACAAAAGGTAACACTACCATATGATCTTGAAGCTGACTCTCATCAATTAGGAAGCAAGCATGATACACAGGTCCAGGATCCAAGAAGTGATACAGATGATGACCAAGATGAAAGAGAAAAGGATTACAAGCTATGGAAGTCAAGAGGCAAAGCAAAGATGCAAGAGGTTGGAGAATGCTCCAAACAAGCACCTAGAAGATCAACAAGAGAGAAGAAACAACCAGAAAGGTATGGATATGATTCCACATTTGTTACGAAGCATTCAATATACTTGGCAAAAGATTCTGTTTCAAAGCAACCCTCAACCTATGAAGAGGCAAAGGGAAACCCTAATTGGGAAAAGGCCATGAATGAAGAGATAGATGCATTGAAGGAGATGAACACTTAGGATTTGGTTCCAATATCGCCAAATCAAAAGGTAATTGGTTGCAGATGGGTATATAAAGTTAAAAGAACTAGGAAACATTCTCACCAGTTGCAAAGATGACTACAATCAGGTAATTGATAAGTGTAGCTGTTGCAAGGAATTGGAGACTCCTCCAACTTGATGTGAAAAATTCATTCTTAAATGGTTGGATAAGTGAAGAGGTATACATGTCACAACCACCAGGTTTTGAAAACCCTAATCATCCATCTTATGTTTGCAGACTTAAGAAAGCATTGTATGGATTGAAACAAGCTCCTAGAGCTTGGAATTACAGGTTGGTTACATATCTTCAAGATCAAGGCTTCAACGCTAGCAGCTCAGATCCTTCTCTATTCATCAAAAGAGATCACAATGAGGTTATCAATCTATGTGTATATGTAGATGATATTATTGTGACATGTGATGATCTAAATGACATGCAAAGGATCAAGAGACACATGCAAGAGGAGTTCAAAACCAGTGACCTAGGTGAGCTCACATATTTCCTAGGTATGCAGGTGATATACACAGATGAAGGAATGTATTTGACTCAAAGAAGATACATTTAGGATCTTCTTCTCAAGTTCAAAATGGAGAACACTAAACCTGCAGGTACACCTTTGGAGATGAATCATAAACTTAGTGTTTATGAAGGTGAGAAAATTGAAGACATTAAAGAATATCAAAGCTTGGTAGGTAGCTTGATATATGCTACTCATACAAGAGCAAATATCTCATATAGTGTGGGAGTGCTTAGTCAGTTCATGCACTCACCAGGAAGACCACACATGGATGCGGCTAAGAGAGTACTTAAGTATCTCAAAGGTACAATCAACGAAGGTATATTCTATCCTTACTCTTCAGATTTGGATATCAAAATCTACTCAGATGCAGATTGGGCAGGAGCTAAGGATGATAGAAAAAGTACATCTGGTTACTTAGCATTTGCAGATTCGAAGCTAGTGTCATGGAGTTCCAAGAAGCAACCAACAGTTGCTTTATCCTCAACTAAGGCAGAGTACAGAGGCTTGACCATAGCGACTCAAGAGGCAATATGGTTAAAAGCATCGTATAGAGATTTGGGACTTGTGAGTTCCAAACCTCACATATTTGGAGATAATGTAAGTTCCATGCATCTAGCAGCAAATCCTATTTTCCATGCGAGAACCAAGCACATAGAAGTCCATTGCCACTTCATCAGGGAAAAGCTCATGGCAAAGGAGATTGACATTTCTTTTGTTCCGACTGAAAAGCAAGTAGCAGATATGATGACGAAGGCACTTGATGGAATAAAACTTCGTAGATTCAAAGCTATGGCAGGTATTCAACCTATCAGATAATGAAGACTCAAGCATACTTTAGCTTGAGGGGGAGCAGTTGGAACATCAAGCTTACACTATGCTTGAGGTGGATTTGATCTACATCAAAGGCTATCGCATCGAAAGAATATCTGTTGGAGAGTTTCTTTTTTTTAATGCTCATTTATTGTATTTTTTGAGAGATTTTTTGATGGTTCATTTACCGTTGTAAAAGCCTTGAGCTTTACACATGTAAAGGTAGAAAGATAGAGCCCAAATCCCATGAATTTGTGGTGGTTGAAGTTGCATTCAATCAAGCAATCAATCACCTAAAAGTAGATCAAACTAGATCTTCACTTTTCCTAGATTGTAGGAAAGTGAATTGATTCCCTCCAACAACCATTCCCACCTTCATTTGAATTCAAATTTTTCTTGTAGAAGTCGTAGAACACTCCTAGAGTCTATACAAAGACTTTAAATCACTTGTACAATACATGGAAGCAATATACATACACTTGTGACCATCATTGTCTTGCTCCTTCAATTCTCTGCATCATCTTCTTCGCCAACAGTAATCTTGCAGAGGCTGCTGCTCTCTCTCCAGAGCTCCAAATTGAGTGCAAGATGGCTCATTGGAAAGTGTCTAGTTTATGCCTATAAATTTTCAAAGCATTTGGTTTAGTAGATTGGGCACTTATCACATGCTCATAAGGTCTATTTGAGTCTCCATAAGCTCAAGGGCTGGTCTTGTGCTGGTTGGCTTGACCAAACTTCGTCGCTTCGAAATACACTTTTTTACCTTCTACAAGCTTCTCCAAGTTCTTTCAATAGGTGCTACTCTATCTTTCCTTTGCTTATTGTACTCTTGTGCTTCCTTGCGATTTCGACGTATGTGTCCTGATTCTCCACAAAAATAGCACCTTGGTAGCCCCCTTGGTACTTAGTTTGATGTTCCTAGCTATGCCCATGGTGGTTGTGGTATTAGCCCTTGTTGCGAGTTGGTTTGATCGTACCTTTGATATTTGGTATTTTGTAGATGTGGTGGTACATATGTGTTGTGTGGTACAAATTCAATGACAACAGCATTGATCGTAACCCAACTTTGAGCCTTTGCATTGTACACACAATATGTGGTATCATGGGTATCCGTGTTGCAGATTGCATAGTGTTGTTGATTTAAACCACAATTTGCTACAATATGGCCTAAGTTTTTGTATTTTACATAAAAGATTTGATTAGCTGGATTGTTACCTTTATCCTTTGTGACTGCAATCCATTCCAAGCCTTTAGTGAAGCCTCCCACCTTATTTTCCAACTATAGTGCTTGATCGATGATTGTATCCAAGGGTAAACCAGCCATACCCCGAATGATCATTACTTGCTTCAATTTTGGGTTCAAACCATTAATGAACCATTGCGTGATCACATCTTCAGGTAGCTTACTTTTAGCTGACAGTTGCCTCAAGTGCATCCGAAAGATAGTGGTGTAATCCTCAATGGTATGATTGGGCTTTTGTCTGTTATTTTGAAAAAAGTTGAAAATTTGGGATGGGTTTTTTGTCGAGAAAAATCTTTGAAGAAAAGCTTCCTTAATTGCTTTGTAGGTAGTGAAATGTTTTAGGTCATACTCTACGAGCCATTTTGCAGCTTTGTTGACCATGGTAGTATGAAAAACTCTGGCCTTATCATCATTGTCTGTCCTAAGGTTAGCCATGCTTTCCATTACATCCAAATTTACTTCAAAGGTCCTCACGTGTGTGTCTGGGTCATCTCCTAGGAATCCCCCAAACGTTGTGTACGAAATTCCCTTTGGGTAATAAAATCTTTGCCTATCGTCCACCATTCCTTTGTTATTGTATCTTGTTATTGTAAGGATGGTTTCTTTGCTATGGGTTTTTGTTAAGATGTGCTTGTCTATCTTGCTTTTAGTTGCCATTGTGAAATCCACTCGATCGAATAATTCCTCTTTATTCTAACCTTCATACGATAACAAGTCCTTAGTGTCCAAGGCATGTCGCAACCCTAGGTAACTGTCTCCTTCAAATAGTACTTCTTCCTTCAATTTCAGTTTGCTTCTAGTCGACTGTTGGTCCTTTTAGTCATTGTCTGGTCTGTTCCTCTTCTCTGAACTTTCATCAAAATTTGCTCCATAAGGGGCTACTCGTATGGGTACTTTATCCTGATGGTACCAAGGGTATTTGATGCCAGAGCATAGGATTGGCATACACTACCCTTACTTGTCTACAATGTTCATGTCACCACTCCCTAGTGGGATCGTCAATGGTAGCCCTCTAGGATCTAGAATGACTAAACTAGGGGTTCTTGGGTGGTAATTCATAGATTACTTATTGTAAACTATTACTTTTCCACTTAGATCTTCACACAATACTACTCCAACACAATTTTCCACAACACTTCCACCAGAATTTTATACCACAAGTCATGACAGACTCACAAGTCTACAACTTTTCATTGTATTAATTCATTGGGGAAGATTACAACATTTGGCATATACAATGCTTCACTATAATTAGGGATATATTTATAAATTAATCACACCACAAACCTAACACTCACTTGGAGCATCAAACTCCATCTCTGGCAGGTCAGTCTCAGGCACAACTTCCTCTTGCTTGAAGCCATGAAGTGCACTCACTAAATGTGCTATCCTATCACTCATGGTCTTCATAGGATCTAAGGTGTGCTCAAACATGAGTGTATTAGTCCTAACTAGTGAAGAGGGTCTTGATTGCATACTGGGATAAACTAAAGGTCTCTTTTTATGTTTTATGGTTTTATGTTTTCTAAGTGATGAGGGAATTTATCCTACACTTTAGGATTCACCTTTAAGGTAGAAGTTTGAATTTGAACTCAAACCTTGGCTCCAAACATGACTATAAAAAGAGGATCAAAAGACCTGCATATTATCTCAAGCCCATGAGATCACTTTGAGTGAGTTTTATTGTGAAGTGAGAGCTCATCTCATACCTCATTCACCTCTCACACATTGAGCAATGTATGGTTGCCAATGACATTGTATTTGTACATGTTTTAACACATATATGATCATTATGTTCTCATTGTACTTCTCTGTTAGTACTCCATCAGAACAATGATTTTCTTAGAGCTTGTTCTCAGTGTGTAAATGATCATTTGCCATAATTTAAAGCATGATAGAATGAACATATTGTCTATTATAATCCTACAAATTTTCATTAGCATTGCCTCTCGAGATCGTCAGATATTAGCATATCTTTGCTCACTGCTATGATGATTGTTGCAGCCCGTGAATGTCGGGATGGAGCTGTGACTTCCTAAACTCCTTTCTCTACATGTAGTCCATCATTTTTTATGAGATCACTCATGATTGTTAGCTTACTAAGTTAATCAGAGTTCCCCAAAAGAAATTAAGCCAAAAGCACTAGGATGTTTCTTTGGTATTCCTATGGTACTAGGAGCAGTGGGATTCATGCCATAGTTCATCTCAGAAGGAGACATTCCTATTGTCAGGGGAGCACTAGATTGTGCTCTCTGACTACAGTAGACAAGATCTTGGAAATACACTTCTAATTACAAGAACACCCACAAAGGGAAAACGATACAAGAATACATGACTGATACAAGATGTCCCACAACCCGGGATTGATAGGTATGAATAACTCGACTAGAGATGATACGAGAGATTCCACAACCCAGGATCATAAGTATGAAACAAGATATTTGGATTACAAGAATTCCCTTCTGGGATATGAACTAGATACAAGAAAGAACTCGACAGGATCTTGTACTATGAGATTACAAGAGGACAAGACAATATGTCCAAGAACTAGAGTAGACAAGACTAGAACAAGGAACAAGACAAGAATTGGAACTCGAACTTGGAGAGTACTTACTTGGCGATCATGACTCCTTGAGCTCCCAAGAGTGGTATTGGCAAGACTGAGAATGAATGTGGCCAACCCCTCCTTATATAGGTTTTCCAAGGGTGGTTCAAGGATGGTTATGAATTGATGATGTCATTGATGATGTCATCGATTCAAAGCATGGTTTGTAGATGTTAGAATCAAGAAAAAAGACAGTTGATCTTAGGTTCCTTATATAGGTTATGAATTGCAGAGTATCAAAACTTTCTTGTTGCTCTTGCTTCCGTGCAAATGATACTTTTTCTTGAAGCAAGTTCGTCATAGGCATTGCTATCGATGAATAAGAAGAGATGAATTTTTAATAGAAACCGCAAAGTCCTAGAAATGATTGTAACTGCCCCTCATCTTGAGGAGTAGGCCAAGCTAGAATAATTGCAACCTTCTTGGGATCCATCTGAACCCCATTAGCCGATAGCACATGCCTTAAGTGCTGTATCTCTAGAAGGAACAACTGAGTCTTATCTTGATTTACAAAAAAATGATTTTCTTTTAATTTATTTAATACCAATCTCAAATGAATTTCATGCTCATGTACAGACCTACTATACACTAACAAGTCATCAAAAAAATCCACAACACACTTTCCAATAAATGGTCATAAAATATCATTCATCAACATCATGAAAGTAGCAGGTGCATTAGTCAAACCAAATGGCATAACTAAATATGCATGATGCCCAAAATGAGTCCTGAACACTACTTTACATACATCTTGATCTTTCACTCTAATATGATGGTAGCCACTTTTCAAATCTATTTTACTATATAGAACGAGTCCACCTAGGGCATCTAAAAGATCATCTATCCTAGGCATGGGATATCTATGCTTGATGGTAATGTTATTGAGTGATCTATAGTCAACACACATTCTATAAGATCCATATTTCTTCTTCAGAAGAAGAACTAGTGCCACAAAGGGCGAATAGTTGGGTCTAATCAGCCCTTTTTGAAAGTACTCATCTAGGACCTTGCATACTTCATTCTCCTCTTATAAGCTCATTCAAAATGATGTTCAAGCAATCAAACTCACCCTTGGTACCAATTTGATTCTATGCTCAATGTTCCTTCAAGGAGGTAAACCCAAAGTTAAATCTTTCAAAAACAACTCTTGGAATTTTGCTCTTCCTTTATCTGAAAATACTTGAGCATTCCAACTAGAGTTTCCATGACTGCATGAATCCATCACTACACATGATGAATACACAAAATAAAGAAAGTAAATATACTTACACCTAGCCACCTCATGAATGTGAACACAGCGAAGCCAGACACTTGAAAGATTATAATAGTACAATTGATCTATTATAATAGTAAATTGTTTATTGTAAGATAAAGATTCTAGGAAGAGTTTGGTCTTCATAAAGGAGTAAATAGTATCATAATAGGTGGCATCAAAGTCCCATGGTGTAGAAGTACTAATGGGTTGGACCATATAGATAGCCGGAGGGTTCGTATCAATGACATCAGGTGCCTCACTAGAATCCAATTAGGAGAGGAAGTTAGCTAAGGCATGGTGGAAACCAGGGTGATGTACTATATCAAAATCGAATTCTTGCAACTGGAGGACCCATTGGGAAAGTCTTCCATTGCATGTGTTGGCAGTAGCCAAAGGCATAGACGACGAGGAAGTATGTGAAGGCAGATTACAATGAAGTAGTGGGGAGCCAAGCGGATTATTTTTTCAAAGAAACATGTTTTTTATTTTACTTTTTCAAAACCCTCAATAGTGATTTTCATCACTCTTGTATCATATGTAACATAGAACAACCACTTTTGTAATTAGTAGCTCCATTTTTTGCAAGCCAAGGAGTCCTCGAGCTTGAGGAGCTTAGGTAGAATGAGCCTACCAATTTTGGCTATTTTTAGACCTCGTTTAGAACTTAAAATAGTACCTAGAACCTATTTTTTAACTATGCCGGACACTAGATGTGAAACCGGTCAAAACTAGTCAAAAAACTATAAAGAGAGCTAGAGAGCTCATTTTTGAGGTAGGTTAGTGTGAGCTTTGAGCTATTTTGAGCTTGTAATAGAGATCTTGAGCAATAGAGTCTATTTTCCTATCTTCCATTGTGTCTTGCTTGTCTCTTACGTGTGTGTGTGTGTGTCCATCTCCATGCTTCTCACCTTCACTTTCACTACATCTCGCGTTCACGATCTTCATATCACTCCTATCTCTTCCATGGATTGACATTAAGGATGTGGAGCTTCTTAACGTGATGCTTACCATTGTACAAGAGAAACACCAAATTTGGTGCCGTTGTCGGGGATCGAGTATAGCATGTTTGGAAATACCCGAAGGACCCTATAGAACTCAACTAGAATATGTCCGAACCAACCAATTAGGTGCTCGCATCTATGAGGATGGTTTGCAAAGAGTAGTGGTGCAATTTCACAACCCTGACCAACTCATTAGATTGGATCTTCCAATGGTGAAATTTGAGAGAGACTCATACATAGACAAAGAAGGAACAATGTACATCATAAGTACTCAACCAAATCATACCAATGAGTTTGGTGTAGTTCAGCTAGATACGGAAGCAAGAACCCAAGGAAAAGAATCACAAATCACTAGGAGAAGAACCTAGGACACCCAGAGGGAAATATGTACTAACAAGAGTACTATTCCTAGATTGGATCCCTCAGGACAATAAAAGCATAGAATTGTTTCTAAATAAGGAAACTGACAAAGCATTTTGGAGGTACAAAATGGAACAACCTAGTGAGGTAGGATCCATCATGATTTATGAATTCAAGGACCAAGATACACTTGAAAAGGTTGTATACCTGGATGACACTTCAGAACGAGTATTTGTAGTACCAAACCATGCGAGAAATACCTACACATGGAGAGGTAAGTTAGTATTCCCTCCATCTCGAGAAAATGTAAACACTAGCCATTATGGTGCTGGGACATCCTCAGCCCATGTTACTCAAAGAGAGAAGAACAAAGAGAAACCAGAAGTAAGTTTCACTCATCCCATAGGGAGGGATAGAACCACCACGGACACCGATAGATCAGAAAGACAAAGAGAACCAAGAATACCAGGTGGTAGAGATGATTTTCCTCTACCTAGACCACATGAACACCCAAGGATACTAAGACCCACTCAATTAGTAAAGTCAATGAAGAACTACTTTGATGGGACAAGAGATCCCTATGACCATGTTGTGGAATTTAAGCAAGTGCTACGAGAAGAGCAAGTAGAAGACATGTTCACGCAATAGAATGCATTTGAACTAACGTTAAAGAATGCGGATTTAACGTGGTTCCAACCATTCCAGCAAAGGCAATTTAGAGATATTCATCACTTGTTAGAGTCATTCATCATGAAATTCTCTAAAAGTGGAATCACGCATGATACTTCTTTGTTGATTCATAGTTTCAAATAGACCCCTCAGGAAATAGTTAGATTGGCAGGACGTAGGTTTAGACAATACATTGAAAGATGTCTGATGCAAGAATTACCCTCACAGGCCAAGCAAGTGTCATTGTTTTTAGATGGCGTACTCTCCTATGTATACTTGAAGGAACCCAAAACATTAGAGCAATGTGTAAGAATTTGTATAGACATTGAGGACAACTTAGGAGATGAGTTGGAACTTTCAAAAGTCTATAAGGACTTAGATTGTTCATCTCTAGCATCCTTGAAACTTTCTAGCTCAATAGAAGACCTAGCAAAAAAAGTGGCCCAGAAACTAGGAGTTTCTAGTAAACAGATGCCTAGGTTAACAACAAACAAGCGTTGTTACACCTGTGGTGGTGATCATATGGAAAATGTGTTTCCCAATGTAACACAATCGCAAGCCAACCCTAGTGGCCAATACTATACGATTGAGAGACGATACACGAATCACACGGCTCAAGACTGGCCATACAACAAACAAGTAATACGATAGAACTACTTGCAAGCATACCCCCAACCAGGGAGGTATCAAGGCCAATAAAATGATCAACCTCATTACTATAGGCCTCCACAAAACTATCCTTATCAGGCTCAACAGAGACCTCAACCTATGTTAGATCAGCAACCACCCCCACCAGCTAATGTCATCTCAGTCAAATACGCTACTGCAGAAGAGAACCTCAATAGGGCTATAGTGCCTTCTTCACCCTTGATCACTAAAAGTGACCCGAATTCTAACAGTTTTGACTCAAACCATGTAGATAGTCCACCCGCATATTATACGCAGTCAGCAGAGCATGTGGAAACATATCAATATGATAGTCCACCATTGAAACCCAGTTGGAAACCCAATTATGCTAATGTGATGTATGCAAACCCTAATTCTGGACCCCAGTTAAGACAACAAAGACCACAGGGCCGTAGAGGACCATGCTTTAGGTGCCAAGGAGATCATTTCATAAAGGATTGTCCACATCCTCTGATAGCACGACATTCACAATACTATAACATACAAGGTATTTGTCTCAAGTATGGTAAAGAGCATGTTATCAAAGATTGTCCTAAAAACCCTACGAATGCTTCAAAAGTAACACCCATCAACGTGATAGGTATTATATATAATGCAGATGGATCCAACCCTACATACGTGCCTATCCAAGCTATAACAAGAGCCCATGTGCTCTTACGGAATCAACAACTTAATCCTGAAAAAATAGCCGGAACTAGTGAAGTTGGAGAGTCTAGTAATAAAAAGACAAAATCTTGGAAAGATTCCAGAGAGAGAATTAAGAGGAAATGGAGTAAAAAGATAACTGAGTTGGAAGGAAGTCTCAAGGAATCTAGAGCCAAAATCCTAGAACTGACTTCTCAAGAATCTAATCAGGAGAATCTAACTCAGAGATTAGGATCAATTGTAGCTGAACTCATAACAAAAGACCTGGACATGATGTTTTGTGCATATCAGACTAGATTAAAAGAAGGACTAGATAGCTGAAATGAGTAAGAACTATCCGAGATCAGATTTATAAATTGAGAGGACTAAACTTTGCATGAAGAAGGTAGAATTAGCACAAACTATGTTCGAAGCCTCTCATTATCATAATTGGAATAACATGGCAAAAGCGGAATTACACTTTCAAGGACTATTGGAGAGGTTAGAATACTTGGTCAATAGCAATGAGAAAAAGAATTTGCAAAGGAACCCTAATGACTCTGAGACACAGGAAAAGAATGCACCATCCTTGTCTCAAGTACCAAATACAGAGATTGAAGACAACCTGTCTTACATACATAAGTGTTCACACGAATTTCTAAGAGAAATCCAAGAAGAGAAGTGGAGAAAAGAACAAGAAACCCATCCTCCTATTCAAGAAATAGACGACTTGCAGGAACAATTTCCCCAAGACATCCCCTCTATTTATGATGATGTAGAGGAAGAACAACTGAGTGAACACACAAATTTTGAATCCAATTCTTTGCAAGAATTACCTCAGTTCACAGGACCTTGGGAAGCAAAGTCTATTAGCATGAGAGCACCCATGATAATAGTGAGGAATGAAGAATCAGTAATCCTTAGAAACACGAAAGTGATCAAGAACACCAAAGTACAGTGCCATCTCACTCTAGAGGAGTTGCTGAAGCTTAAATCAGAATTGTGGAAGCATGTAGCAAACCAATTCCCTGAGGTTGCGATTGCTCCCTCTCAGATAGGATCACACAAGAAGGTACCAGAGATACTTATAGAAAGAATTGGAGATGTGAGCGAGGAAGAGGAAGGTAACACTTACCTTCCAATAACCCACAAGGGCTACACCACCAAAGCCATCTTAGATTCAAGAGCTGGAGTAGCCATCGCTACTACTGCTTTATGGAAATGTTGGGGTAAACTAGCATTATGACCCACCAGGATGAAGCTACAAATGGATGATGGACATATAGAGAAGCCATTGGGCTTATTAGAAGGCATATCTCTCACCACTTGTGGTGTGGAGTTTTTTACATAATTTTTCCATTTGTGATTTTGGGAAATTCATGCTTACAAGATGATTTTAGGACGACCATTCATGCGTCAGTTGCAAATCGTACAAGATTGGGGAACTAATTCTTTGTACTTTCAACATTTAGGAGTGACTACTAAAGTCAATCTTAAAGACTATTCCCATCGAGATGTACCCCCAATACAATGGAACACTATCCATAAGACACAAGAAGACATAGAGTCAATACACTCATTGGAATCAGAACCCTCATGGTTGCACGAGGATACTCATCTGTGGATGTGTAAGGTAGCCAAACAAGAGGAACAACAGTTAGAAGCTAGGACCTTAGGTTCAGAACGACATCCACAAACTCTTCAAGACCCAGCTTATGCACCTATAGTATTTCCAAACGAGGAATTCGAGCCTCATGGTTGGGTAGAAATCTTAGCTATGATGGACATAGAAGTGAATGAAGAACAATGGACCCCTCATTGTGATGAGGACGGATATGACATTTCCATCTTTATGATTAAACCTTTTCAGGAAGACTTTATCCTAGAAGAATGCATGGAAGAAACCCAAGAACCAGACGAGATTAGTGACGAGGATCTAGAATCCATCATCATGGAACCCTTCTATTCCATAGAAGAGGAATATCTTTATTTTGTAGAAGCCAAAACCCCTGAAGAAGAAAAATAGAAGATAGAAAAATTATGGTACAAATGCCTAAAAGAAAAGCTAACAATGGAGAAGTATATGATAATCGAGAGAAAACCAAAAAAATCATAGTGACCATAGAAGAAGGAGAAGAAAAATGTACATACATAGGGCATGATTTGACGAATGAAGAGGAAGAAGGGTTAACTACCCTATTATGTGAATATAGAGATGTGTTTTCTTGGAGTTACAAAGATTTGAAAGGAGTAGACCCATATATTTGCTCCCATAGAATTCCTATGACTCCAGATGCCAAATCTCGAAACAGAAACCATACACGCACAATGATAACTATGCTGCTAAGATTAAAGAAGAAATAGTTCATTTGATAGAAGCAGGATTCATTTACAAAATTGAGCATACAAAATGGGTATCCCCCATTGTGGTTGTGCCCAAGAAGAATGGAAAATTGCACGTATGTATTAACCTTAAAAAAGTTAATGCTGCCATGATTAAAGACAAGTATCCTCTTCCTATCATAGAACACTTATCGGAAAGAGTTACGGGCAAGGAAGTTTATAGCTTTCTTGATGGTTTCTCAGGCTATAATCAAGTGGCCATTGCTCCAGAAGTTTAACACAAGATAAATTTTTCCATAGAATGGGGCATATTTGCATTTCTTGTGATGCCATTTGGGCTGACAAACACACCCGCCACTTTCCAACGACTTATATGCCATGTTTTTAAGGAATTCTTACACAAGAATTGGGAAGTTTATGTCGATGATATATGTACTCATTCGAATATGAGGCAGACTCATATCCCAGAACTAAGGCAAGTATTTGACAAATGTTGAGAATATCAGGTCTGTCTGAACCCAAAAAAGTGCGTTTTCATGGTCAAACAAGGCAAAATTCTAGGAAACATTGTGTCAAAGAATGGAATTTCTACGGATGAAGAAAAGGTAAAAGTAATTGCAGACCTACCTAGGCCAAATAACATAAAAGAGGTACAAGCCTTCATGGGTCATTGTGGTTATTACATAGGATTCATACACATGTATGCTATCATAGCCAAGCCTCTATACTCTCTTTTGACCAAGTTTGAATGGATAGATGAATGTGAGAATTCATTCAATGAACTTAAATGATGCCTGTGTTCGGCACCTGTATTGACAACCTCAGATTGGAGCAAGCCATTCCATGTACATGTGGATGCATCCAATTATACCATATGTTGCAGAGCTAAGAAAAGCAAAGAGGCAGAGAAAAAGAGGGGCCCCAAAATTTTTTCGATTTGGACACTTTGTTCTTGTATTATAGCCATTTTGTGACATATTTCCCGATGTAAATGCACTAGAGGAGTCCTCTAGGTGCATGGCCATAAGGATTTGTATCTTACCCTTGTATCTTACCATTTTTAGGGCACATGTATATAAGTCAATTTGTGACTCTTTCTAGAGAACTTTTGCCATTGTGAGAATCAAGAGCACAAAATTTCGAATTTGTGTCTTCTGCTCTTTGTATCTTCTTCTTTGTGAGCTGGTATACAGGTGTGATGCTTGGAAAGAGTGCTTGGGACTGTTGTCTATCCATGAAAGTGCATGTTTGCTGTTGGTAAGGTGTGTACAAAGTGTAAGAAGTGCTGAAGTGGAGGAAGGTCATTCCCGCAACTCAGTATTTTGCTCATAACTTGAAGCAAGAGCATTAGAATTGAGTGAAAAGACCATCATTGGATGTGTCTTCTCGAGAGCTTCGAAAGGAACCCGGTATTCACTATATTCGGAGTTCAGAGCTCAGAGAAAAGCTCGATTTACTATTGAGTGCTGCTCCAAATGTCGTGACATCCCCACCGATTCCTGAAACTTGTTTGGATTAGATTTATACTTATTTGCACTTTTTGAGAGTTCATTTGCATTGACCTTCATTTGAATGCATGTCTTCATACACTCCGCTAGGTTTTGATACTCCTCGGATTGATAAATAAAGCGTGAATCCCCACTATATGCACTTAAGGGGGATTGGGGTATAGTCTCTTTCTCCACAAGTCCCTAAGTTGGTACTTAGGTACACACATTTTTGGCGTCATTGCTGGGGACGTCGAATCAAACCGAGACATTCGTGTGATGGTAAATAACTCTTAGCATTGAAGCGAGTAGAGGAGTTGTGAATTTCTCTTCTTTGGTAAGTCACACTCATTCGCACTTACTACTTCTCGCTCTTGGAGTGTGTGTAGTGAGTTGATTAAGTGAGTAGAGTGAGTTAGAGTAGGAAGGAGGAAGTAGGTAAGTAGCCCAGGAAGGTAGGGTAGTTGTTAAGTTAGTTCTTTCAGCTCTTTGAAGTCAACCATTTCCAAAAGGTATAAAAATAAAAAATTCAAACATTTCAATTCATTTCTACATGTGCAAGTATCGAGAGGGTTAGCAAACGAATATCGTGATCGGAGAGCAGGGAGATTGGGCCACGTAGAGCAAGTGAGAGTGTGAAAGAGTTGAAGAATAGCTTCCAAGGTGAGCGCATCAACTTGTTACTCTCAACATTCATTTGAATCAAGCCAAAATAGCTAAAACAATCTGCAGAAGATATCGTGAGGAATTATTCAAAGGGTGAGGAAGTTTTTTTTTGTGTGATCCAGGCATTGGAAAGGGGGAAGATAAGCTGTGGTGTCACCCTCATTAAGTGGGAATCTAAATGCACTAGCTAAAATTTGAAAAAATGTCAAGTATCGTGTTCTCTCGCGGTTGAGTATCACGACATCTGAATGTCGTGATCTCATGTGGTTGAGTATCGCAATACCTAACCGGTCCAATATCGTGTATCATTGAGTTTGCTCATGATACCTGACCAATACCGTGTATCGTTGAGTTTGCTCGCGATACCTGACCAATATCGTGTATCGTTGAGTTTGCTCACGATACCTGACCAATATCGTGTATCGTTGAGTTTGCTCGCGATACCTGACCAATATCGTGTATCGTTGAGTTTGCTCACGATACCTGACCAATATCGTGTATCGTTGAATTTGCTCTTGATACCTGACCAATATAGTGTATCGTTGAGTTTGCTCGCGATACCTGGCCCATATCGGGCATCATGCTCTAGCCTCGCGACATCTGTCTGATATCGAGTATCATGAGGTTCTTCTCACGATACTTGTCCCATATCGGGTGTCGTGACTTTTCCAGTGTGTCAAGTGTTGAGTATCGTGGGATTTCTCTTGGGTTAAATATCACGTATTGTGGATTCAGTGTGAGTTTCTAAGTCAACCAAATATTTCATATAACTCAGAACCTCAGCAAAGAGCATTGGGAGCTAAGAGTTGGTTAAAACGAGACGAGAGCTTTTAAGTGAATGAACCTAAGATCCAGAAGAATCCTAGGGAGCCGAAGAAGTATAATCTCATCAGTGGGAAGTGTAGCCGAACCAAGTAGTCGTTCACACTAATCTGAAACCTCGAGTGAGTCTGAGGAGGAAACTCTTATGGCCTCAGAGGACATGCAGAATTCTATACCAATAATTGGCATGATGTCAATTATTGAGGGTGAATATCGAACATCCTTAAAATATGTGAACACCAACCAACACGGTTTACCTATGTACCTAGATGGGATAAACAGATCAGTGGCTAGGCTGAAGAAAGCTATGGATGCTTATATAGTACCTAGGCGAGCTGTTAAGTATGCAGGAGGATTCTACATGGACAAAAGGGATATTTTGTATGTAGTAACTGAGAATCCTAAAAACATCAACGAACAAAGGAAAGAAGGCAATGACCACAACCTTAATGGAGAAGGACATGAAGAACATGTATCTACACCTCGAGGAAAGTCCATGGTGATTAGGGTTTGGACAGGAGACCTGATCCCCCAAGACGATTCCCTGATGGATGTTTATTTAATCAATGGGATGGAGCATCTTCTCAGAACACACTCTTCATGGTGGGAAGAAGCTATTAACCCAGCCACCATTTATGAATTGCAAGATCCTGAAAATCCCACTCACATCACATATCTGGACAAGAATCAGAGGAGGTACTGGCCATTAACGGAATTAGAAAGAGCAGGGTTGAAATATTAGAACATACCAGTGTTCCCTCCAAGGGATTAAGCCACGACTTCACAAAATCCCCAAGGAACCTATCAAGATAATTCATATCAGCATTCGGGACAGACACAACAAACACACATCCCAGTTAGGCCCCACGTGCAGTTTGCTACATCGGGCAATAATCCAAATTATCGACCACCTACACATGTGGAACCAAGGATTAGAATCCCTGTTCAGGAGAGACCAGCAGCTGGAAGAGGACCAGGAATACCAATAGGACGACCAGTATTCCTTGTAATGCCTAGACCACTTGAACCTGGAAGAAGATTAAGACCTATCCAAGTTGCCAAATGCATGAGAAACCACTATGATGGCGCTAGTGAACCTTACAACCACATAACTGAATTCAAGCAAGTAATAAGAGCCGAACAAGTGGAAGACTTCTTGATTCAATATGAATCCTTTGGACTAACCTTGATGGACACATCCTTAGCATGGTTCTAGCCATTAAACCCTAATAACTTTCAAAACATGGAACAAGTCTATCAAGGATTGATTGAAGAATTCAGCAAATCTGGAATAAAAAGCAAGTCTTCCTCATTAATCCATAGTTTTAAACAAGCTCCTATGGAATCGATGAGACTGGCAGCAAGAAGATTTAAGCAATATGTGGATAGATGCCCTGTTGAAGAGAGGCCCACTCAAAACAAAATGGTGTCATTGTTTTTGGAAGGATTAGTGAATGGATCATTGAGATGATTGGTATATGTGAAAAGATTCCAAAATTTGCAAGAATGCATGAAAGAGTGTATTGACCTAGAGGACAATCTAGCAGAAGATTTGAAAATACCTCAAGGTAGTGTGAAAAGTGAGGATACCACCAGCAACACGTCAAACCCTAGGAATAATGTAGAGGAAATTGCTGATTTAGTGGCAAAAAAATTGAATGTTCAAGGGCAGAGGAACTACCCAAACAATCCTATGAGAGTACCCATGCTTAGAAGATGTGTGCACTGTGGAGGTGATCATCCTTCTCATTTGTGCAATAGCGGAGTAGTTCCACCACCTGCCTATGCTTACAATAGACCACCCGCCCTGGGCCCTATGCATTATTGTAGCATAGAACAAAGGTACATAAATCACAGCATAGAAAACTTTCCTTACAATCAGTAGTCAAGACCGGTAGAACCGCCCATGAGACCTTATGGATACCCTCAGAGAGATCAAGGCCAGAAGAGTTAGCCATGTGGATTCAGGCATACCAGGCACGAATAAGAGCAGGACCAACTATTGAACAACATGAAAAGGAATATCCCAGAGGTGACCTAGAGAAAGAAAGGTTGGAGATATGTAAGAAATTAATTGAAGTGGCCAAACGGACCCTAGAAAAACCTGTTTAGCGACTACCCAACTCAAGAATTCCCGAAAAAGAATTTCAAGAGTGTGTCACCCTTAATGATCCCGAGAAAGGAAAAGAAGGCGAGACCTGTGGTGAAAATTACTGCGAGAATAAAAGAGAAGGATCCGTTATCCCCGAAGTCGAAGGGGAATGGCCTAAAGACTTGTGGGCAAGAGTTCAAGAAGACAGATGGAAGAAAGCAGAAGGAATTGAACCACGCTTTGAGAATAAAAGAGAATAAAAGAGACCTCTGGTGAAAATTATTGCCAGAATAAAAGAGAAGGATCCGTTATCCCCGAAGTCGAAGGGGAGTGGCTTAAAGACTTGTGGGCAAGAGTTTAAGAAGATAGATTGAAGAAAGCGGAAGGAATTGAACCACCCTTTGAGGAGTTAGAAGCAGAAGGTGAATTTGAAGCATCAATACCTGAGTTAAACTCAGAAGGATTACTACAACTTGACGAGAGCAAAAAAGATGAAGACAGTGTGAAGGCTTTACCAAATTACACGGGGGAATACGAACATAATTCTGAATTATATTGCATTCCCTCAGTGAGAAGAAAAGAGCAGAACCCATCGATTCAAACATTGGACATTATACAACATCTTAAAAAAGTAAAAATCCCTTGTACTCTGATATTGGAAGAACTCTTGAAGGTAAAACCACAATTGAAGGAGAAACTAACTAGTCAATTGGGGACAAGGTCAGATGAAAATGAGATGCCTGATGGAGCAACCACAATCAAAATCCCAATCGATCAGGTTGGAGATTTCAATGAGGGGGATGAAGGAAACACATGCCTCCCTATCACTTACAGAGGTTACACCACTAAAGCCATCTTAGATTCTGGAGCAGGAGTAGGGATTGCGACCAAGGAATTTTGGGAAAAATGGGGAAAACCAGCTTTAACACCAACACGGATGAAGATTCAAATGGTAGATGGACACACGGAACGACCCCTGGGATTATTGGAAAAAATAACTTTTATTACTTGTGGAGTTGAATTCGAGCACACCTTAGCAATCTGTCAATTTGAAAAGGCTAGCAATTATGAGATGATACTTGGAAGACCTGTCATAAGATAGCTGAAGGTAGTGCAAGATTGGGGAAAAGACGCGGTATACTTACAACACGAAAGAACCACAAGGATAAATATCCATACCTATACGTTTCAAGATGTTCCTCCCTTGCAATGGAATCTGATTCATAAGGAGGAAGATGATCAATCGATTCACAGTATAGGTTCGAGTGACCAAACCTGGATGAACGAAGACACTCGTCTATGGATATGCCAGACAGCAAAAAGGGAGGAAGAAAGGATGGTAGCAAAAGCAGGGAGTTGCTAGATCTGTACAGGATCCAGCTTACATGCCCCAAATGTTCCTAGATGAAGAATTCGAACCTCATGGTTGGATGGAGATTTTAGCTACTCTTGATGTATGTGTAAACGAAGAGGTAATAACCATGAATGAATGCATTGACAAGGAAGGATACGATGTAAGTTTATATGTAGTTGTTCTCCAAGAAGCCGAAGAAGGAGAGGTAATTGAAAAAGAATGGAAGGAGGATTATGAGAGCATTGAAATGGAGCATGAATAAATTGAGGCAAAAAGCGAAAATCAAAGAGTAAGTGTCATAACTAATGGGTTGAATCAAGGAATGACAGAGGGAGAAGAACTTGGACTAGATAAAGAAAATGAAGAAGGAGAAAACAAGCCTCAAGATCAATTTGAAGTGCCTACCCACTTCAAGAAATATGAGGTAGAAGAGAGGAAAATTGCTATCCAAACGCCAAAACGGGAAGCACAACCAGGAATTGCATATGACAACAAAGAAGAGACTAAGAAAATAGTATTAACTTTGGAGGAAGGAGAAGAGTGATGTACCTTTATAGGACAAGATGTCTCTTTGGAGGAAGAACAAGAGTTAATAAGACTCATAAGAGAATATAGAGACATCTTTGCTTGGACATATAAGGATTTAAAAGGAGTAGATCCCTCTATTTGTGCCCATAGAATCCCTATGACGTCAGAAGCCAAACCTTCCAAACAAAGACCATACACATATAATGATGTTTACTCAGTAAAAATTAAGGAGGAGATAGATAAGTTGTTGGACGCAGACTTCATTTATGAGATTGAACACACGGAATGGGTATCACCTTTAGTGGTCGTGCCGAAAAAGAATGGCAAGTTAAGGGTATGCATTAATTCGAAAAAGGTAAATGCCGCCACCATATGAGATAGTTACCCATTACCTATCACCGATCATCTTTTGGAAAGGGTTGCAAGAAAGGAAGTCTATAGTTTTCTGGATGGCTTTTTAGGATATAATCAGGTAGCAATTGCTCCTGAGGACCAACATAAGACAACCTTTGCAACTGAATGGGGAGTGTACGCATTTGGGGTTATGCCTTTTGTTCTAACTAATGCCCCAGCCACTTTTCAAAGGTTGATGTGTCACGTGTTCAAGGAATTCTTAAGGAAGAGCATGGAGGTATATGTGGACGATTTATGCACCTATTCAGCTATACGATCAGAACATATCCCAAAACTAAGAAAGATCTTTGCCAAAATCAAAGTGATTATGGATTTGCCGAGACCAAAGATGGCTAAAGAAGTGCAAGCATTTATGGGACATTGTGGATACTACCGTAGGTTTATCCACATGTATGCCATAATTGCTAGGGCTCTGTATGCATTATTGTCTCAGTTTATTTGGACAGAAGAATGTGAAAAGGCCTTCAACGAATTGAAGAGTCACTTGAGTTCAACACCAATCCTTAGAGTTCCTGATTGGAACAAACCATTTCATATTCACATGGATGCTTCCAAGTTTGCCATTGGATGCATCTTAGCGTAGCCAGCAGATATAGGAAAGTTAGACCACCCCATAGCCTATGCCAGTAGGCAATTGAATCAAGCAGAACACAATTATACCACTACGGAGCGAGAAGGTTTAGGAATGGTGTATGCAGTGAAGAAGTTTCGACACTACCTATTGGCAAACAAATTCAAATTCTTAAACGATCATCAAGTGCTACTATACTTAGTCAATAAGCCTTGTAATACAAGACGACTAGTACAATGGTTTCTATTGCTAATGGAATTTGATTTTGAAGTAGTAGTCAAGAAAGGAAATATGCATATCCGAGCAGATCATCTATCAAGAATGACACATGGAGAGCCCCCCATAGGAGTACCAGATGATTTGCCAGATACTTATCTTTTTAAACTCGAAGTATGCCCCCAATGGGCAGAAAAGTTGATCCCTATCCTCACATATGGACCTAAACATGGGATCACTACAAATAGAAGTCAGGAGTTATGGAAGACTAAAAATCTCCACATCATTGCTGGAAGCTCATACCACCAAGACCCAAGTGGGTTACTCATGAGATGCGTGGAGGAAGAGGAACAAGAGATGTGGCTTCAAAAAGCACATGTAAATCAATGGAAAACTCATTTAAATGCGAATGGAACATGGCAAACACTGAAGAGATTAGGCATATATTGGCCACATGCCACCAAAGAATAAATCAGATCTGGATGCCTAAAGGCAAAACAAATTGTATACATCGACCAGATAATTCAATTTGCACACATCCTGAGTTGCAAGAAGTTCCAAGCATGCATAATAGGGTCACATTACAAGGCCATGCATTCGACACCTAATTCTTCTTCTACGGGATAGTGAAGCACATTTCCCTCTTAGGGAATAGGAGAGCACTTGTACCATAACCTCAAGGAAAATGAATAACAATACAATAAAAGCTTCGGCTAGGTACTAACGCTTTTGTTTTCTTTTAGAAAAAATATAGAAACAAATATATGTATGTATGAAGAAAATCCCAGGTACTACCTTTCTCACACCCACGGGCAAGGGACGACTCACATCACTCAAAGAGTTGCCAAATCTATGGAGGATAAGTAAAGGATAGCTTTTAATACTAGCTTTACACTGATTACTGGTATGTATTGAGTGTAGATGGCATCTTCAAATTCTGAGGCTACACAAGAGGAAGAAGTCCTCCTACTTCCCTTGGAATTGATCTCAAGAGCAACAGGTCATTGGTTCCTTGAAGATCAACCTGTGCCGGATCTACTTTTCATGGCCACCATTAAGATTATGGATAGGAATCACTACTTCCCAATTATGTCACAAGATTTCCAAACTATAATACATGGATTACCGCGCATCATAGATGTTTGGACAAGAGCTGGAATTGATGCATTTCTGCGACTTCCTATATATTTTCCAGATTTTCAGAGAGACACACAAGTTATGAACACACTCCAGTCTGCAGTAGATAAGCCATCAATCCCAGAAGCGAAAATGCTCGATAAAATTGGTGCATGGAAAACAATTCGATTCACCCATGAACTGATCAACAAAGCTTTTGGATGGAGTCAGGATGGCCTCACTAATGTCAAAGATGAATGTCATGACACAAAAAAGAAGACCTTTCTAGAAATTAACATGACAGATATAGAAGAATCGGTTCGATTAGTGCATCAACATTTTTGGTTTCCCAGTATGCACAGATATACAACGCCTCAGAAAATTGTAGTTCAATTGCTTTCCCATGCGATGAGGCAAGTTGGAAATAAAGTAAATCTTACTCCATATATTCAAGACCACCTATTCAAAGCTAAGAAGAAGTGGAGTCAGAAGAAGTTTTTGAATGGAAGTTCGGCATTGTCTTTACTAATCTATGAGGCTCTCGAGATGAAAGAATGTCTACGTTTGATGCCAAACTCCACTGAGATGGCAAAATATGTAAAGTCGGCTACTGTTCCAAAGAAAAAGAAAACAATCATTTCCATAGAAGAAGTGGGAACAAGTTCCAAGAAACCCATGCGAGGGACTAAGCGCACTCGAGAAGAAGCGGCACAAGAAACACCACAATCCAAGCAGACACACACGTTACCAAAGATCCTTCTGACACAACCTCCCATCACAAAAAGAGATCTCTCAGTGGCTCTAGAAGAAACACATACGTATATGTGGGGTCAAATGAACCTAAATGTCCAAGGACATCAATATAGACAGGCAAGACGAGGGCAGCAACAAAAGTACAAAGAACATGCTCCAGAATTAGCTGCTAGATACAAAGAATTGGGACTAGAGGATTCTAGTTCTAATGAGGAATCTAGTGAGGAGAAAGACACCTTGGACACTGACATAAGAATAGAAACAAACAATGAGGAATGGATAGAGATAGACTAGATCGAAGTCACGCCAGACAATCAACAATTGCGCATACCAAACTAGGAAGCATCCACTGAACAAACACACCTCATTCAATTGAATGAAAAGTCACAAATCAGCATAAAAGAATCTTCAATCACACATAAAGATGCAGTACCACCCATAAAAGAAGAAATACCGACAAGCATGGAAAAAGAAAGATGTCTACAACAAAATATGGAACAAATTGTGATTGAGATTCTTGATGACACGCCCCAAGGTAAGACAAAAGGCAAGGGGGCTGAGCCAAAGATACAACTTCATATCAGGCAACCCCATGACACGACATTGCATGTGGTGCAAGGAAAAGATGTTAACACAAGTGAAGAACCTAGCATTCCGACAACATGGTTGAATGTTGATGTTACTCAACTAAAATCCATAGTCAAACAAATGATACAAACGGCCATGGATACACAGCAGCAAATGATGGAAATAGACACAGATTACGACAAGGTCATGAGAGATAAGAATCAATTTCAAGTGATGAGTGAACAACTGTCTACACAACTTTACAAGTTCAACAGGTGGTTTCAGCTAAAGGAACGGAAATAATCAAAGTCAAAGGACAATGCACTACATTAATGGAGCAGAATCACAAGCTCCAGGAGCAACTGATGGAGCTACAGTGAAGCGGACAAAGAGAGGATGAAGGCTAGAAGCAATCTGCTAGAAACACAACTAAAATCATATATGGAGGAAAATGATAACTTACGCTAGGAATAAAGAACTGATGAAGGCATTACTGTATGACCAACCAATAGAAAAACAAGAGACAATAGCAACTGACCAAAAGGAATGGAACGATAAAATAGCAAAATATGACAATTTGCTGAGACAAGAGCAGATTCTCAAAGAAGAATGGGAACGCAGGTTTATCAACGAAACCAATGAGCTCAAAAAACAACTGCAAAATGCCAAAGCCAAACTTGTGGTGAGCTACAATGAAAATGTGGATCAAATAGCAGAGATCGACAATGAACTTCTCACGGCTAAAGACGCGCTCCAGATAGCCCTCCATGAAGTTAAAGAAAAGACTGAACGTCTTGCACAACTAGAAGCTCAAATAGAACAAAGTGCAAACATCGGGACACCAGTAGAGCCACAACCAAAGAATCCTACTAATGAGGTAGAGGTATGTCCTCTATCTCTCCCGATCTATCATTCTCCAATAAAAGAGCAGATGATGGAACATGTGATGATCATCCCATGCCATATACTGCAGAAATAGGTCAGAAGGAACGGGCACTATTGGTGTCCCGATTGACAGAAAATTTTGAAAATGAAGCTGTCAAAGTCATGAAAGAAGCCAAAATAAAAGGAAAAGAGTTGGATACAATAATGAAGCCTTTCAATATTCTGTATGGGCTCTTGAAAGAGAAAACACAACAATATATAAAGAAGATCATACAAAAGGATCCAGATGAGAAGTTGCAGTTCAAGGACAATACATTCAATTACACTCATGAAGCCGCACAACCATTATGGAGAAGGAAATTTTTGGAGAAAAATCCTACTTTGCGGGTGCACTGGCAAGCAACACCATATTTATTACAGGTAAATCCTTCTTTTTGCCCAACACCATGTCGTAGAGAAGCACACAAATTTTTGGATATGCAAAAGATTGGTGTGCTCAATAAACACTGGTTGAATTATCCTCTGCTTCCAAGTCCACCTCACAATTACTTACCGACTGAGGATTACATGGTGAAAACCATTGAATTTTGGCTACATCGATATGCTATAATACTTGATCTAACTATCAAGATGACTAATAAAATCCTCAGCATGATACTTATAGTTTTGAAAGTATTCAAACACGAAGCATACATATTTCTAAATTTCATTGGTATTAACCAGGGCACAGATATCCTTATTTTTGATCTATCTGTTATGCCCAGCCGCCCAACAATCATGGCATATTATTCAAGGCTCATGTTCTTACCAAGCCCATATATGCAAACCTTCGAGGAGGCATTTTTTACCGGGTTTTTTGAAATTGATTCCGAGATTTTCTTAAAAATGTCAACGAATCTGAATGATAGAATGGTGGCATATGAATTGAGCTTCTTCGCAGACCACACACAGCCACCATATGACGGTATGAAAGCTGAACAATGGAAGCAACTACTGATACGTGAAGCTAATCTGCTTAATGAGATAGAGCAAAAGGTTTACAAAACATACTCCCGTCCAATTCCAAAGCCTACCGGGGACAACAGAGTTCAAGAGGGGGGCAGTATTGAGGGAGAGTCCAACAAAAAGAAGAAAAGAAGAAGACCAAGAAAGAAGCTTCACTAAAGGTATTATACCTGAAGACATATCTCTGCAGGAAGTCCCGCAAGGGCATGCAACACCCATCTCTGCACAGAGCCCCCCAGGGGCATACAATAGGGGAAGATACACAAGCGACAAGGGCGGATCAAGGCCAATAAGTATCCATGAAGAAGTGCAAGAAGACATCCGACAGATCCAGAGCCCCAAGAAGGTGCTTCAACCTCTTGATCTTCGGAAGGTCCAGATCGAAGGCTGAAGATCCACACCTTCATACCTTCCACTGGTGGCATGCGTGGCATCCTGACTTAACACAACAACCCAGATTTAAAGAGGTTATTGGTGAGCTAGACTAAAAATCTCAGGTAGTCCATCTCCACGGGTTGCGAGTGGTGGAAAGAAGTAAACGAGCTGCAGACAAGAAGTAAAGCCTATCAAGGGACGACAGAGACAAAGAGGGGGAGAGTGTTGCAGAGCTAAGAAGAGCAAAGAGGTAGAGAAAAGGAGGGGCCCCAAAATTTTTCCGATTTGGACACTTTGTTCTTGTATTATAGCCATTTTGTAACATATTTTCTTATGTAAATGCACTAGAGGAGTCCTCTAGATGCATGCCCATAAGGATTTGTATCTTACCCTTGTAAATTAGTAGGAAATTAGCCTTTTAGTTAATAAAATGCCAGTCTCTTGTGTGAAAGGACCATTTTTAGGGCACATGTATATAAGTCAATTTGTGACTCTTTGTAGGGACTTTTTGCCATTGTGAGAATCAAAAGCACAAAATTTCGAATTTGTGTCTTCTCTTCTCTGTATCTTCTTCTTTGTGTGCTGGTAACAGGTGTGATGCTTGGAAAGAGTGCTTGGGAGTGTTGTCTATCCATGAAAGTGCATGTTTGCTATTGGTAAGGTGTGTACGAAGTGTAGGAAGTGCTGAAGTGTAGGAAGGTCATTCCTATGAATCAATATTTTGCTCATAACTTGAAGCAACGACGTCAGAATCAAGTGAAAGACCACCATTGGATGCGTCTTCTTGAGAGCTTCGCAATGAACCCACTATTTCTATATTCAGAGTTTGGAGCTGAGAGAAAAGCTCAATTTACTATTGAGTGTTGCTCCAAATGTCACGACATCCCCACAGATTCCTGAAGCTTGTTTGGATTAGATTTATACTTATTTGCACTTTTTGAGAGTTCACTTGCATTGACCGTCATTTGAATGCACGTCTTCATACACTCGGCTAGGTTTTGATACTCCTCGGATTGATAAATAAAGCATGAATCCCACTATATGCACTTGAGGGGGATCGGGGTATAGTCTCTTTCTCCACAAGTACCTAAGTTGGTACTTAGGTACACACCATAGGATGTGTGTTGGCACAACCCATGAATGAAGGTAATATAGATCTCCCTATAGCTTATGTAAGTAGACAGTTGAATGCAGCAAAAGGAAACTACACCACTACAAATTGAGAAGGATTAGGAATGATCTACATGATAAAGAAATTCAGGCATTATTTATTGGCAAATAAGTTCAAGTTCTTCACGGATCATCAAGCATTATTGTACTTAGTCAATAAGCCTTGTAACATAGGACGACTGATATGATGGTTTCTATTACTCATGGAGTACGATTTTGAAGTAGTAGTCAGGAAGGGAAAGACACACCTTAGAGCTGACCACCTCTCAAGATTAACCACAGGAGAAGCTCCTCAAGGAATAGCGGACAAGCTACCCGATGCCTATTTGTTTAACCTTGAGATAGTACCAAAAAGGGCTAATCCTATTGTCCCTATTCTCACATATGGACCAAAGAATCCTAGGATAAGGATCAAAGAAGGAGAGATTACCAAGTCACAAAGATACCAAATAATAGTAGGAAGTATATATAAATAGGATAATCAAAAGATTCTTGCTTGTTGTGTAGACAAATTAGAACATGCAAATTGGTTGCAATTGGCACATGTAGGTGCATTAAATCAAGATCATTCAAAACATCGTACATTGCAGACTCTCCATAGACTAGGAGTATATTGGCCTTCTATGGAAGCAGATGTCTACAAGTTGTGTAGAGAATGCCCTGTCTGTTGTGAAAGACCACTAATAGATTATGCCATGTTATATCATATGTCTCTCCCACTAGAATGGAGTGAACCTTTAGTGACATACATGAGGACGAAAACATTCCCTCAAGGAATGACTTTAGCACGACAACGTAGACTCGATTAGGAAGCTAAAAACTATTCACTTATTGGTGACAATCTATTGTAACAAACGAGGAAGAGACGGATACCAAAGACAATGTGTTCATGAGAGCAATTATTTGAGCGTACTAGAGACTGCACACCAAGGTATTGCAAGAGTTCATTTTGGCCTTGATAGGATAATCAAAGCCATACTATTTGCTGAATCATGGTGGCCCACTCTTCACATGGATGCACATGCCTATGTTAAGAGATGTGATGTGTGCCAAAGAAGTCAGTTTCCTACTCGCAAAGATGAAATGCCATTGAAACCCATGGGAGGATGTGCATTCTCCAAGTGGGGTATAGACTTTGTAAGACCCATTAACCCCCTGCAAAAGGTACTCATGTAGAATACATCATAGTTGCGACAGATTATCTTACCAAATGGGTAGAGGCTAAGGCCACAAAAAAGAATGATGCACATACGACTGCAAAATTCTTATTTGAAAATGTCTTTACAAGATATGGACTACCTATAGAGTTAGTGGGCGATGGAGGAACTCACTTTCTAAACCAAGTCATTGAATATTTGTTACAGGAATTTATGGTGATTCACAAGAAATCCGCACCATATCATCCTCAGGCCAATGGTCAAGCAAAAAGTACTAATAAGATCCTTTGTAACGTATTGATGAAACTCGTGAACAACAAATGTTCAGATTGGGACAAACAGTTACATCACGCTCTTTGGGCATATCGAGTGGCCTACAAGATCGTACTCAATGCAACTCCCTTTCATATGGTTTTTGGTCAGAATGTTGTGCTTCCTTTGGACTTCTTGATACCCACCCTTAAGGTTGCACAACAACATCAGTGGACCAGCCATGAATTATCATCAAGAATAATGGACTTGGAACGATTAGGAGAAACCAGGTTGAAAGCAGTAGCAAACATATGTGCAGTAAAGAAACGACAGAAAGCCTATTTTGATGCACATCTGAAAGACAAAGGCTTAAAAGAAGGAGATTTAGTCCTATTATATACATTGAAACAACATGCACAAAAATTAGAAAAGCCAGGTTATGGACCAATGATCATTAACAGACTCTCAACAAGTGGGGCAGTACAATTAGCCACCCTAGAAGGAGACATAATGCCTAATTACATTAGTGGCTGTAGAGTCAAGATTTATCAGGAACCTCTTATTGAGGATATGCTTAGATCACTCGCATTGGCAAAGATGTGTAAGGAGGAAGAAAAGAGAATACACTCGAAAGCTCAGGCAGAAGCTATAAAATGCATTAAGCGCATGAAGTAAAGAAGACAAGGACTAGGAAGAGAACATTATAACCATCTGGAAACAACACCAAGATACCCCATGGCCATGTGTCAAGAAAAGTCGATCACTCATCCTAGCATAGTGGATAGGAGACCATTTATTAGAGTTAGGTTAGAGCACGTCAACCCTTGCCATGAGCTGAAGGCTTTAATCGATTCAGGTATTACGACTAGTGCAATTAGATGGTCCCACTATAAGGACTCAGGAATAGAAATGCGGCCAATTGAGGCATACCTCATAGGGCTAGGGGGCATGTGTTGATATATTTAGGTAGTGATGTGTGTGAACACTCTAGGACCGTCGGGGCACTTTTTTCCCTCTTTAGGAGGTTTTCTTCCCTCGGCTTGTATATACGCCTATTGCCCTAATGGGCTACTTATCTTTGTACATTCTCTAGTAATACATTCAGTCTTGTGTGTTGTGCTCCAAGCTTCTTCTTCTTCCTTGTGCTGTTCGCGTGCTTCCGCAGACGTCTAACTCCAACAATTGGTATCAGAGCAGGTCGTCGCTTCTTCTAGGGCGCCGTCGACACTCCTCCGTTTGTAGTCTCAGATTCGCACAAAATTTGGTGAGCATACTCAAGGTGTTTCCGAGATCAAAACAACTTTGCTGTGTGGTGCCGAAATCGCGATCTGAGCTCGTTTCGGCCTCCGAACGCACTATCGCAGTGCTTGTGCAGGCTATTTCTTCCTTTTGTGCCAAAGGTATATACCAGTTTCTGTTCGCCAATTTAAGCGTCTCAAAGTCTGCTACAGGTCTAGCAGAACTCGTCTGGGCAGTTCCGTTCAACTTTTTGAGATACAGTCAATTTTCTACATCAAGGTATTTTAGTCACCGGTCATGGCTGAAAGCAGTGATGTATTCCGTATGTTAGCTGTTGAGGATAAGTTGGATGGTACCAAGTACCCATTATGGGCTTATATGATGCGACATGTATTGGTTGCAAAAGGACTGTGGAACATTGTGCAAGGTGTTGAAAGACATCCTGTTACACCTACGACTACAGGTACTACAAATACAGGTGCTGGAGGTGCTGGAGCTGATGAAGATTGTGTCGAAGATGATATTGTGCAGATTCCTGTTCGTGCTGCTGTTTTGTTGCACCTACTGCAGAGCAGATTCGTTGGGATGGCAGAGATGCCCAGGCACATGCATTGATAGCTTTGTCTATCAAACGTGCCATTATTCCTCACATACGCTCTTGCAGAACAGCTAGGGATGCTTGGGATACACTTACCACATTGTACCAAGCTAGGAATGAGGCTCGTGTTGCTTATCTCCAAAAACAGTTGGAGAGTGAGCACATGAATGAAGGTGATTCTATGGATAGTTTCCTAACTAAGATCAAAGATTTGAAGGAACAATTGATTTCTGCTGATGAGGTTATACCAGATAGCTCACTTGTGCAGACCATTTTGAATGGTCTTCCTGACTCATATCATAGTTTTGCTTCTACTCTTCGGTTGGTGATGAAAGGCAATCCGAATGCCTTATCATTTGAGGAGTTAGTCTCTGTTCTGTTGCAGGAAGATCAGTCTAGGCAGAACAAGTCCATTATGCGAGTTGCAGATCAAGCTTTCCTAGCTAGTCAGAAGGGCAAAGGAAAATGGAGCTCTTCTACTAGTAAGCAGAAATCTGCAAATGCTGCACATTCAAAGAACCAAGACAAAGATGAGAAAAAATCAGAAAAGCAGAAATTGTTTTGTAAGTACTGTAAAGGCAATGATCATATCATAAAGAACTGTCCAAAACTGGCTGCTAAAGAGGCAAAGAAGAAAGAGGCTAGAATGGTTGTTGCAGAGGCCTCTACACCAAAATCAGAGTCTGCAAATCTTGTGCAGGAAGAAGAATGGGCGTTTACTACTGTCTGCAGTTTTGACCCATCTTCTCATGATCAGTGCATGTCTACAGTAGACTCATATGTTTGGTACTTTGATAGTGGGGCGACCAAACATATTACCTCGCAGCGCAGTTTCTTCTCTTCACTCGAGCCTACCCCTACAGGGAATACCATCACATGCGCCAATAACTCCTCTTATCCTGTTATGGGAGTTGGTAAGATCATTCTGACTACTACTGATGGTAGTTCTTTCACTTTGTTAGATGCTTTATTTGTGCCAGGGATAAAAAAGAATCTGTTATCAGTTTTTGCATTAGCCAAGATTGGCTTGGTTGTGAAATTCGTTGATGACAGGTGTACAGTCCATGATCTCTCAAATGGCGATGTGATTATTGCTTCTGGCATTTTATGTCGTGGGCTGTATAAGCTCATAGACTATGAAAGATCTGTGAATGATTTGGCATGTGCAGTTCATGATTCTCAGGCTATGTCAGATGCAAAGCTTTGGCATGCACGCTTTGGTCATCTGAATTTTGCTAGTTTGTTACGCCTGCAAAAATCTGAAATGGTGTCCTCTTTGCCCAAACTTGAGGCACCTAGAAAACATGTTTGTGAAGGCTGTATTTTGGGCAAAATGCAGCGTTCTTCCTTTCCAAAAGATGGTTCAGTTCGGGCTACACAGAAATTGCAGCTTGTACATAGTGATGTCTGTGGTCTTATGCAGACACCCTCTTTTGGAAATTACCTTTACTTCGTGACTTTCATTGATGATTTTTCCAGGCATGCATGGGTATATCCACTCAAAGCAAAGTCTGAAGTGTTCATGTGCTTCAAACAGTTTTTGGTTTTGGCTGAAAATCTGTCAGCATGTAAAATGGGCACCCTCCGTTCTGATCGAGGGGGGGAATATATGTCTTCAGATTTTAATGCATTTCTGGCTGAACGTGGGATAAAACACCAGTGTACAGTGCCGTATACACCTCAACAGAATGGAGTTGCTGAACGGAAGAACAGGTCTCTCATGGAGATGGCGAGGTGTATGGTCAAGAGTCAGGCTTTACCTCATAGTTTCTGGTTGAGGCTGTCATGTGTGCAACATATGTACTGAACAGGTGTCCCACTAAAGCGTTGCAGTCTATCACTCCATATGAGGCTTGGCATGACCGCAAGCCATCTGTTGCTCATCTGCGTGTTTTTGGTTGTTTGGCATATGCATTAGTGCCTGAACAACATCGCATAAAATTGGATGATAAGGCAGTAAAATGTATTTTTGTTAGGTACAGTTCTAAAAGTAAAGGCTATCGTCTGTATCATCCACAGACTAAATGCATTCTGGTTAGCCGTGATGTTGTCTTTGTGGAAGATGCTATTCAGCCATTGCTTTCATGTACTAATGAGACATTTGTTAGCTCCAAAGACATGTATGATACTTTGATGCCTCTTTTTACAGGTGGACAGTCTACTGCTGGTCCTAATGAGGCAACTTCTCAGCCTTTGCAGGTTTCATATGATGATGCAGATCATTCCATTTCTGATGCAGATTTACATGATGCACTTGCTGATGAGAGAGCTGATATTGAGCAGGCAAAAACTATGCCAAAATGGCTGGTGCAGACTTTGCGTGACAACAAATTAGATGCACCTTTGTCATATCATACTCGTTCAGGCTCTCATAGTGCCTCCTTTGCATCAGATTGCTATGCTATGGCTGCATCTAGTCTCTGTGATGAGAATGAGCCCGTTTCTTTTGATGAAGCACAGAATTCAGAAAATTGGATAGCTGCTATGCAATCTGAATATGATGCTATAATGAAGAATGGTACATGGTCTTTATATGACTTGCCTCCTGGCAAGAAGGCCATTGGCACTAAGTGGGTATACAAGCTGAAGCGTAAACCTGATGGTAGAGTTGACAGGTATAAGGCTAGGCTTGTTGCAAAGGGTTATGCGCAGGAAAGAGGCATTGATTTTGATGAGACCTTTGCACCTACATGCCGTATGACTACTGTTCAGAGCATTTGTGCACTTGCAGCCCATCATGGTTGGAATGTACATCAGTTGGACATTAAAACAACATTTCTGAATGGTGACTTGCATGAAGAAGTGTATGTTTTTCAGCCCCGTGGCTTTGTGCAGAAAGGGCATGAAAACCAGGTGTGCAGGTTAAAGAAGGCGTTATATGGTTTAAAGCAAGCACCACGTGCTTGGTATGAGAAGATACATGCCTATCTGATTGCACATGGTTTTGAGAACAGTCCAACTAAAAGCACCTTATACGTTAAGCGTGCTCATGATGTGCTTCGATCATTGTTGTCTATGTAGACGACATGGTGCTCACTGGTCCTATTGAGAAGCATATTGCTGATTTCAAGGCTGATTTGCATGCCTCATTTGAGATGTCTGATTTGGGGCATTTGCGTCACTATTTGGGCATTCGGTTTATGCAAGTTGATGGTGGAATGGCTTTGTGTCAAACGAAATATATTGACACATTATTGCAGCATTTTGGCCTTGAAGATTGTAAGCCTATTGCCACTCCTATGGAGATAGGTTTATGATTGAGTCTTCATGATGCTGGACATGCATTTGATGCTGTTCTCTATTAGCAGGCTGTTGGATGCTTGATTTACTTATGCATTACTCGGCCATATATTCAGTTTGCTGTCTCACAGATGAGCAGGTTTATGCATTGCCCAGGAGTCACGCATTGGAAGGCGGTTAAGCGCATCTTTCGCTACTTGAGTGATACTCGGCTACCGCCAGATTTGCATGCTTTTTCTGACTCAAATTGGGCTGGTTGCTATGACACTCGTGTGTCCACCAGTGGCTTTTGCTTCATGCTTGGTAGCTCATGTATATCTTGGTTGAGCAAGAAGCAGCCTACTGTGGCCACTTCCAGTTGTGAGGCTGAGTATAGGGCAGCTTTCACAGCGACTATTGAGTGTGTGTGGCTCAGACGCCTTATGGTTGATTTGGGTGTTGGCCAGTCTTCTGCCACCACCATCTTCACTAACAGTCAGAGCGCATTGGCAGTTGCGAGGAACCCGGTGTTCCATGCTCGCACTAAGCACATTGAGGTGCATTATCACTATGTCAGGGAGAGTTCTCTGCTGGGGAGATCAGCTTGGCATATGTGCCCACGCAAGAGAACATTGCAGACCTTTTCACGAAGGCTCTGCCTAGGGAGAAGTTTGAAGCTTTCCGCAAAGCTTTGGGCTTACTTCCTTTTGTGGAGTGATTTCCACATAGCTTGGCACTTCCTTATACATGAGTGCTAGCTCCTTGTTCACCGCATCACTCCCAGGGGGGATTTGTTGATATATTTAGGTAGTGATGTGTGTGAACACTCTAGGACCGTCGGGGTACTTTTTTCCCTCTTTAGGAGGTTTTCTCCCCCTGGCTTGTATATACGCCTATTGCCCTAATGGGCTACTTATCTTTGTACATTCTCTAGTAATACATTCAGTCTTGTGTGTTGTGCTCCAAGCTTCTTCTTCTTCCTTGTGCTGTTTGCGTGCTTCCGCAGACATCTAACTCCAACAGCATGGAAACCCCTTACATGGGTGAGGTGGACCTTCCTATCCTCATACACAAAGTGTCCATGACAGTGAAGCTCCTAGTGTGCCATGATGACGACCTGATAGAACCCTTAATCCTTGGCCAAGATTGGCTATACGATCACTCAATGGACCTAAATCTTAGACAAGGCTCCTTGTAGATTGGAACCTTAGACCAACAGCGAGTGATACCACTTGACTTCCCTAACAACACTCTACCTGAGGTTTGTAACCCTCGACCGTATGAACTATGGAGAACGGAGGACCGGAAGATTTTCAACGAGATTCCTCGGCTAAGCACGCTCCTTTCAAAGTCAACCCATGAGAGCTTGGTGATGGATAGTTGCCAAACAAAAGGATGTCAGGAGATCTTCACCGAGTCTTCCATCAGCGATCAGGTGGACTGCATCAGTGGATCAATGGGCACAACACCCTATAGTGCCCATCCTTCCACACTTACTATGGATTGGCCTAGATCTGTGGTACAAAATGCTGCACTTCCTAATGGGCAAGTTTCGCAAGTGTTGGACCTCACTTCTTTTCCAAAGCAGGATAACCATCTGACCTCTCAACCCCAACGGTGAAGGAGTCACCCACGATGGAGGAACCCAAACCGACGACCATACTAGATGACATAAAACAAGTAGCAGTATCAGCATCACAAAGCTAGTGGCATGAAACAAGTATGGGTGCCAAAAGGGCTGAAAGTGTCAATAGTTTTCAACAAGGAAAACAATGATAAGATGGAGTTTCAGTAGAATCAGAGGCAATATTCAACATCATATCGACCTTCTTTGACCTCGATGAAGCTTCGATATATTTGGATCACCAAGAAGTACCTGACAAATTGACCCACACACACATAGATATGGGTACCTAATGAGTTTATTATAGCTCAACACTCAAGCCCTGTAACATATACCCCTCAGAAATCTCCTCATCCCTCAACACCACAACATCCAATATCACCTTTTGTCCCTCAGCAGACGCATACCACCCACTCAGCAACCCTTAGGAAATGGATACCGAAAAGTATCCAGAAGCCTCCTCATGATCCATTGTCTAACATTACCCCCATCGCGAATAACCAACTCCCTTGTAATAATTCTTTCACAACTGAACTTTGTATAAACTCAACAACACTAACCCAACATCACTTGTAATAACATCTCATCAAGCAATGTATGCACTATGTAAAGCATGTAGGTGTCTAGAGACCTACATTAGTTTTGCAAAAAATCATTCCATATACCACCTCACAACACTTGGCTACACGGGTTACACATCGGTTATGGAAAGGGATTGCAGTCTCACTTTAATGGAATCATGATTAATTTCCATACTAATGTGCTAATCTTTTGTAGGAGATCTCCTCCACATTCGCATCACTCCTCATGCAGACAGAAGGGCCGTCTGAAGCTGGCACAAGTGCACCTGTGGTCAATGTTGGCAACTTACTGGTAGAGCCACATCCTACGTCACAACCACCAGAATTTCAAGGATTCCCAGGACCAATGCTGATTGATGACCCTCCTAAGGGATACACCGAAAAGTTCACCGTAATTCTCATTGGTTTCAAGGTTTAACAGGACCTTAGGCGGATACAGACTTTATTTTTTATGCCATGCTGGCTTTTGACAATCATAAGTGGGGCAAGTATCAATTTTTCTCCAGAGAATTTAAAGCACTTCAAAACTCAGAAAAGTTAAAGCAGATTTGGGCTAGAGCAGGTTTTATGGAATATTTCAGTGATCCATTGCCTAAACCTGACTTTTATAGATGCTACTATCTGATAACTACACTTTAGGCCTCCGAGAATAAGGACTTGCCTGGAACTTTAATTCTCCCATCTTTGGTAAATGACCCACCGTACAAGAAGTTCTATCTTTTAAAAGATCTCATTAGGGAAGAAATTAAGATCCACGAAACTCACACACCCATAGAGCACAAAAGGCATAATACTTGGTAGAAGCTAAGACTCAGGAAGGGGAAGAGTGTAAGAACAACTTGATGTTAACTATGCAGGTAGACATGAAGTTTAAGAAGCAAAAACAAAAAACGAATTCCCTTACACAAGAAGAAGAAGAAGAAGAATCCTTTTTTGAAGTACCAAAACAGACTCAAGAAGGGGAAGAGTGAAAGAAAAACTTGATGTTAACTATGTAGGTAGACACAAAGTGTATGAAATAGATGATAGAAAAATAATGGTTAGAATGGCAAAAAGAGAAGCCCTCATGGGAGAAGCTCATGCCAATAGGGAACAAACCAAGAAAGTTGTAGTAATTATAGAAGATGGAGAATAAAGAAGCACATATATAGGACACGACTATAGTGAGGAACAAGAGTGAAAATTGATAAGTCTACTAAGAGAGTATAGGGATGTGTTTGCTTACAAGGATTTGAAAGGAATGGATTCCCATAGGATCCCTTCGACTTTAGAAGCCCAAGAAATGAAACAGAAACCATATACATATAATGATACTTATGTAGTAAAGGTAAAAGAAGTGATAGATAGGTTGGTAGAAGCTAGATTTAACTATGATATTGAGTATACAGACTGGATATCCCCCATAGTTGTTGTACCTAAGAAGAATGGAAGACTCAGCATATGTATTAACTTGAAGAAAGTTAATGATGCCACTATTCAAGATAATTATTCACTTCCAATAACTAAGCATTTGCTAGAATGTGTACCAGGCAAGGAAGTTTATAGTTTATAATCAAGTAGCCATTACCCTAGAAGATCAACAAAAGATGGCTTTTGCCACACAATTTTGGCATCAAAAGTGCATTTTTGAATGGTGACTTACACGAAGAAGTGTATGTTGCTCAGCCCCATAGTTTTGTGCAGAAAGGGCATAAAAAAAAGTGTGTAGGTTGAAAAAGGGCATGAAAACAAACTGTGGATAATATGGTTTGACGCAAGCACCATGTGCTTGGTATGAAAATATACATGCCTACTTTATTGCACATGGTTTTGAGAACAATCCAACTGAGAGCACCTTATATGTTAAGCGTGCAAATGATGTGCTTCTGATCAATGTTGTCTATGCTGATGACATATTACTCACTGGTCCCAATGAGAAGCATATTGCTGATTTTAAGGCTGATTTGCATGCCTCATTTGAGATGTTAGATTCAGGGCATTTGCATCATTATTTGGGCATTCAATTTATGCAAGTTGATGGTGGATAGCTCTATGTCAAACAAAATATACTGACACATTATTGTAGTGTTTGGTCTCGAATATTGCAAACTTATTGCCACTCCTATGGAAACAGGTTTACGGTTGAGTCTTCATGATGTTGGAGATGCATTTGATGTTGTTCTCTGTCAGAAAGCAGTTGGATGCTTGATTTACTTATGCATGAATTGGCGTGATATTCAGTTTGTTGTCTCTCAGATGAGTAGGTTTATGCATTGCCTAAGTTTCAAGCATTGGTAGGAGGTTAAGCACATCTTTTGCTATTTGAGTGGTACTCGGCTACTTGGATTGTTTTATCCCAAGGGGGGATCACTATCGCCACATTTCTATGTTTTTTTTGACTTTGAATGGGTTGGTTGCTATGACACTCATGTGTCAACTAGTGGTTTTTGCTTCATGCTTGGTAGCTCATGTATATCTTGGTTGAGCAAGAAGTAGCCTACTGTGCCCACTTCTAGTTGTGAGGCGAAGTATAGGGAGCATTCACAGTGACTGTTGAGTATGTGTGACTCAGATGCCTTTTGGTTGATTTGAGTGTTGATAAGTCTTTTGCCACCACGATCTTCACTGACAATCAGAATGCATTGGCAATTGCGAGAAACCTTGTGTTCCATGCTCACACAAAACACATTGCATATATATATATATATATATATATATATATATATATATATATATATATATATATATATATGCATTTTTATTAAAACGACTAACATGCTTCAAGTTATATATATATAGAGAGAGAATGTTAATGAAATAAGTTGGAGCTCTGTAGAAATTAAAGATTGCATCTGCGAATGACTCGTATACGAATGATGTTGATCGATGTTTCCTTTCATCTTCCATTTCCGTAATAAAAAGGTTTGTCGCAACGCTGAGATTAAAGATGGCAAACTGCTGAGCTTTCCAACTTCCAAGGACACATCGTCATGATTGAATCGGAAAGCACATGCTGCTCTCTGTGGTCCTTGCGCCTCACTTTGAATGAGAAATTCGATGTTGCAGCGCCCGATTGAGTTATCTTCAACTACCCTCTCTCTCTCTCTTTCAAATTCAATTATTTTTTTTAGAAGTTCGACTGAAGCTTATTTTCGTTTATATAAATTGATTGAAAGAGCAATTCAATAGGTGAAAGCGTATAATACCGATGATACCTTCCGTATCCTACAAAGCAAAGGTGAAGAAGTTGAACCTTTGCCCCCGCCTAAAGAGGCAAAGGCTTTCCCCAACTAGACCATCAGCAAAAGAAATTCAATGTTTTCTTTTAAGGAGGTTTGACACACATCTACTTCACTCAGCTTTAACTTCGAAAGTACAATTGAACCAATGAATAAACATAGTATGCATGGGACCTCCCACAAGGGTTGGACTAGATTACAACCGATAAGCTTGATTACAACTGGTTTGAACTCTCCAATTTCATTACATGCCAAGCTCGGAGGTTAAACTCTAGACCTCCATCTCAAAAAGGCAAAGATTGACCAAACCACCACCTATGAGATGCGACAAGAAATCCAATGTTCCAAATGCTCAATTCACTTACATTCAATCCCCCGGTAAGAACTTCAAGAAATTCCAGTCATTCAACTTTCGAGTAATAATTTTTGTACAAAAGTCAATGACTACATCATCTTTTTTCTTCATTGAAGACAGATGTATTTTTATCTTTTTGTTGTCTTTTGTGAGAGCGTTGAACAATGTTCTTTTTCTTACCTTTTCTTTCATCATTTTATTGTCACATCAACGCCCTTTCTCATATTGTCACGGTCTTGACTTCAACTAGGTGGAACTCTAGTCCCTTGAGGAGGGGGGCTTCAATCCTTACTCACAATGGCCAGATTTTTTAACCAATTTCTCTGTAGTTTTCGGATTTCACAGTTGTACTGCCTTTAGGCAGTCCATTAAGTCTTAACCCTTACTTTATAGGATATGCGAGGTCTCATGGGTACTATGCCCATCTTCACTTGTGCAATTTTTTCTCTCATTAATTCAAGCAAGGGCGAGTAAGCTTCGATCAGACTTTCCCTGTTAAAAAAGATCCTAACTTATCAAAATCAGCTTGGAACCTTCAGTAATGTCCATTCCCATCAAAATGCTAAGGCAAATCAGGAACTTAACTTTAGCTTGGTTGTGTCCTATCATAAGGATAAATGTTATTTGAATGGTAACATTCAATGGGTGATATATGGATGATGGGAGACAAGATAAGTTTGGTGCCAACACCCCGAGCTCTAGTTAAGGTAAAGATATCCCTAAACATATCTAAAATAGAAGATATTTGTTTTGTGTAGAAGAAACCCGACACATTGAAAATACATATGTATAAAAGATGCAAATGTAGTGTTATATGGTTGCTTTTAGAGCTTGAGGAAGTGGGTGTGTGAACCCGCTCTTTGGATAGAGCATATGTGAGGTCTCACATGACTACCATGTGGCACCCATGTGAGAGTCGATATGGAAAGTTTGTATAATGGAGAGATAGGGAGGGTATTTTTTATTGAAACCTGACTCATATCTGTCAAAAAGGGAGCATCATCAAGGAGATATATCATCTCGTATTAGAGCAAGGTTATGAAGACACACAAATGGCCACAACAAAGAGCATAGCTGTATACAAGCCACATGCTCATATGCAAGGAAAAGGTAGAGAGACCATACCAACAGTGCCTTTGAGGACAAGGACCCATCAACTTCTCCTTCTCTCCCTCTCTTCGTTAAAGAGCCTTGGCTTCATTCCTTCTCTTATAGCCCCACATATGCCACCACCCTCCTCAATGTGGGATAAAGAAGGTCATTTATGAGCCTTTGTGTCAGCTGTCGATTGGCACATAACCAACCAACATGCATTTTCTCTTTTCCAAAGGTGTTTCATGTCTTTTTCTTCAATTTGGAGATCATTTCGAGAGCCTCTTTGGAACGTATTGGGGACTACAACTCTAAACATATCTACTATTTGGTTGTGGAAAGAAGATCAAGTGAAGACGCTATGGCAAAAGGACTTCTCTCACTCCTCCCAATTTACCTACTACTACCCACACCCACACCTTTCGTGAGCCATAGCTTCATGCTGAGATCTTTGATTTTGACGATCTGGTATCTTTTCAAAGCTTATCTTCTGAGCTTCACATAGCAAAAGAACATGGCATTTGGACAAGGTTTGGATGGAAAAAATAGGCCTGGAACACCTCAAAAAAAATTGGTGAACTACTTTTGGCCATCATTTGGGAGTTATCGGTGCCCAATTCACTTTCATAACTTGGGTTAGTATCGTGGAGTTGAAGAGGAGGGGTTGGAGCACATTCTAAAGCTTATCAAGGATTAGCAAGAAGTCAAAAAGTGTTTCGTTTTGTTTCTTTTGAGCTTTTGTGGAACTTTGGACTAATGTTGAGCTATTTTTGGTGGTTTATGTTGTCAAGATCATCCTCTGGCCAATCAAATATGTCCAATTTTATTTTGGGCCTAGAGAGGAGTTGAAATCTAGGTTGCATTATTCATTATTCGACAATTCATTTATTCGTGAATAATTATGGAATTTTGCAGTAAGCTCTTATTATTTGATCGAATTATTTGGTGACACGTCAGCTTATTCAAATACACCCAAATAGTTTTTGCACGGGAATTTGACAGTTTTCGATCGTAAATAGAATTTTTTTTCGATCGAAAAGCTTTTGATCGAAAAATGTTTCGATAAAAAAAAAATCGATCGAATAATGTTTTATAAAAGAGTAGAACTATACTCATTTTTTCATAAAAAATACTTTTTTCTTTACGAACTTAAAGTGTCGTAGAGAGAACAAGGTATAAATTTTTGCTATATTAAATAATTGAAACTATTGTGATTGTTTGACTCAACATTGATTCTTACTTCACAACAGTATATGTATGTGAATTTGAAATCTATTATGATTGATTTTTACTCATTTTTCATAAAAGCTACTTTGTTCTTTACGAACTTAAAGTGTCGTAGAGAGAACAAGATATAATTTTTTTCTATAAATATTAAATAATTTAATCTGTTGTGATTGTTTGACTCAATATTGATTTTTACTTCACAATAGTATGTGTAAATGTATGTGCATATGATTAGGAATTTAAAATCTATTGTGATTGTCTGATACAACATTGATTCTTACTTCACCAGGATATGCGTAAGTGTATGTGCATATGATTAGAAATTTAAAATCAATTGTGATACATTAAATTTATTATTGAAAGATGTAAGTAGATTATGTTTGACTCAACATTGATTCTTACTTCATAATAGTATATGTATGTGTGTGTATGAGTATGTGTATGCATATGAGTGTATAATTGTGAATGAAAAATCTACTGTGATTGTCTGACTCTATTGATTCTTACTTCACAATAGTTTGTGTAAATGTTTGTGCATATGATTAGAAATTTAGAATATATTGTGATTTTCTGATACAACATTGATTCTTACTTCACAATAGTATGTGTAAGTGTATGTGCATATGATTAGAAATTTAAAATCTATTGTGGTATATTGTGGTACATTAAATTTATTATTGAAAGATATAGGTAGATTATGTTTGAATCAACATTGATTTTTACTTCATAATAGTATATGTATGTATGTGTATGAGTATGTGTATGCATATGAATGTATAATTGTGAATGAAAAATCTATTGTGATTGTGTGACTCAATATTGATTCTTACTTCACAATAGTATGTGTAAGTGTATGTGCATATGATCAGGAATTTAAAATATATTGTGATTGTTTGACTCAATATTGATTCGTATTTCACAATAGTATGTGTAATTATATGTATGTGTAAACGTATATGTGTGTATGATTGAGAATTAACTCAATAATCATTTTTACTTCACAATAGTATGTGTAATTGTATATGGGTGTATGATTGAGAATTAAAGTCTATCGTAATTGTTTGACTCAATGTTGATCGAAATATCTTATTTGATAATTATTTATATTGTTTTTTTGTAGGTATAGTCTTCATAAAGCAATTTGCAAGCACTATGGGAAAGGGAAAAGAATGATCATATGTGATCGTTCATCAAGAAGGTAAAATAGTATCCACAATACGATGCAAATGTTGTGGGTTTTGTTATGTAGGAAATGCAACTCGAATAAAAGAGCATCTTTTTATTAAAGGTAATAATGTGGCAGCATGCTCTAATCCAGATAGTGATATATGGGTACATTTTGCAAGTTATGTAAATAAATGTAAATCTCAAGGTATCACATAAAAAAGATTCAAAACTATGAGTAGTTCCCAACACTTTCGAAGTAGCCCAAGTGTAGAGGAAGAACGAGTAGATGCATTGATGACAATAGAGGATCATCTGGATATTTCTACTCAACTCTCTCAAACTGTTTTTGAGAATAACTAAGATACATGCACTCCATTTTCTCCAATTGCATAAAAAAAGAGTGGAGTTGGTGAATGTAGTAAAAATGGGGGATCTAATACTCTTTCACCATGCTTTGTCCGTAATAAATCACAAAATACTATACATGTAGCTTTTGAAAAGCAAGATTGTCTCGAGATTCATCTTAAATGGACTCAAGCATTCTTAGCATCTAGGATTCCTTTCAATGTTATTTGTAATCCCATTTTCAAAGATTCTTTGATGTCAACTGCACGAAAAGGTTTTACCATGCCAGATTATAACAAAATGCGAACAGAGTATGTAGATAAAGTGAAAAAAAGTACTAAAGCTATTTAAAGCGAACAGTACTTGATTATGTACCCATGTATGGATGCACAATAGCATTGGATGGATGGACAAGTTGTCATAAGAAACCATTGATTAATGTCATGGTTATATGTCCAAAAGGAAACATGTTTTTAGAAGCTGTTGATACTTCTCTTAAAATGAAAAGTTCGGCTTTTCTTGTAAAGGTATATGAACATGCTATATCACGCGTGGGTGGTCCGAAGAATGTGACTGCAATAGTGACGGATATTGCCTCTAATTTTTGATGTGCTGGAACTACAATTCAAAACAAGTATGAAGGCATTACTTGGGTTCCATATGTAGCTCATACATTAAATTTATTATTGAAAGATATAGGTAGATTATCTTTCATTAAACAAAGCTTATTAGATGCAAATCATGTGGTCAAATTTATTAGAGAGCATCAATTTTCATATTTGCTCTTTCGATCAAAATCTCCCAATAAAGCACTTTAGATTTTTTGTGCCAAACGATTTGCAACTGCTTACATTGTGCTCAGTGGATTATTGGAAGTTAAGCCAGCTCTTGTAGAAATGATTGCTCATCGAAGTTTGGAGGCATGGCTAGAGAAGTATCCTTCTTATCGAGTTGCAGCATCCAAATGTACGTGTCTAATACAATCACAAATTTTTTGGCGTAATCTTGAAAAAATTGTTGGAACTAGACCTTTTGTGGAACTTTTACGAATGGTTGATACTGATAAATTTGTGATTGGAAAAGTTTACTCGATTATGTCACAAGCTATTCAAAAAGTAAAAGACTTTAATCAATTTTCATTACGAGAGAAAACACAAATTGTGTCATTAGCAAAGAAGAGATGGATGCAAATGCATACTCATTTGCATGGAACAACATTCATTTTGGATCCAACATTTCAGCTCAATGGTCAAGCGTCAAACAAAGAATTCATGGCAAAATTCAAAACCACATGTCAGTTATTACTTCCAGTTACAGATGGTCGAGATGCATGCCACCAAAGAGTAGCGTATGTTAATGGAGAAGGATCTTTTGGAGATCTGTGGCACATTGAAGCGATTCAAAAGCATCCACCTACTATTTGGTAAAAAGCATATGGAGGTGAAGCAGTGGAGTTGCAACATATAGCTATGAGAGTGCTTTCAATAGCATCTTCAAGTGGTAGTTGTGAACGTAATTAGAGTGCTTATGATTTTCTTCATTCAAAACAAAGAAATCGCTTAAGTGTATCACGTGCTAATGATTTGGTATATTTGTTTTGTAATATGCATTTGTTACATGCTCCAACCAAGATAGCTTCTACAGTAGCACAACAAACTTTTGGAGAATTTCAAACTCATGAAAGTTTAACAAATGATTCATGGAGTGATCATGATTTAGATGTAGATCATAATGATGGTTCAGACATGGAAGAAATAGATGACATGGTACCTGTCATAGATGATGATATTCAAAATGAAGAAAATGATGTACTATGAATACTATGATTATATTCAATTGCAAAATCAGGTTTTATAATATTCATGTCTTTGATTACAAAAAAAGCTTGCCTATGCAGTGTTTTCTTGATTCAATAACTCATCGGCAGTAAACTGATCAAAAGATGATGATGCCTCTGAGAGTCTTCCATATTTGCTCGCATATGCATCCACAGAAATTTGTAAATTTTTCACTTCATTACGCATAAGAAATTTGATGGACTCAAAGGACAAAGAAAAAAGCTACAATCTGTCATAGGTAGCACGACCTCACTTATAGGATAGTTAAGAGGCCAAATGGTATCTGTAGAAACAAAAGTTAGTTATTCCCTTGCTAGGAAGGAAATAGAAACTTCTTCTCTTCTTATATTTGAGATGGTAAGGAAAAGGTCATTCCAACCTAGGAAGCACAAAGGGGGAAAGTCCTAGGTAGACTCTGCTCTTGAAAGAATTAATGCCATCAACCTTTTTTGAGGATGACCAAGAAAGGAATAAAGATGTGGTAAACACTTTCTTGCAAAAGTGGAATGGCATGCATCAAGTGAAAGGAACCCTACCTAAGTATCATGTACTCATGTACTAGAGGTGAGGCTTTCCCTTGGTGCAGGAGCTTACATGTGGTGGATGAGTCTCAAGGAGATGAATTCCATCCCTAGGGATAGGGACCACTTTGAAACTCTTTTCCTTTCCTAAGAATAAAGAAGAGAGGGACTAGGATGTGTGGGGTAGGATTTCGTACACAGATAGATCACTATCTCTCTACATATACCACTATGAAACTCTTTTCCTTTCCTAAGAATGAAGAACAGAGGAACTAGGATGTGTTAGATAGCATTACACATAGAGATACATAACTATCTCTCTACATAGGATTACTAGGATGTGTGGGATAGGATTACACACAGAGATAATCCTATAACATAAGGGGTTTGACAAATTTTAGAAGACTACAAGGGTCTTTGAGAGGCTTAGACAAAGCCATTAAGAGAGAAGTAAGACGAAACACATCAAAATGTTTGAGGATGCCATCAAGGATGCAAGGATTTATGAGGACCACAATCTTCCTCAATAGACTCCTATGGAGATGGATAAGCCCCTTTAAGCACCGCTAAGTTCAAGAAAAGATAGTCATAAGATAAAAAGGTTTTTTGTTAGGAAACATAAACCACAAGGACGTGAATAACCTACAGTAGTACAAAAAGGCCAAAAGGGGGAGCCTTTACTTTAGGTGTTTTTCTCCACCATGCATATGGAACTGCCCACCATGTAATGGGGAAGAGAAGAAAGGAGGATGAAAGTCTAGTATGAGCATTTACAAGGGCAAAAAGTGCTCCACCTTGTGAAAAATTATCCTTAAATAATTCTACATTTTTATTAAAGTTATTTACTCATGATTCGCTATAGGTCTATAGTATCATGATAATGATAGAAACGAGTCATTGAAGCTAACTATGTGATGCCACTTTCAAATCCATTTCAAAAAAATATATTCATTTTAAGTAGTAATATCATCAATCATCATGAAAATGGTTACTTATTCGATCAAATACGTTAAGTTCAACACTATTCAATATTAAATATTATGTTTGGCATGCTAAAAGAGGTCATCTATTATGTTGCAAGCATGGCATTCGACACCATCTATTATTGACATCATTACATTTATATCATTGAATGAAATTTATCCATGATTATTCTTTATGGTATCGGGTATTAATTATTTAAATCGTCAAGTGATAATTGAATGTGACCACTTATAATAAAATATCTTATATAATTTTACACCTTAATTATAGTAATTTTCAATTCATAGATTTCTTTTGTTTGGTACCGATTTTTGTTTTCTAATCTAACTATTGACATTACTAGCTTGTATAATGACAAGAGAAGCATAAGAGATTACACTATCATTTTTTGCAAGAAACAATCTTCATGGAGTTCCAAGAAGTAACTTGATATGATTCTAAAATGAACAGGTGTATCTGTGTGCATGCCTAGTGAAGGCAACAAATGGTCTATCTTGCAAGCATTGGTTCTCAGAGTAGGAGCAAGAATTTTGAGTGCAATGTTAGGAAGGTCTTATAGTATAGTTTGAGTGTACAAAAGCTCTTGGTTTCATTCTCCAAGATCTCAGGGAGCCATCATTTTGAGTGAGTAGAGGTATCTATGGGCATACCTATGAGGCCATGTATGCTTCAAGGTTGCAGATGGAAGGTGTATGTTCTCCCATCAATGGTATTAGAGAGTTTCGAAACACAAAGAAATTCAAGGAGGAAAAGAATGAACCACTGAAGGACTTGGAGGAAGGAGAGTTGTTGATTCAAGTACAAAAGCGCACAAGCAAACGAAGGAAGGTCTACTAGTGGAGAAACAAAGTATCTATCCCATCTATTTTTGGTGCTTTTGAAGCATAGAGGTAAAGATATTGATACTCTTCATTCTTGTTCCATCAAAGGATTCTACAAGAGTACATTAGAGCACATCATGTAAGAATATAGCAATCAGATCAAGAAATTAGATAAAAACGATTATCAACCATGGAGGTTTAGAATGTCTAGCTTCCTCATGGGAAATGTTTTATGGGTTCTCATTAGTGGTATAGGTGATAGACCTAGATTGGGAGAGAATCCAAATCTTTATTAGATAAGGAACTTTAGAGAGTGGAATGAGAGAGATAAAAGAGTTACCTTCATCTTATCCCAACATATTAGCAATGCAATGATAGGACATATACAAGACCTAGACACCTCTATGAAAGTGTGGGAAACGTAGAAAGACTATAATCCACTTCAACCAAAGCCAAGGTCATTCAATTGAAGAATCAACTCAATAATTTGAGGGAAACACCTAGTAGCAATATCAATGACTATATTTTGAAGATTAAATAAGTTAGTGATGCATTGGGAACCATGGGTTGTCACATATATGATGATGATGACCTAGTTGCATACACCTGAGTGGGCTTAGAGATGATGAGAAGTGGAAGACTTTTACCACCTTTGTATATGTCAGAGATACTCTTCCTGACTTTGAGCAATTAGTGGCCTTGATGGTCATTGAGGAGATGAACATTGGAGGCTCAACAAAAAAGGGTAATGAGTCCAAGCATTTTATATAGGTAAAGGAAGATGTAGAAGAAGAAATCAAGGTAGAGGTAGAGGAAGCAAAACAAGATAATCGATTGGAGATCCTGATCAAGACCAAGGAAGCAAATTCTCTTCCTGAAGAGGAAGAGGCAAGTTCAGAGGAAGAGGAGGATGCAACCAAAATAAAAACAACAACAATTCAAAAGGATGCTTCATATGTGGCAATTATGGCCATTATCCAAGGGATTACTATCAAAGGGAGAAGACAAATTCATCATGCAAAGGACAAGATAATTATGCATCTAATTCAAATGAGAATGAAAGAGTGCTAGCTATGATGCTAATAAGTGACTAAAAGAAACAAGGGTCATGCATATGATACATTGATAGTTGGGTGCAATAATCACATGAGCTCCAACAAGAATTTCTTCTCAAACATGCAAGCACCATCAACCAAAGGACATGTGGAGATAGGTGATGATACTCCCCATGCTATCACACACTTAGGTTATGTTATAATGGCTGGTTATCACAAGGTTAAGTGCTTGAAGGATTTTTTTTCATGTTCCCACAATCACAAAGAATCTTGTTTCTGTGAATCAAATGGTTGAGAGAGTATTGTAGGTCAAAGTCAACTAGAAGAGATGCTTTGTGGAGATACCCTAAGGGAGGGTACAAATTGGTAGCCAAAGGTAGGAAGGAAGGCAAGGTATTCACAATGGATGTGAAGCCAAATTTCAATCACACTACGTACTTCACATATGGAAGCAAAAAGGTAACAAAATTAGACCTATGTCACAAAAGGTATGGACATATCAATACTCAGAGACTGGAAAAGAAGAGGTTAGTGTGAGGGTTACCAAATATTTATAATCAAAATCTTAAGAACTTGTCTGAAGCTTGTCAATTGGATAATCAAACAAGATTACCTTTTAAGAAGAGAATTATGTGAGCTATCATCCACTTGACCTAATTCATACACATATTTTGGGGGCCAACAAAACAAAACTCAATTGGAGGTAATATATACTTTGTAACTTTCATTGATGATTGTACAATGATGACTTGGTTCTATGGCATGAAGCATAATTCATGTCTTTTATTATTTCAAGAAGTTCAAGGTTATTGAAGAGAAGGAATGTGATAGTTATATCAAATGGTTAAGGTCATATGGAGGTGGAGAAAAGTGCTTTTCTCATGAACATAGCATTGGACTCAATCAAGCTTACAAAGTTCAAAGGAGGCACTGGAATGATGGAGCTAGGTTGAAGAGTTGAAGGTTGAAGCTTGATGGGGAATGTTAAGAATCAAGCTCCAACCTTAGGAGAACCCTTTGAATGAATGAAACTTTGAGCAATGTGAGGAAAGAAATTAAAAAAACAATACTTGTACTCAAATTTGAATTTGACACTCAATTAGCCACATATCACACTAGGTGTGAAAAGCCTACAATTTAGGAAAAGTAGTCCTGATCATTTAGGGAATCTTTTCAAAGTCTTATATACACACAATGTACTTGGAATATTTTTAGATCAGGTGTGTATTATCTCTCATAAGATATGAATAAGCTAGTAGATCACTTGCTAAACAAGCTTCTTGCTTGCTTGAGGATTTTCATTAGACTTTGAGTTTCCATATCTCTCTCAAAGACTTATGTGTATAGGATCTAGTTATCTCTAAGTGAGGAAGAGAGCTTCCTGATGGAGAGTGTTAATCTCCAAAAGAACAAGCTATCCTTGATGTTAGACCACCTTTATATCAAGAATAACTTTAAACTCCAACCAATTTTGGAAGACAAGCACCAAATTATCAAGAAATTAGCTAACTGTGAAGAAAGTCATTTCTCAAAAAAGTCTGCTGCACCTTAATCACTCATTGACTAATCATTCGTGTAAAGTTTTTGATAAAACTTTGTAGAATGTTTTGCCTAGTGATTGCGCACCTCCTACAAGTTAAAACACTTCAAAAGCTTGAGTAGATTATGAGAAATGATTCAAACAATCTACCTATGTCTGAAACTGTCTCTCTGTATAGTCGACTTTGACACCTGCAACTTCTAAGACATGGTTCTCTAAAACTAGAACCCGTTTAAGCAAATGCTTTTAGCCATAAATGGCTTACCTCTAGACTTAGATTTTGAGTCCTCACTCATGCAAAACTTTAATCTGTGCAGTGAGAAATGATCAAATCATTGACCATCAAAAATGCTCCTGTTTCAGAAAACTGTGAACACCATTTTACATATGAATGTTCCTACTCATAATTCTCACAGCCTATTTACAATTAGGCTCTCAAACTTTAACCATAGAATCATTAACTATGGACTTAGACATCTACAAAAGGAGTCTTGAAATGATCAAGCACAGAAGGAGAATGCACAGAAACATCGGGTGCAACTTCTCTTCATTTCTGACAAAAATTACATCTGGATGAGAGAGCTATTCTAACCTCTTCATAAGTGTCTAATGACATCTAACTTTTCTCAATTCTCATGCTCTAAATTTTCTCTCATAATTGTCCCGAAATTTTCCAAGTATATATATAGACAAAAATTTACAAGCTTATGACTACTCAAAGCTATAAGTGAACTATCTCTGACATAATGTACATATGTGTACACATCTTCCAAATTCTGAATGTGTCCTTCTTTCATGCTTCACAACTTGTTCTCTTCTTAAATCCTTGACTTCATTTCCATGTCAAAACATCAATTGGTGATTGTCCTGCACCAACAGCTCCCCCTCAATCATCAATTGAGGTTTTCTCTATCTTCTTTATGCCTGCCATGTCTTTGAATTTCTGTAGCTTTGGTCCATCCAAGCTTTCTTAATGTAACTCAACACTCTTTGACCTGCAATCCAATGTTCTTTCCTAGGACAATGCATGAATTGAGACAAAACTCCAACTGCATATGATAAATCAGGCCTAGTTAATGTAGCATAGATAAGACTACCAACCAAACTCTGATATAGCTTCATATCCTTGAATTCTTCTCCACCATATCTGCTCAATTTGTGATTCACCTCCATTGGAGTAGGTGCTACCCTGCAATCATTCATTTTAAACTTGATTAACAAGTCTCTCAAATACCTTTCTTGAGTCACATACACTCCATGTTGAGTCTATGAAATCTCCATGCCCAAGAAATATGACAAGTCTCCCAAATCAGTGATTTTGAACTCTTTCTCCATTTGCTTCTTTAGGCTTTGAATGCCTTTCTCATCTGTACCTGTAAGAATTATATCATCAACATATATGCACATGTAAATGAACCCATCATCACTTGCTTTAACAAGCAAGGTACTATCTGCCTTAGATACTTGAAATCCAAGTTCTTTCAAGAACTTCACGTCTATAATTCCATGCCCTTGGGGCCTGCTTCAACCCATACAAAGCTCTCTTGAGCTTACATACATGATCTGGATACCTTCTATCTCTGAATCCTTGAGGTTGCTCCATGAAAACATCATCTGAAATGTAACCATTTAAAAAAGCATTCTTCACATCTAATTGACATAATTTCCAACCTTTACATGCAGCAATAGCTATGAGTGTTCTGATGGTTGTCATGTTTGCCACATGACTATAGGTCTCATCATAGTCAATACCATATGTTTGAGCAAACCCTTTCACAACAAGTCTAGCTTTATACCTACACACACTTCCATCTGCAAACCTCTTAGCCTTGTAGACCCATTTGCATCCAATGATCTTCTGACTATTTGGTTTAGGAACCAAATCCCATGTTTGATTCTCCATTAATGCATCATATTCTTCCTGCATAGCTTTCTCCCAATTTCCCTTACCTTTTGCCTCTTCATATGTGGAAGGGTCTTCATCTGCCTTTATCATGTAAGCATAATCTTTGGTAGCCAAAAAAGAAGTATCATAACTATACCTTGTAGGTTGCCACTTGTGTCTTGATGACCTTCTGAGTTCTCCACTCCTTGAAGTTTTTGGTTCTTCACACTCAGGATCAAATCTTGGCATTTCTTCAACTTCAACCTGCACTTCATTATTCTCCTCTTCATCAAATATTTGAACCTTTGATTTACCTTTCTTTTGACTCACAACTTCTTCATCACCTGTATTAATATTGATTGTACCTGCATACCAAATACCTTGCTCATCAAATGTAACATCTTTTGATACAAGAAATTGTTTTGTGGATGGACTCCACAACCTATATCCCATCTGCTTATCATCATAACCAATGAATACATACTTTTCAGCTTTAGGTTCTAACTTGTGTCTTAATTGTGATGGCACATATGCATATGCCAAACATCCAAATACTTTGCAATGATCCAAGGTAGGTCTCTTACCCCACCATGCCTCATATGGTGTCATACCCTGCAAAGCTTTACATTGCCTATTGACCAAATAAGTAGCTGTATTTACAGCCTCAGCCCACAAATAATTTGGGCAATTTTTCTCCTTCATCATTGACCTTGCAAACTCAACAAGAGTTCTATTTCTTCTCTTTGCTACACCATTTTGTTGAGGAGAGTACCTTAGTCTCTTCAATTTATGACCTGTAATTCTTTCTGCATACACATGATAATGTTTGAATGTATTGAATACTTCTGACTTATCTTTGATCACATAGATAGTGATCCATCTGGTAGCATCATCAACATAAATCACATAGTACCTTGAACCATTGATACTGAAATCCTTTGATGGTCCCCACACATTTGTGTGTATCAACTCAAGCTTCTCTGAATACATGAAACCATGCTTGGAGTAAGATTGCTTATGAGCATTACCTAATTGACATGCCTCACATCTGTATGTCATATGTTGACCTGCAACATTAGGCAATCCAAGCACTTAACCATTGTTAATCATATCTTTGATACCTCTTTCATTGAAGTGTTCAAGCCTCTTGTGCCAAAGATCTAACTCAGAGATCTTATGTCCTCCATAAGTGAACAAGGCATGACCAACATTACCTTGAATCTTCAATGTGAACAACCTTCCTTCTTTCTTCCCTGAAACAATTTGTTTATACCCATTGCTAGGGTCTTCCACAAACACTCCTTCATTAGTGAATCTAACTTCATAACCTTTTTCAACAATTTGTCCTACACTTATCAGATTCTTAGGAATTGTGGGAACATACAAGACCTTACTCAAGAGAGTACTTCGATCCTTGGCCTTCACTGATCCACTTGACTTCACATTATGCTTTGTATTGTCACCTGTTTGAACGACATGATTAGATACCTTATTTTCCAAATTAGTCATCAATGCTATGTTACCACTCAGGTGATTGCTACACCCTGAGTCAATGTAGAAGACTCTTTGGTCTTCACTTTGCCTTTCACAAGTTGCATTCATTATCAATGTTGAATCCTCCTTCTGATCTGAAGCATAATTATAGTAGGTATTATTGTATTGTTGACTTTGGAATCCTCTACCTGCATTTCTTCCAAAGTAACCCCTACTACCTCTTCCTCTGAAGTTACCCCTTTGATTTTTGCCACCTCTTCCTCTTGAATTAAAGTTCTGATTATATCCACCATTACTCTGAGTATTATGCCAACAATCATTAGCTAAGTGATTTGTCTTACCACAAATCCAGCAAGCTTTGACTCCATCTTTATTATTCCTGCCTCTTCCTCTATCTTTGCCACCTCCACTCCCTCTTAGGAAGTTGGCTTGACTAGTTGTGCCTTCATCTTCATTTGCTTTTTGTTTTCCTTTGCTATTTTTCTTCTTATCCTTTGAGTACATTGCATGACCTATACTCTTGTCACCTTCACCTTTGACATCCTGCTCAAAGGTTAACATATGTCCTAGCAATTGATTTAAGTCAGGAGTAAAATGATCAAGTGATAATTCAGTAGATAGAATGAATGGCTTCCATTTGTCATCACCTCTCAAACCTGTGAGGATTTGCCTTACCAATTTATCCTCCTCAATGTCTTCATCAACAACTCCTAATGCATCTGCAATGTCCTTCATTCTGGTTACATAATCTGAGATGGATTGAGAGGCCTTCTTCTTGAATGTAGTAAATTCTGCCCACAAGGATGCCTTCCTAGACTTTGTGGTATTTTGGAAATGCTCCTCCAAAGCATTCCATATATCACTTGCACTTTCAAGACCTCTAATGTGAGGTAGCAAGTAATCATTGACTTCCATATAGATAATGCTCCTAGCTTGAGCATCTCTCTTCATCCAATTCTTTAAATCTGATAATTCCTCCCTAGTTGGAACACTAGGATCTCTGAATTGAGGCTTTTCTTCTTCACCTGTAATATAACCTATCAAGTCTTTGCTCATTAGATGAGCTTCCATCCTCATTGACCATGCTAGATAGTTCTCTCTATCCAATTTCTCTATCTGAAGAGAATCTCCCATCTTTTCTTCACCTGTATATTGAATTCTTCAATCTTTATAAAGTATAAGGTTACCTTTACTTCGAATGACACTCCTTTTGTCTTCCTTGGTGTCGTATGACCTCCTTCTCAAGCTTTGCCCTCAAGCTTTCACCTTTTGAACCTTCAGATGTTGAATTTTGTATGTCTGCAGCAGTCGGAGTCTTCCTTTCCTCAATTTTGATACTTCTTGCTCTGATACCACTGATGGAGAGTGTTAATCTCCAAAAGAACAAGCTATCCTTGATGTTAGACCACCTCTATATCAAGAATAACTTTAAACTCCAACCAATTTTGGAAGACAAGCACCAAATTATCAAGAAATTAGCTAACTGCCAAGAAAGTCATTTCTCAGAAAAGTCTGCTGCACCTTAATCACTCATTGACTAATCATTCGTGTAAAGTTTTTGATAAAACTTTGTAAAGTGTTTTGCCTAGTGATTCCGCACCTCTTCCAATTTAAAACACTTCAAAAGCTTGAGTAGATTGTGAGGAATGATTCAAACAATCTACCTATGTCTGAAAACTATCTCTCTATATAGTCGACTTTGACACCTGCAACTTCTAAGACATGGTTCTCTAAAACTAGAACCCGTTTAAGCAAATGCTCTTAGCCATAGATGGCTTACCTCTCGACTTAGATTTTGAGTCCTGACTCATGCAAAACTTTAATCTGTGCAGTGAGAAATGATCAAATCATTGACCATTGAAAATGCTCCTGTTTTAGAAAACTGTGAACACTCTTTTACATATGAATGTTCCTACTCATAATTCTCACAGCCTGTTTACAATTAGGCTCTCAAACTTTAACCATAGACTCATCAACTATGGACTTAGACATCTACAAAAGGATTCTTGAAATGATCAAGCACAGAAGGAGAATGCATAGAAACATCAGGCGCAACTTCTCTTCATTTCTGACAAAAATTACATCTGGATGAGAGAGCTATTCTAACTTCTTCATAAGTGTCTAATGACATCTAACTTTTCTCAATTCTCATGCTCTACATTTTTTCTCATACTTGTCCCAACATTTTCCAAGTATATATATAGACAAAAATTTACAAGCTTATGACTACTCAAAGCTATAAGTGAACTATCTCTGACATAATGTACATATGTGTACACATCTTCCAAATTCTGAATGTGTCCTTCTTTCATGCTTCACAACTTGTTCTCTTCTCAAATCCTTGACTTCATTTCCATGTCAAAACATCAATTGGTGATTGTCCTGCACCAACACTTCCTTATCATTTTATATCCATTTGTTGTAGTCTTTAGTTTTTTAGAAATTTACTATTGTCTTCTTAATTTTCCTCAAAGCTTAAGTCTAAACTCTGCATATTCTAAGAGAAATTGATTCTAGAGTGAAAAGGTGTATCTATATGCATGCCTAGTGAAGGTGAAAAATAATTTATCTTGGATGTTTTGATTCTCAAAGTAAGAGCAAGCATTTCAAGTGTGATAACTTGAATTAGGAAGGTTGCATAGTCCAGTTTGAGTGTACAAAACCTCTTGGGTCAGAGACTCATCATTTTGAAGGAGCAGACATATCTATAAGCATACATGTGAGCCCATCTATGCTTCAAGGCTGCATAGGGAAGTGTAGCTCAGTGATGAGTAGCACCTCCTTTAATGTCAATCTGGGAAGACATGAGGATGGTATGAAGACCTCGAGCAAGTGAAGGCACAAATGTGTGAGTGAGAAGCACACTAACATGCACACACATACACACACACGTGCACGCACGGCAAGAACAAAGAGAGTAAGACAATGGAATCACTTCTATTGCAACCAAGTTCTCATACAAGCTCAAAACTACAAGAAGCTCTCCAAAAAATGAGCTCTCTAGCTCTATTTATAGTTTTTGATTAGCTTTGGCCCTGTCCAGACCTAGTGTTCGGCCTAGTTAAAAATTAGGTTCTAGGGCTTATTTGAGGGCTCAAACGAGGTCTAAAAAATACGAAAATCGGTAGGCAACTACTTCTAAGGCTCCTCAAGCTCAAGGACTCCTCGGCTTGTACAAAATGGAGCTACAAAAAGGTGAAAATGGTATTTACAGGGGTTTTTAGTGATGAGAATCACTTTTAAATGGTGTAAGGGTTTTGAAAAAAATAAAGGGTTGCCTTAGTGCTAGATCTGGTTGTATGCTCGTACTTGCCTCTTCTCGTATACTGCCAACACTCTCCCCCCCCTAGCGTCTGTCGCCTCTGACAGACCTTTGATCTGCGGTTTGGTCAATATAGTCCTGGAGAATGTCAGCTGCCACATCATGTTCTTTGATTCGCAGCCCTCGGATCAGGTCTCTCTGAAGGGTATCCCAATTGACTGCACCCGGTATGTCCGGTTGTGGCGTTGTGTAGAGTTCTGAGTGCATCGTTTGTTCGCACGCAAAGAGGTATAACAAATGGGTGGGCCTTGGCGCGAACACCTCTGAGTGTGCTTCCCAGAACCCTGTGGTGAACATATCATTGAAAGTTTGCTTATAGCAGGCAGGGAGATATCTGATGCGTGCGTGCCATGCATAAGCAACGCGTATGCTCGGGGTGGTGCTCATATCATATAGCAGGTCATAATTACCATTAACAAACCCGGGAATCGGAGGCTGAATATGGCATACATCGCGGAAAGTTTTGAGCACAACCTGCATCATATCGAATATCTTGAGCATCATCTGGGCAGCTACATCTGGCATGGGGTGGAGGCGTGGCATCCAATGTCTGATGGTTGCTATCATGTATGATACTGTGGGGGTGCCGGTTGGGGGTGCAATGGCGGGGTAATTGAGCCATTCTCTATAGTTTACATTGTTCTGAACCTTGATGGCGAAGGCTTTCCATGATCTTCTTCTTTGTACTGGCCCATAACAAGGGTTATACTTCAAATGCATGGGAGCGTGATCCCATGTTCTAAGCATTTCCCGGTATGTTTCAAGTAATCTTTGCCTCCAAGTAGGTTGGAATATCGCCCCTTTTCTGGCTGCCTCTGGTATATCTTCTGGTTCGAACTGGGTGGCGAAAGTAGGGCACTTGTTGGTGACTCTTTTGATCTCTACGTTGTAGTCGGCCAACAATACAAAATATGGTTTATATTGTAATTCTGAGCTCGTGATGAGTCGTCTAGAAGCAAGGTGCCTGAAATACTCAGATTGAAGTATGGTTTCCTCAATGGCCTTCATTGCTAGCATCTGAGTGGAGACACGTTCCTGATGAGTTTTCCCCATTTCTTCTACTTGTTTCATCCAGGCTGATGGGGGTTCCTCATAGGTATCTTGCCCTTCCGCCGTGATTCGTCCTCCTGGAAGTGGTTGAGGCTCATAGTTCTCTTCAAATGCTTCCTCCACTGGAATAATAACTGCTTCTTCTTCTATGGGTTGCTCAGGTGGGGAAGGAGGTCGCTCATATTGTAACAACTTGATTTTCAACTCTGCAATCTGTTGCCGTAGCTCAAGTACCTCACTGCTCGTTAAAGGTTCAGGTTCTGGCAAAGTAGCGGCATCGACCGTCTCTTTAGGTGTGGGTGGGTGTGTTGTCGGTACTTTGGATCCTTGTAATTCCTTTATCTGATCTGCCAACTGATCATGGGCTTCCAAGAGGGTTGCATAACGTTCTAAAATATGTTGAATATGCTCTGAGAGGACAGCTTGGAATTTTGCAGGGTCTATAGGTGCTCTCGGGGTGTTTTCCATGGCCGCTTCTAGGTTCTCTTGGTTTTGTTGTTGTAGCCTTCGGTTCTCTTCTTGAGCCGCTGCTAGATGACGACGTAGTAGGGCCATGTTGCGTTGAAGTCTCGCATTGCGGCCCATTTGTTCTCTGAGTTGTTCGTCCATAGCTTTGCCTGTCTCTGCATACTTAGCTTTAAGTTGTGTCTTTGATTGTTGGAGGTCAGTCACCTGGTGTTGTAGTGCTGTATTACCTAGTTCCAAGGCATCGACTCGTGCCTGGAGTTGAGCCGAGAGATTGTACAGCTCTGTGTTATTTTCTTCTAATAGCTTATACTCTTGCTTAAGCTGAGTGGCCGCTTCAACCATGGTGTCTAGTGCATTACTAAATGATGTGGATGCATGGGTAGAGGTGGAACATGCAAAGGGTCGGGAAATGGGGAAGGGAAAAGTGGATGATGTGCCTATGAGTGAAGTGAGATGTGATGATGGTGGAACAGACGTGGCGGTGGGTGCTCCTGTGGATGGTGAAATATCCATGGGATCGGATGTGATAGTGTGTGAAGTGTGAATTGTGAATACGGGAACGGTAGGTGGTGTGTTAGTCGTGGCAGTGAATGTGGGGGAGTGGGGTTGGGGAAGGGACTTTTTATTATAATTCTCAACTTGTTGGAGTATATTTACAAGGTTAGTCCAGAATGATGGTTGGGTGATTTGGGTTGATTCTGAGGGGGTTAACAGGGGTACAGTGGGTAGGGGTTGGGAGGAAGGAACTATGTGGGTGAATGGAAAAGGTTGGGATAAGGTTTGGCTAGTGGCAAGTGGTTGTCCCAGGGCGGGGAGATAAGAGGGGTGACCTATTATGGTTTGATCGGTGGCAGGATGACCTGTGTGGGGTTCAAAAATTTGGGCAGGTGGCTGTGGGTAAAGGGAAGGCTGTAGAAAAGGAGGTGTGTACATTGGTTTCACCATGGGTGGATATCGGTTGTTCGGAAAGACTCGTGGAAAAGGGTTCTGAAGGCTGGCTGGGAGGTGATGGCGGAGGTGGTGAATGTGTATTTACATCTGGTTCGTCACTGGGACTAGGGCTAACCATTTGAACATCTTCTGTCATTGAAGTAGGCAATACGGTAGATACCTCCATTTGAATCATCTTTCCCCGCCGTGGCCTTGTATCTATCCTTCTTTGATCATAAGTAGGGTTCGCCTGATAGACCAATGTTCTCATGGCTTCCCCGATGCCACAGGTGTCCGCCAAAAGGTTCAACGATTCTACAAAATGTGGGTCGATGTTCTCCGATTGCAACATGTGGTTTACTAGGGCTCGATTCGCTTCTTCTGACATCTTGTGTCTCCTCTGCACCTGCTTGATTGTCCGGTATAGTCTTTTGAGTTGTGCGGTATAGGCAGGGCTTCCTCTTCACTGTCGTCTGGTTCATTTCTTTGTGCACCTTCCTGAACTTGTGTGTTTGGGTCATGATGATGTTGTGCCACCTCTTCCCCATGTACTCTGCTTGTCTCGCCCCGTGGCTGTTCTCTTTGGACTGATGCTCTCGGATCAACATTGTCAGGGGAACCTTCACTGTCTGATAGGTGGACCGTCTGCAGGAATCTTTCAAAATCAAAGTTTGGATCCTCTGTGAAGGTGGCCATAGATGCAAACTCTGCATCGGTAGGTAGTGGAGGGGCGGATGGAGCGGGTTGTACCATATCCCCAGCTTGAACTCCTTGAAGATGGATCGTGAAAGGTGCGACCTGAGCTTCTGGTCTGGGGGAAGCTTCGGTCGTGGCTTCGTGAGGGATCATTACCTGGGAGAGCGATCCACGCATTCGTTTTGCAGGCTGGCTCCCTGACTTCCGCCCTTTGAACAACTCCAGTTGTGCATATTTTAGGGCTCTGGCAACCGGCACATCATATGCAAGACATCGATAGATAATTCTTGTAAGCGCACAACAACCATGTAAAGTAGGCTTCCTCACTCCTCCCTTGCCTGCTTCATACACTTGGTCCAAGATCCATACAGGCATTTTAATGGGCAAGCTTCCAGTCTCTGCTAGATATAACCCATACCATATTTTCTTGTGTGGTTGGGTGAAGCGGTTTGAGCTGGAAATGCGAAGTCTTGTAGGCACATTCGCAGAGGTATGGCGATGTTAGGGGTGAGGGCACACATTTCCTTTAGCTTTTTGATTCTGTTGCTCTTCATTGAGTCTGGTATCAAGGGATCGCGATCCGACGGTACATGAGTGCCATACATTTGAAGGGCTTCCCTGATTAAGGTAATATTCAATTCAAACTTCCTCATTTCTTCCCGGTTTGATAAGGAGGCACCCAGAATGTGCCTGAATGATCTTTATCACCTGTCGGCTTCAGTGTGGCAATTAGGTAGTAGCACCTGAGGAAATCGGGTTTAGGCAGAGCTGCACTAAAATAAGTTTTTAATCCTGCTTTTTGCCAGATATCTTGAAGTGGAGCTGCATTCTGTAAGGTTTCGAATTCTCTTGAAAAGAACTGGAAGGTCCACCACACTCCTCCACACTCCATCTTGGACTCCCATATATGATCTGCGTCTCCCCAGTCTCTTGGCATCTCATTGAACCAATGAGAGTGCCCTTTTACTCTTTCGGTTAGGCCATTTGGTGGATCTGGAATAGGAATTCTCCGCACGTTCACGAACTCTTCAGGCCGAGCTGTTGGTGGGACCTCCACCGGCATGGCATCCCAATTGATTTGAGCACCAGAGCCTACCTGAGAGCTTGTGCCTGCTGCTGGTGCCATGGGAATCGGGTGCTTATCTGCTAGAAGAAGAAAGGCACATTAGTGTTGCATAGGAAACAGGATGTAATGGTGTTCCCTTCACAATACTAACATGACAATCCCGAAGGTTAGTGGTTAGAGATGAAGTGCTTGTGATAGGTGTGAGTGGTGATTAGAGGTCAGTATCATCCTAGATGCCTACTTTGGTTATGCAGTGGACTCGAAATGCACCTATGTCAGAGTGGATGGATTTACAAAAATTGGGTCAGGGGGTTTGATACATGGTTTAGGTCTCCAAACTTTGATAGGGGATTCGTAGCGCTTAGAGCTAAAGACAGGCAACGGTTTATGAACTAGGTTGTGATGGATTTGGGACCTTTTGGGTACCCATTTCCAGACATTCCTCGATGTGACTGAGTGTGGGTCAGAGTGGTATTTAGGTAGAGTTCCTGCGTTGTTAGTCAAGAGGACTTGAGAGTGTGGAATTATGCCAGTAACTAGAGTTGGAACTATTTGGGCTCGTAAACAGGCCTTGGGCACCCATATGTGTCTAGCATTGGGGCTAGCCTTCCTTGACCGCTTAGGGACCCAAATAGATGTGGTGTGCCTAGGAGGTTTCCTAGGGTACTCCTTCACTTGTGTCCGTGATGGTGTGGCTGGTTTGTTGTCTCCTCGAGAGTCTGCTATTAGAGTTGTGGGTTTTCCATCCTTGCGTATCCACATCTGCTTCGCGCCACGAGGTGCTTCGTGTTGCACGGGTTGGCGCTCCTGCTTCTTGATCAATGGCCTCCTTCGTGTTGTATAGTGTTTGGTCTTCATGTTTAGAATCTCCTTTGACCCCGCTGCGAACTCCTCATTGACTCCTGTACCTTTGGTAAGATTGACAAACCTCTGCACCATAGAAGTTTGGACAAGAAGAGCAACATTATCTTTATGTGGATTCCTGGAGGGACCAGGAGTTGGTGCCTGTTCTATTGGTTTGAGTGCTTGATTTTCTAATTCAATTGTTAGACGGCTTTGGCCTACCCAAGCCTGAAGAAGTCCACTTCTTAGGTTGAGGTTGACTGCGTGATCATAGATCCAGTCTTGGCCTAAGACAAGAGGTTTGGTCAGATCCTCGTCTTCACACACTAGCACTTTTGCTGGCATGAGGACCTCTTGTATGTAGAGGGGAAGATCCACCTCTCCCATGCAAGGGGTTTCAACACCTCCTAATCATATCAGATATGCTTCTAGGGGTTTTACCTCCAATTGCAGCTGTTGACAATAAGAAAGCCGAACTGCACTTGTGGCTGCTCCTGAATCAATTAAAGCTCTCACGCTTGTTGTGCTGTCTCTTTGTCCTATTTCTAGGGTCACAAAAGGTCGTCGATCCACTATCTTATGTCAATACTGGTACCAATGGCTTAGCCCACTGCGGTACCACTTCCAAATTAAACAAGTAAGCATCAAGAAGGTCATCTGACACTCCTTGTGGGGCTTCTCCTGATGTGAGCCTTGAGAGATGATCTCCTCTTAGGTGAGTTCTGCCTTTTCTCACTACTACCTCAAAGTCATACTCAATTAGTAAGAGAAACCATCTTACTAATCTGCCTGTATTACATGGCTTGTTTACCAGGTACAGTAGAGCTTGGTGATCAGTAAAAAATTTGAACTTATTTGCAAGCAAATAATGTCTAAACTTTTTAACTGCATATACCATGCTTAATCCTTCTCTCTCAGTAGTGGTGTAATTTCGTTCAGCTGCATTCAATTGTCTACTGGCATAGGCAATTGGGAGATCCATATTACCTTCACCAGTAGGTTGTGCGAGTACACATCCAATAGCGTAATTGGATGCATCCACATGAACATGGAATGGCCTGTTCCAATCTGGTGTGGTCAAGATTGGTGCTGAACATAATCTTCGTTTAAGCTCCTGGAAGGAATTCTCACATTCATCAGTCCACTCAAAGTTAGTCAGAAGTCCGTACATGGGCTTTGCAATGACAGCATACATGTGAATGAACCGGCGGTAGTAACCACAGTGCCCCATGAAAGCTTGTACTTCCTTGACATTCCTTGGCCTAGGTAGCTCTGCTATGGCTCTCACTTTCTCTTCATCAGTGGATATGCCATTCTTTGACACTATGTGTCCTAGAATCTTGCCTTGCTTGACCATAAAGACGCACTTTTCTGGGTTCAGGCAGACTTGATATTCTCTACATTTGTCAAAGATTGCCTTATGTTGGAATGAGCACAAAGATCATCAACATAGACTTCTAAGTTCTTCCTCAGGAACTCCTTAAATACATGGCACATCAGCCTTTGGAAGGTTGCGGGAGCATTGGTCAGCCCGAATGGCATTACCCTAAAAGCGAATATGCCCCACTCCGTGGCAAAAGCCGTCTTATGTTGATCCTCTGGAGCAATGGCTACTTGATTGTAGCTCGAAAACCCATCTAGGAAGCTGTACACTTCCTTGCCTGCTACCCTTTCTAATAGATGCTCAGTGATAGGAAGCGGGTAATTATCCCTGATCGTGGCTGCATTAACCTTCTTCAAGTTAATGCATACTCGTAATTTGCTGTTCTTCTTGGGCACCACCACAATGGGGGATACCCATTCAGTGTGCTCAATTTCATAGATAAATCCAGCTTCAACTAGTCTATCTATCTCCTCTTTGATCTTGGCAGCGTAATTATCATTGTATGTATATGGCTTTTGCTTAGAGGGTTTGGCATCTGAGGTCATGGGGATAGTGTGTGAGCATATGTCTGGATCCACACCCTTCAAATCCTTGTAACTCCAAGCGAACACATCTCTGTATTCTCTTAGCAAGGCTATTAACTCTTGTTCTTCCTCTTCTGTCAGGTCATGACCTATGTATGTGCATCTTTCTTCTCCTTCCTCGATGGCGACAACTATTTTCTTGGTAGTTTCCTTGCTATCATAGGCTTCTCCCGCTTGTGCCTTACGTTTAGGCATTCTTATCATGACCCTCCTATCATCTATCTCATATTTTTTAAAGTTTTCAGGGACCTCAAACAAGGATTCTTCTGCCTCCAGAGTGACTTCCTTCTTCTTTCTTTTCTTTCCTCCGCTTTTAGAAGCTACTTGTGTGGCTAACCTCACCTCATTTGTAAGCTCTTCGTGCCTCTGGGGTTGAAATTCTACTTCATAGAAGTATTCTTCATCTGATGCAAAAGGTGGGTCCATGATGATTGACTCTAGATCGGAGTCACTCGCATCCTCAAATGCATCAAGGATAGGTTCGCATTCTTCTAAAACTACATCTCCCATGATTGGCTCTATTGAAAAGACTGAAATGTCATAGCCATCCTCATAACAGTGAGGTGTCCACTGCTCTTCATTGATGGCTACATCCATTGTTACTAGGATTTCTGCCCAGTCATGGGGTTCAAATTCCTCATCACGAAAGACTACAGGTGCATAGGCTGGGTCTTGAATTGATCTACGTGTTTCTTTTGCACCTATCTCTCTGGCTTTTTCTCTTTTCTCTTCTTCTACTGCCACTTTGCACATCCATAAGTGGGTGTCTTCATGCATCCACGAGGATCCGGATCCTATGGAATGCACAGACTCAGTCTCATCTTTGGCTTTATGGATGGGATTCCATTGAATAGGTGGTACGTCTCTATGAGAGTAATCCTTAAGATTCACTTTGGTCGTAACACCTAAGTGTTGTAGGTATAAGGAGTTGGTTACCCAATCCTGTACCACTTGCAACTGTCACATAAAAGGTCGTCCCAAGATCATCTCATAGGCATGATTTTTGCTGAAGTCACATATAGCAAATGTATGCTCAAACTCGACACCACAGGTGGTGAGAGTTATTCTTTCTAGCAATCCTAAGGGTCTCTCAATATGACCATCGGCCATCTGCAATTTCATTCTCGTTGGCCTGAGTGCTGGCTTGCCCCAACGCTTCCATAGGGAAGTGGTGGCAATTGCAACTCCTGCACCTGAGTCCAAAATTGCCTTGGTGGTGTGCTCCTGGTAGGTAATGGGAAGATAGGTATTCCCTTCTTCACCTTCACACATATCTCCTATCTTATCCAAGGGTATCTCTGGCACCGTCCTATGTGATCCTACCTGGGAATGAGGTTTCACTATCGCTGGTACTTGTCTGGCGACATGTTCCCATAATTCAGGTCTAACCTTGAGTAGCTCTTCTAACTTGAGATTGCACTGCACTTTAGTGTTTTTCACTACCTCTGTGTTCCTAGGTAAGACTGAGTCCTCATTTCGTACCATGACCGTGGGTGCTCTCATACAAGTAGACTTAGCCTCCCATGGGCCTGTGAAGTGGGGTAATTCTTGTAGAGAGCTAGACTCAAAGTCTAGTCTTTCCTAAGAGTGGGTGCTCTCCTGCTCTCCATAAATGGAAGGAAGGTCTTGTGGGAATTGATCGTGTGTGTCATCCACCAGCTCAATGGGAGGAGGAACTTCACTCTCTTTAGCCCATTTCTCTTCTTGAATCTCTCGCAAGAGTTCTGGTGTGTATTGATTCATAGAAGAAGAGGTGTCTGGCTCCGTAGAGTTAGGCACGTAGGCCTCAGGCACATAGGCTTTCTGGGTAGGAAGACCTGCTCTTTCACTAGCCTTGTCATGGTGTTGAGGGGCGAGTCCCTTTTGTGATTGTGCCATTAGATTCTCTATTCTTTCTAGGGAGGGGGGGTTGTCTGGTTCAGTGGAATTGGGCACATAAGCTTTCGATGGGGGATGGGTCATGTTTTTGCTTGCTTTATCTCTTTCTTGATTTTTTTCTTCCTTGGCAGATCTTGCAATTATGCCCTCTAACTTCTCTAGAAGTCCATCCAAGTGTAATTGTGTCTTGGCTGAGCCCGAGTAATTGAAAAGGCGACTGGCTTCAAACATAGTCTGAGCCAATGCGACCCTTTTCGCGCAAAGCTTGGTTCTTTCTATCTCTAGGTCAGCTCTAGGGTAGCACTTGTCATGATCCGTTACATTTGGCCCTTCTTGGATTCTGGCCTGATATGCTTTAAGCATCATGTCTATGTCTTCAGGAGTGGGATCAGCTAATACTGATCCTACTCAGGGTGGTGGGTGGGTTACGTGGGGTGTATTAGAGGGTGGAGGGATGGAGAGTGATGGGGATGGTAGCGGTGGGAATGTGTGAGAGTGCGGTTGAGATGTGATCTCTATGATTTTTGCTTTGGTTTCTCTCAAGCTTTCTTCAAGTTCGCTCATCTTTTTTGCCCATTGCCTTTTCATTCTTTCACGACTATCCTTCCAGGCTCTAGTCCTCTTTTTGGTTATGCTCTCTGTTTCACTCACCTCGGGGCTCTTTTCCTGACCAACACCTTGGTTTTGTTGTAGTGCTTGGGCTCTGGTGATCACTTGCACAGGTGCAGTGGAAGTCACACTCCCTGTGGAGTCTACAACTAACCCAACAACATTGATAGGAGTGATTTTAGGCATGTTATTAGGGTTCTTTGGGCAATCTCGTAGGAGATGCTCTTTCCCGCAGTCTTGACAGAAACCCTGAATGGTTACTGGTTGAGGTTGTGTAGGGGCAGGCAGTGGACAATCATGTATAAGGTGATCTCCCTGACATCTGAAGCATGGTCCTCTAGGAAATGGGGGTCGTACCTGCCTAGGTTGAGGTCTAGAGTTGGGGTTTGTGTACATGACATTGACATACTCAGGCTCCCCACTATTTTCACTTGGGTCCTCATAATAGTATGACTCGTTATGCTCGGGTGACTGCATGTAGTAAGCCTGTGGGCTATCAATATGTGTGGAGTCAAAACTATGGTCACTTGGATCACTGTCCGATAGCAATGGGGTGACTGGGACTATGGCTCTGTTCGGATTTTCTTCAGCAGATGCATATTTCACTGGGATCACATTGGTTGGAGCAGGGGGTTGCTGCACTAGGACTGGTTGAGGTCTCTGCTACCCTTGATAAGGTGGCTGATAAGTTTGCTGTGGTCTGTTGTATTGTTGTGGTGGGTACTGATTCTGGTATCTACCCTGTTGTGGATATGGCTGAGGGTAATTTTGCCTAACAGTTTGTTTGTTATATGGGCAGTCGTGCAGTGTGGTTGGTGTACCTGCGCTCTATGGTGCAGTACTGGCTACTAGGATTCGCCTGGGGTTGGGCCATAATGGGACATACATTTGCCATATGGTCACCGCCACAAGTGTAACACCGCTTAACTGGGGCAAATCTCGGAATTTGTTTGCTAGAGACACCTAGTTTTTGAGCTACCTTCTCTGCAAGTTCCTCAATGGATGTGGATTGACCAGATGTGAGGCTATTAGAGCTATCAGAATCCTTATAGATTTTTGATAGTTCTAATTCCTCACCTAGATTGTCCTCAATGTCTATGCACATGCGCTCGCACTCTTCTATCGTTCTGGGGTCCTTCAGATACACATATGACCTGAGCTTGGTGCTCAACAATCCATCTAAGAACAAGGCCACTTGTTTGGCTGATGTGGGTAACTCCGGCATCGGGCATCTCTCCAGGTACTGCCTAAATCTTCTTCCAGCTAGTCTGACCGTCTCTTGAGGTGTTTGTTTGAAGCTATGAATTAGTGAGGAAGTGTTGTGCCTGATTCCACTCTTAGAAAACTCAATGATAAATGCCTCTAAGAGCTGGTCTATGTTTCTGAAATGCCTCTCGTTTAGTGGTTGAAACCACGTAAGGGCAGTGTTCCTAAGGGTTAGACCAAAAACATTATATTGTGTGAATAGGTCCTCTACCTGTTCAGCTTTCAATACTTGCCGAAATTCTGCCACATGGTCATAAGGGTCTCCCGTGCCATCGAAATAATTCTTCATGGACTTCACCAGTTGAGTTGGTCGCAGGGTCCTAGTGTGTTCTCTCGACCTTGGCAAAGGAAAATCGTCAGCATTCCCTTGATTCCATGGGGTTCTATGTCTCTCAGGTTCCACTCTATTCCTTTCCATTCCCGTTCTTTCTCTTCCTAGGGAGTTGGCAAAACTTACCTCAGGTTTGTCTCTACTTCTATCTCTTTGAGCTCCATGAGCTTGGGAGGTCCCAGCTCCTTGGTGACCAAAGGACACATTAGACCTTGGTTGGGGAAAAACAAATTCACCCTTCCATGTGTAGGCATGTCTGCCATGCTCAGTGACCATGAAGATTCTCTCTGATGCATTGTCTAGGTAGGTTACTTGGCTTGGGCTATCAGGGTCTTTAAACTCATAGATTGTGAGGGCACTCACTTCCTGAGGTTGAGCAGATTTATATCTCCAAAAAGCCTCATCGGTTTCTCGGTTTAAAAGCAGATATATGCTTTTATTATCCTGTGGAATCCAGTCTGGAGTCATGATTCTGGTCAAGACAGATTTACCACGGGGGGTTCTTGGCTCTTTCTCTAAGTTCCCTTGCTCTATATCACCTATGTCAGTCTCAGCAATCACATTTCCAAACTCATCAGTTCTATTAGGAAGAGTTGTGACTACATATATAGTCCCCTCTTTATCTAGGTATGCTCCATTCTCAAACTTGACTACCGGGTGGTCTAATCCATGGGGTTGATCGGGGTTCTTAATCAGGACCACCGATCTTCTCAGGCCATCTTCATAGATGCGAGCACCTAGACGATTAGTCCTGATGTATTCCAGTTGAGTCTTGTATGGTCCTTCTGGCTTTTCTAGATAAGCCAACCCTGAACTACCTACTGGTCTCTCCATGTTATAGGACATCTCAGAATCACTTGTTTCTGATCTGGGAGTGTATGGGTAATCACTCAACTGCTGGGCCCAAGACCTAGCAGTGTGATTGACACTAGCTTCAGAAGATCTGAGGCTTTGTCTGTCTCGGCCTAAGTGTCTGCCTGATCTAAGGTTCATATGCCTGATTTATCTACCCCCTTGGACCCAAGCACACTGTCGTTGCAGGTTAATTTGCACCAATCACTTTGTTCTTTTGAGTTGAATATTATGTTTATGATCTTGTCTGAAATCGCGTCGTCAGGAGTACTTAAGTGAATTTCGCACTTGATAAGTGATCGACTCCAGTTTACCTTTTGTCCCTTAGGGTTTTCGCACTTAAGACCTACTTAATTCTTGCACTTGGTTGATTAATTCTCTTGGACTTGATTCGTGCCTAACGTTGCCCTAATTAATTACCACACCTAAGTCGTACTTAGCCTAGGCTAGGAATTGACAAAGGAGGGTTGAGAGATCTTCCAACCTCAATTAGCTGGTTGACCAGACTGCTACACAAGCCCAGGAAGCCTTCTCCCAAGCTTGGTACTCACCCTTGCTAGCTAGCTTTGGATTGCCTTGAGTGCACACAATGTTCCTGCAAAAGCTCACCAGCCAATATTGCTCTATTACCACAAGTAATTGAAAGACACACATCAATATTTTCAGTCCCCCCTGGAGTAACTCACTGTACCCCCTCAATCTTAGGACCATCTAGTCTCACCTAAAGGCCAACTTGAAAATACATGTTCTAAAACTCCACGTATGATTCTACAAAAAACCAGTCGAGGTCCACGTAGGATTTTCAACAAGCTTCCCAACGAGACCAAAATCTCATCAATCGGAGTTTGTATGGTGAAGTTATGACCCTTCAGGCACTTAGGGGTCCAAACAGGCTCTCAGGGTTCAGGAAATTCCTCCCTGGTTTCTAGGTCTTTTGCCCACTCCTAAGGCTCTTATATCCTCCCAATGTGTCCAAGATTAAACCCAAAGATACCTCAATAGCTATCCCAAGGGAAAAGCCTATGGGCATCCATTATTGTGAATGATCCTTGATGCAAAATCAATTATTGTGAATGATCCTAGATGCAAGATATGCAAGATATGCAAGATATGTGGGACTTAGGGGGTCCCATGGGCATTAGTCCCCTTCACTTGTACTTTCCTTTTCCTTTATTTAATACAAGTACGAGAGAGTAGGCTAAGGTCGAACTTCCTTTATTAAAAAAAAAAGATATGTGAAACTCCACGCCTTGGGAAACTAAGGAACCTTAAGGAATGGAATGAAAGAGAAGGGAAACGCCTAGATCATATCTTTATCCTTTTCGTGCACATAAGACATAATCAAGATTTGGATTCAAGCATGGTGTAGAAAATGCTAAAAAGGTTCTACCAAAAACGTACAAAGAATGATTCATCTCAATAATGGGATAATAATTTATAGGTAGGTTCTCTTCAATCCATATTTAATCTCCTTATAAAGGCAACGAATAAAACCCCTTAATTTATGGAAATTATCCAAGTTTTGGAGCTTGAGAACTATTTCTCTATAATGAAAAATGTATATGGAGATGGGATGTCTTCAAGAAGCACCCTATCTCACTCTTTCAAATTATGTTCGTCCTTGTTCTTCGGTAGGAACTCTTTTCGAAAGATCTCGTCAAATTGATTCCAAGTCTCAGGAGTCCTCTAATACTCTTTTAAAACCATTTGTCTTTTTCCCCTCATGAGAATTGAGGTGGATATATGTACTTCATGAAAGAAAGAATCATGGATCTTAAGGAAGTAATATGTTGAGGATTTGAGATCAAATCCCTAGCTTTAGTTCTAAGTGACACATTACTTTGGATGAGTAATGAAACATTTGGCGCTTTACTCATCATCGATCGATTCCTTGCTTGAATAGACGAGGATCCCATCTCGGTAGGAAGAGGTTGAGTTGGGCAAAGCATACCTAAGATTTGCTCCGTTTTTTCCATTCACTTCATTTATGGAAGTGTGTAGGGTTCCCATCTCATTTTGGATTTCCCTAACCATGTACATATGTGCTTGGATATCATTCATTTTTACATCCAACCTATTTATTAATCTCTTGTGCTTCTTGTTTACCCTTATCTTTTAGCCATTGTGTGTATTCCATTAACCCCTTCACTTGGCCTATAACCTACCTCTTGCCTAGATCAATCAATTAACATGCTACTAGCATTAAACAAATCCCCCTCCACTGAATACTTTGGAACAAGAAAGCAATGCAGTATCCATTTATAATTCAAAAAGAGAGAAATATATATTCCAAATAGAGTTCTTATTTTTCAAAGCTTTACTTCTTGTTGTAGGTCAACTTGGGCCTCCATTGGATGTGCCTTGACTCCACTAGTATGTGCATGATCTTTGTTGAAACACCACGAATTGATCTCCATGCATCAAGTTTCATAAAGTCCCAAGCTTCATTGAATATGGATGTGAAGAAAAGGTTACTTGAGGCCTTCTTTGCAGTATCTTTGACTAGCCTCCTTCATTAGAAAATGGTGAGAAAAACTCCTTGGAGGTAGCCCAATGGATGATCTCTCAATATCCAAAATTTTGGGTGATCTTGGGTTGAGAAGATATCCCAAAAATGCCTTTAGATTTTCCTTGTCACCCTTGGGCTCTCAAGATGTGCAAAGAAAATACTCTGGTAGAGAGAGAAGAGGAGAAAATAATTTCTTGGATGCTCCATTGAGGAATCTATTAATCCCACATATGATTGTCTCTTTAGGTGCTACAAGAGCGAAGCTCTTCTCCTCTCGCTCTCAACTTCAAGAGAAGCAAGAGAGAGCTCCTCTCTTTGTCAGTTGTTGTTGGCACTTTCCCAATCGTCAAGGATGTGGGCACTTGGGGGGATGCATGTCAATTGCCCGTAATGGTTGGTGGGGGGCTCTTATCTAGTGCCTTAAGGGGGTGGTTCCTATGGGCCCTCCTCAACTCCCCCAAAGGGCCTTTGGGCGCAACAATTTTGCAAAGCATCAAGAAAGGATAAACTCTTGCGAGCACGGCTTCCAAGATCACTAATCGGTGTTGATTTCTAGAATCGAAAGAAGTATGGTGTCCGCACAAGCTTCTAGAGAAAGTCTGAAGCAAAAATCATGTTGAAATAAACCATGGCTCTGTATTATTATAGTAAAGCTTCTAATCCTTGAAGTTAATGTCCACCTTGTGAGAGAGTATACATATCCTCCCTTCCAAGTAAACCCATATATATACCTCTGGACTAAGGGGCATAGCCTTGCGATGTGTTCAAGTCACATGGTGTTGGCAGTATACGAGAAGAGGCAAGTACGAGCATACAAGCAGATCTAGCACTAAGGCAACCCTTTATTTTTTTCAAAACCCTTACACCATTTAAAAGTGATTCTCATCACTAAAAACCCCTGTAAATACCATTTTCACCTTTTTGTAGCTCCATTTTGTACAAGCCGAGGAGTCCTTGAGCTTGAGGAGCCTTAGAAGTAGTTGCCTACCGATTTTCGTATTTTTTAGACCTCGTTTGAGCCCTCAAATAAGCCCTGGAACCTAATTTTTAACTAGGCCGGACACTAGGTCTGGACAGGGCCAAAGCTAGTCAAAAACTATAAATAGAGCTAGAGAGCTCATTTTTGGGGGCTAGCTTCTTGTAGTTTTGAGCTTGTGTGAGAACTTTGTTGCAATAGAAGTGATTCCATTGTCTTACTCTCTTTGTTCTTGCCGTGTGTGCGCGTGTGTGTATGTGTGTGCATGTTAGTGTGCTCTCACTCACACATTTGTGCCTTCACTTGCTCGAGGTCTTCATACCATCCTCATGTCTTCCCGGATTGACATTAAAGGAGGTGCTACTCATCACTGAGCTACACCAAATTTTGGCGCCGTTGCCGGGGATTCGAGCTTTGAGGACGAGCGTGTGATGGTAAGACGTAGAGAGGACGCGTTGGAATGGTAAGTAGTCGGTAAATTTCTGATTTTTCTCCATCTCCATCTCCATCTTCACCTCCTTCTCCATCTCCACCTCCACCTCCTTCTCCACTACATATTCCCTCTTCCTTGTCATTCCCCTCATTTGTTGTGTGCGAGTTTGAGAGAGAGCGAGCGTGTGTGTTCTTGTTTTGTGTGTTTTTGCATGTTTCTTGCAGGTTGCAGCTCCATCATCATCTCCAGCAAGCTCAGCAGGTACGGAATCTGTCTGCACAGTCCCCGAGGCGTCGAGCTCGAGCTATCGGGACACCCCGAAAACTTTGACTAATCGCGTTTCTGAGTGCACCACGACACTGCGCAGGCCTAGAGCTCCCAGGATCACTAGACAGAACAGAAAAATTCACCATATCCCGAGCTATCGCGACACCTCGAGGTATCGTGACACTCACGACCTATCGCGACACCTCACGAGCTATCGCGACACCTCACGAGCTATCGCGACACCTGGGAGTATTGCGACACTTCACGACCTATCGCGACACCTCACGAGCTATCGCGACACTTGGGAGTATCGCGACACCTCACGACCTATCGCGACACTTGGGAGTATCGCGACACCTCACGACCTATCGCGACACCTCACGACCTATCGCGACACCTCACGACCTATCGCAACACCTCATGACCTATCGCGACACCTCACGACCTATCGCGACACCTCACGACCTATCGCGACACCTCACGACCTATCACGACACCTCACGACCTATCGCGACACTTCACGACCTATCGCGACACTTGGGAGTATCGCGACACCTCACGAGCTATCGCGACACTCACGAGCTATCGCGACACTTGGGAGCTATCACGACACTTCGACCCGACCTATCGCGATACATGGGCTTAACGCATGAAAATTTAGAGTAATTTAATTGACTGAATTAAGGTATCCTTGGGCTTAATCTTGGACACATTGGGAGGATATGAGAGCCTTAGGAGTGGGCAAACGATCTAGAAACCAGGGAGGAATTTCCTGAACCCTGAGAGCCTGTTTGGACCCCTAAGTGCCTGAAGGGTCATAACTGCACCATACGAACTCCGATTGATGAGATTTTGGTCTCGTTGGGAAGCTTGTTGAAAATCCTACGTGGACCTCGACTGGTTTTTTGTAGAATCATACGTGCAGTTTTAGAACATGTATTTTCAAGTTGGCCTTTAGGTGAGACTAGGTGGTCCTAAGATTGAGGGGGTACAGTGAGTTACTCCAGGGGGGACTGAAAATATTGATGTGTGTCTTTCAAATACTTGTGGTAATAGAGCTATACTGACTGGTGAGCTTTTGCAGGAACATTGTGTGCACTCAAGGCAATCCAAAGCAAGCTAGCAAGGGTGAGTACCAAGCTTGGGAGAAGGCTTCTTGGGCTTGTGTAGCAGTCTGGTCAACCAGCTAATTGAGGTTGGAAGATCTCTCAACCCTCCTTTGTCAATTCCTAGCCTAGGCTAAGTACGACTTAGGTGTGGTAATTAATTAGGGCAACGTTAGGCACGAATCAAGTCCAAGAGTATTAATCAACCAAGTGCAAGAATTAAGTAGGTCTTAAGTGCGAAAACTCTAAGGGACAAAAGGTAAACTGGAGTCGATCACTTATCAAGTGCGGAAATTCACTTAAGTACTCCTGACGACGCGATTTCAGACAAGACCATAAACATAATATTCAACTCAAAAGAACAAAGTGATTGGTGCAAATTAACCTGCAACGAGAGTGTGCTTAGGTCCAAGGGGGTAGATTAATCAAGCATATGAACCTTAGATCAGGCAGACACTTAGGCCGAGATAGACAAAGCCTCAGATCTTCTGAAGCTAGTGTCAATCACACTGCCAGGTCTTGGGCCCAACAGTTGAGTGATTACCCATACACTCCCAGATCAGAAACAAGTGATTCTGAGATGTCCTATCACATGGAGAGACCAGTAGGTAGTTCAGGGTTGGCTTATCTAGAAAAGCCAGAAGGACCATACAAGACTCAACTGGAATACATTAGGACTAATCGTCTAGGTGCTCGCATCTATGAAGATGGCCTGAGAAGATCGGTGGTCCAGATTAAGAACCCCGATCAACCCCATGGATTAGACCACCCGGTAGTCAAGTTTGAGAATGGAGCATACCTAGATAAAGAGGGGACTATATATGTAGTCACCACTCTTCCTGATAGAACTGATGAGTTTGGAAATGTGATTGCTGAGATCGACATGGGTGATATAGAGCAAGGGAACTTAGAGAAAGAGCCAAGAACCCCCCGTGGTAAATCTGTCTTGACCAGAATCATGACTCCAGAGTGGATTCCACAGGATAATAAAAGCATATATCTGCTTTTAAACCAAGAAACCGATGAGGCTTTTTGGAGATATAAATCTGCTCAACCTCAAGAAGTGAGTGCCCTCACAATCTATGAGTTTAAAGACCCTGATAGCCCAGGCCAAGTAACCTACCTAGACAATGCATCAGAGAGAATCTTCATGGTCACTGAGCATGGGAGACATGCCTACACATGGAAGGGGGAATTTGTTTTTCCCCAACCAAGGTCTAATGTGTCCTTTGGTCACCAAGGAGCTGGGACCTCCCAAGCTCATGGAGCTCAAAGAGATAGAAGTAGAGACAAACCTGAGGTAAGTTTTGCCAACTCCCTGGGAAGAGAAAGAACGGGAACGGAAAGGAATAGAGTGGAACCTGAGAGACATAGAACCCCATGGAATCAAAGGAATGCTGACGATTTTCCTTTGCCAAGGCCGAGAGAACACACTAGGACCCTGCGACCAACTCAACTGGTGAAGTCCATGAATAATTATTTCGATGGTACGGGAGACCCTTATGACCATGTGGCAGAATTTCGGCAAGTATTGAAAGCTGAACAGGTAGAGGATCTATTCACACAATATAATGCTTTTGGTCTAACCCTTAGGAACACTGCCCTTACGTGGTTTCAACCACTAAACGAGAGGCATTTCAGAAACATAGACCAGCTCTTAGAGGCATTTATCATTGAGTTTTCTAACAGTGGAATCAGGCACAACACTTCCTCACTAATTCATAGCTTCAAACAAACACCTCAAGAGACAGTCAGACTAGCTAGAAGAAGGTTTAGGCAGTACCTGGAGAGATGCCCGATGCCGGAGTTACCCACACCAGCCAAACAAGTGGCCTTGTTCTTAGATGGATTGTTGAGCACCAAGCTCAGATCATATGTGTATTTGAAGGACCCCAGAACGATAGAAGAGTGCGTGCGCATGTGCATAGACATTGAGGACAATCTAGGTGAGGAATTAGAACTATCAAAAATCTATAAGGATTCTGATAGCTCTAGTAGCCTCACATCTGGTCAATCCACATCCATTGAGGAACTTGCAGAGAAGGTAGCTCAAAAACTAGGTGTCTCTAGCAAACAAATTCCGAGATTTGCCCCAGTTAAGCAGTGTTATACTTGTGGCGGTGACCATATGGCAAATGTATGTCCCATTATGGCCCAACCCAGGCGAATCCTAGTAGCCAGTACTGCACCATAGAGCGCAGGTACACCAACCACACTGCACAAGACTGCCCATATAACAAACAAACTGTTAGGCAAAATTACCCTCAGCCATATCCACAACAGGGTAGATACCAGAATCAGTACCCACCACAACAATACAACAGACCACAGCAAACTTATCAGCCACCTTATCAAGGGCAGCAGAGACCTCAACCAGTCCTAGTGCAACAACCCCCTGCTCCAACCAATGTGATCCCAGTGAAATATGCATCTGCTGAAGAAAATCTGAACAGAGCCATAGTCCCAGTCACCCCATTGCTATCAGACAGTGATCCAAGTGACCATAGTTTTGACTCCACACATATTGATAGCCCACAGGCTTACTACATGCAGTCACCCGAGCATAACGAGTCATACTATTATGAGGACCCAAGTGAAAATAGTGGGGAACCTGAGTATGCCAATGTCATGTACACAAACCCCAACTCTAGACCTCAACCTAGGCAGGTACGACCCCCATTTCCTAGAGGACCATGCTTCAGATGTCAGGGAGATCACCTTATACGTGATTGTCCACTGCCTGCCCCTACACAACCTCAACCAGTAACCATTCTGGGTTTCTGTCAAGACTGCGGGAAAGAGCATCGCCTACGAGATTGCCCAAAGAACCCTAATAACATGCCCAAAATCACTCCTATCAATGTTGTTGGGTTAGTTGTAGACTCCACAGGGAGTGTGACTTCCACTGCACCTGTGCAAGTGATCACAAGAGCCCAGGCACTACAACAAAACCAAGGTGTTGGTCAAGAAAAGAGCCCCGAGGTGAGTGAAACAGAGAGCATAACCAAAAAGAGGACTAGAGCCTGGAAGGATAGTCGTGAAAGAATGAAAAGGCAATGGGCAAAAAAGATGAGCGAACTTGAAGAAAGCTTGAGAGAAACCAAAGCAAAAATCGTAGAGATCACATCTCAACCGCACTCTCACACATTCCCACCGCTACCATCCCCATCACCCTCCATCCCTCCACCCTCTAATACACCCCATGTAACCCACCCACCACCCCGAGTAGGATCAGTATTAGCTGATCCCACTCCTGAAGACATAGACATGATGCTTAAAGCATATCAGGCCAGAATCCAAGAAGGGCCAAATGTAACGGATCATGACAAGTGCTACCCTAGAGCTGACCTAGAGATAGAAAGAACCAAGCTTTGTGCGAAAATGGTCGCATTGGCTCAGACTATGTTTGAAGCCAGTCGCCTTTTCAATTACTCGGGCTCAGCCAAGACACAATTACACTTGGATGGACTTCTAGAGAAGTTAGAGGGCATAATTGCAAGATCTGCCAAGGAAGAAAAAGATCAAGAAAGAGATAAAGCAAGCAAAAACATGACCCATCCCCCACCGAAAGCTTATGTGCCCAATTCCACTGAACCAGACAACCCCCCCTCCCTAGAAAGAATAGAGAATCTAATGGCACAATCACAAAAGGGACTCGCCCCTCAACACCATGACAAGGCTAGTGAAAGAGCAGGTCTTCCTACCCAGAAAGCCTATGTGCCTGAGGCCTACGTGCCTAACTCTACGGAGCCAGACACCTCTTCTTCTATGAATCAATACACACCAGAATTCTTGCGAGAGATTCAAGAAGAGAAATGGGCTAAAGAGAGTGAAGTTCCTCCTCCCATTGAGCTGGTGGATGACATACACGATCAATTCCTACAAGACCTTACTTCCATTTATGGAGAGCAGGAGAGTGCCCAATCTCAAGAAAGATTAGACTTCGAGTCTAATTCTTTACAAGAACTACCCCATTTCACAAGCCCATGGGAAGCAAAGTCCACCTGTATGAGAGCACCTACAGTCATGGTAAAAAATGAGGACTCAGTCTTACCTAGGAACACAGAGGTAGTGAAAAACACTAAAGTGCAGTGCAATCTCAAGTTAGAAGAGCTACTCAAGGTTAGACCTGAATTATGGAAACATGTCGCCAAACAAGTACCAGCGATAGTGAAACCTCATTCCCAGGTAGGATCACATAGGACAGTGCCAGAGATACCCTTGGATAAGATAGGAGATATGTGTGAAGGTGAAGAAGGGAACACCTATCTTCCCATTACCTACCAGGAGTACACCACCAAGGCAATTTTGGACTCAGGTGTAGGAGTTGCAATTGCTACAACTTCCCTATGGAAGCGATGGGGCAAGCCAGCACTCCGACCAACGAGAATGAAATTGCAGATGGCTGATGGTCATATTGAAAGGCCCTTAGGATTGCTAGAAGGAATAACTCTCACTACATGTGGGGTTGAGTTTGAGCATACTTTTGCTATATGCGACTTTAGCAAAAACCAAGCCTACGAGATGATTTTGGAAAGGCCATTTATGCGGCAATTGCAAGTAGTCCAGGATTGGGGAACCAATTCCTTGTATTTGCAACATCTAGGTGTTACAACCAAAGTCAATCTTAAGGATTACTCTCATAGAGACGTACCGCCTATTCAATGGAATCCCATCCATAGAGCCAAAGATGAGACTGAGTCTGTGCATTCCATAGAATCCGGATCCTCGTGGATGCATGAAGACACCCACTTATGGATGTGTAAGGTAGCAGTAGAAGAAGAGAAGAGAGAGAAAGCCAGAGAGGTAGGTGCAAAAGAAAACCATAGATCAATTCAAGACCCAGCCTATGCACCTGTAGTCTTTCCTGATGAGGAATTTGAACCCCATGGCTGGGCAGAAATCCTAGCAACAATGGATGTAGCCATCAATGAAGAGCAGTGGACACCTCATTGTGATGAGGATGGCTATGACATTTCAGTCTTTTCAATAGAGCCAATCATGGGAGATGCAGTTTTAGAAGAACGCGAACCTATCCTTGATGCATTTGAGGATGCGAGTGACTCCGATCTAGAGTCAATCATCATGGACCCACCTTTTGCATCAGATGAAGAATACTTCTATGAAGTAGAATTTCAACCCCAGAGGCACGGAGAGCTTACAAATGAGGTGAGGTTAGCCACACAAGTAGCTTCTAAAAGCGGAGGAAAGAAAAGAAAGAAGAAGGAAGTCACTCTGGAGGCAGAAGAATCCTTATTTGAGGTCCCAGAAAACTTTAAAAAATATGAGATAGACGATAGGAGGGTCATGATAAGAATGCCTAAACAGGAGGCACAATCAGGAGCGGCCTATGATAACAAAGAAACCACCAAAAAAATAGTGGTAGCCCTAGAAGAGGGAGAGGAGAGATGTACTTACATAGGACATGACCTGACGGAAGACGAAGAGCACGAATTGATAGCCTTGCTAAGAGAATACAGAGATGTATTCGCTTGGAGCTACAAGGATTTGAAGGGTGTTGACCCAGACATATGCTCACACACAATTCCATGACCTCAGATGCTAAACCCTCTAAGCAAAAGCCATACACATATAATGATAACTATGCTGCTAAGATCAAAGAAGAGATAGACCGCTTGGTGGAAGCCGGATTTATCTATGAAATTGAGCACACTGAATGGGTATCCCCCATTGTAGTGGTGCCCAAGAAGAACGGCAAATTACGAGTATGCATTAACTTGAAGAAGGTTAATGCAGCCACTATTAGAGATAGCTATCCGCTTCCTATCACTGAGCATCTATTAGAAAGGGTAGCAGGCAAGGAAGTGTACAGCTTCCTAGATGGGTTTTTGGGCTACAATCAAGTAGCCATTGCACCAGAAGATCAGCATAAAACGGCTTTTGCCACAGAGTGGGGTATATTCGCTTTTAGGGTAATGCCATTCGGGCTGACCAATGCTCCCGCAACCTTCCAAAGGCTGATGTGCCATGTATTTAAGGAGTTCTTGAGGAAGAACTTAGAAGTCTATGTTGATAATCTTTGTGCTCATTCCAACATAAGGCAAACCCATATTCCCGAACTCAGACAAATCTTTGACAAATGTAGAGAATATCAAGTCTGCCTGAACCCAGAAAAGTGCGTCTTTATGGTCAGGCAAGGCAAGATTCTAGGACACATAGTGTCAAAGAATGGCATATCCACTGATGAAGAGAAAGTGAGAGCCATAGCAGAGCTACCTAGGCCAAGGAATGTCAAGGAAGTACAAGCTTTCATGGGGCATTGTGGTTACTACCGCCGGTTCATTCACATGTATGCTGTCATTGCAAAGCCCATGTACGGACTTCTGACTAACTTTGAGTGGACTGATGAATGTGAGAATTCCTTCCAGGAGCTTAAACGAAGATTATGTTCAGCACCAATCTTGACCACACCAGATTGGAACAGGCCATTCCATGTTCATGTGGATGCATCCAATTACGCTATTGGATGTGTACTCGCACAACCTACTAGTGAAGGTGATATGGATCTCCGAATTGCCTATGCCAGTAGACAATTGAATGCAGCTGAACGAAATTACACCACTACTGAGAGAGAAGGCTTAGGCATGGTATATGCAGTTAAGAAATTTAGACATTATTTGCTTGCAAATAAGTTCAAATTTTTTACTGATCACCAAGCTCTACTGTACCTAGTAAACAAGCCATGTAATACAGGCAGATTAGTAAGATGGTTTCTCTTACTAATGGAGTATGACTTTGAGGTAGTAGTGAGAAAGGGCAGAACTCACCTAAGAGCAGATCATCTCTCAAGGCTCACATCAGGAGAATCCCCACAAGGAGTGTCAGATGACTTACCTGATGCTTACTTGTTTAACTTGGAAGTGGTGCCGCAGTGGGCTAAGCCATTAGTGCCAGTGTTAACCTACGGGCCTAACCACTCAGTAATGGCCACACAGGATAGAGAGGTAGTAAAAGCCCAAAAGTATCACATCATGGCAAGAAGTATGTACAAGCACACGGATCAAGGGATCTTGGCTTGTTGTGTGGAAGAGGACGAGCATGTGAAGTGGTTGCAATTAGCACATGTAGGTGCATTAGAGCAACACTACTCAAAACAACGAACCCTGCAAACATTGAGGAGATTTGGAGTGTACTGGCCAATGATGGAAGCAGAAGTCCATAGAATGTGCAAGGAATGCCCAATTTGTCGCACTAAGCCACCAGTGGAACATGCCACCCTTTATCGCGTGTCTCTAGTGCCAGATTGGAGCGAGCCACTAGTGGCATTTCTGAGGACGAAAACATTCCCTCAAGATATGACCCTGACGAGGCAAAGAAGTTTAGAACAAGAGGCCCTAGATTACTCACTCATTGGTGATAATCTATACAAGCGCGGAAAAGATGGTTACCTGAGATTATGTGTTCATGAGAATGAATATCTAAAGATCTTGGAAACTGCTCACCAGGGTGTAGCAGGAGGACACTTTGGTCCAGATAGGGTGATCAAAGCAATCCTATTTGCAGGATTTTGGTGGCCCACCTTTCACATGGACGCACATACCTATGTGAAGAGGTGTGAGATTTGTCAACGAACCCAGTATCCTATACGCAGAGATGAGATGCCACTGAAGCCTATGATGGGCGGACGTGCATTCTCTAAGTGGGGAATAGACTTTGTAGGTCCTATCAATCCCCCAGCTAAGGGTTCCCATGCTGAGTATATCATCGTTGCCACAGACTATCTAACCAAGTGGGTAGAGGTAAAAGCCACAACGAAGAACGACGCTCAGACAACTGCTAAATTCTTGTTTGAGAATGGTTTCACAAGATACGGGCTACCTATAGAGCTAGTTAGTGATAGAGGCACTCACTTCTTGAATGAAGTTATTGAAAATCTGCTCCAAGAATTCTTGGTAGTGCATAAGAAGTCTGCCCCCTATCACCCTCAAGCCAATGGGCAAGCCGAAAGCACCAATAAGATCCTATGCAATGTATTGACAAAATTAGTGAACAATAAACGCTCTGATTGGGACAAGCAGCTACACCATGCTGTTTGGGCATACCGAGTCGCCTACAAAATGGTACTCCAAGCCACCCCCTTTTAGATGGTATTTGGCCTAAACGCAGAGCTACCGTTGGACTTCTTAATACCTACATTGAAAGTAGCACAAGAGCACGAATGGACGGGTCATGAACTCTCCTCTAGACTTTTTGACCTTGAACGATTAGGAGAAACAAGACTGAGAGCAGCTGCAGGGATATATGCAGCTAAGAAGAGACAGAAGGCATACTTTGATGCCCATGTGAAGGATAAGGGCTTGAAAGCAGGAGATCTAGTTTTAGTCTACACATTGAAACAACACACAAGGAAGCTAGAAAAGAGAGGCTACGGACCTATGATCATCAATAGGATCTCCACGAGTGGAGCAGTACAACTAGCCACTTTAGAGGGTAAATGTTCTCCCAAACTATATTAGCGGATGCAGAGTCAAGTTGTATCAGGAACCCCTCACGGAGGACATGCTAAGTCGACTCAATACTGCTAAGCAACGTAAAGAGGAGGAAAAACGAATTCGAGAAGAGGCACAGGCAGAGGCCTTAGAGCGCATCAGACGAATGAAGTTGAGGAGACAAGGGAGGGATCAACCTATGACTGACACTCAAGAGTCTCCAGGCTATCACATGGCCATGTGTGAGGCTTCAGGTGAACGTACCCATAAGATAGTGGATCGACGACCTTTTGTGACCCTAGAAATAGGACAAAGAGACAACACAACAAGTGTGAGAGCTTTAATTGATTTAGGAGCAGCCACAAGTGCAGTTCGGCTTTCTTATTGCCAGCAGCTGCAATTGGAGGTAAAACCCCTAGAAGCATATCTGATAAGATTAGGAGGTGTTGAAACCCCTTGCATGGGAGAGGTGGATCTTCCCCTCTACATACAAGAGGTCCTCATGCCAGCAAAAGTGCTAGTGTGTGAAGACGAGTATCTGACCGAACCTCTTGTCTTAGGCCAAGACTGGATCTATGATCACGCAGTCAACCTCAACCTAAGAAGTGGACTTCTTCAGGCTTGGGTCGGCCAAAGCCGTCTGACGATTGAATTAGAAAATCAAGCACTCAAACCAATAGAACATGCACCAACTCCTGGTCCCTCCAGGAATCCACATAAAGATAATGTTGCTCTTCTTGTCCAAACTTCTATGGTGCAGAGGTTTGTCAATCTTACCAAAGGTACAGGAGTCAATGAGGAGTTTGCAGCGGGGTCAAAGGAGATTCTAAACATGAAGACCAAACACTATACAACACGAAGGAGGCCATTGATCAAGAAGCAGGAGCGCCAACCCGTGCAACACGGAGCACCTCGTGGCGCGAAGCAGATCTGGATACGCAAGGATGGAAAACCCACAACTCTAATAGCAGACTCTCGAGGAGACAACAAACCAGCCACACCATCACGGACACAAGTGAAGGAGTACCCTAGGAAACCTCCTAGGCACACCACATCTATTTGGGTCCCTAAGCGGTCAAGGAAGGCTAGCCCCAATGCTAGACACATATGGGTGCCCAAGGCCTGTTTACGAGCCCAAATAGTTCCAACTCTAGTTACTGGCATAATTCCACACTCTCAAGTCCTCTCGACTAACAACGCAGGAACTCTACCTAAATACCACTCTGACCCACACTCAGTCACATCGAGGAATGTCTGGAAATGGGTTCCCAAAAGGTCCCAAATCCATCACAACCTTGTTCATAAACCGTGGCCTGTCTTTAGCTCTAAGAGCTACGAATCCCCTATCAAAGTTTGGAGACCTAAACCATGTATCAAACCCCCTGACCCAATTTTTGTAAATCCATCCACTCTGACATAGGTGCATTCCGAGTCCACTGCATAACCAAAGTAGGCATCTAGTATGATACTGACCTCTAATCACCACTCACACCTATCACAAGCACTTCATCTCTGACCACTAACCTTTGGGATTGTCATGTTAGTATTGTGAAGGGAACACCATTACATCCTGTTTCCTATGCAACACTAATGTGCCTTTCTTCTTCTAGCAGATAAGCACCCAATTCCCATGGCAGTAGTAGCAGGCACAAGCTCTCAGGCAGGCTCTGGTGCTCAAATCAATTGGGATGCCATGCCGGTGGAGGCCCCACCAACAGCTCGGCCTGAAGAGTTCGTGAATGTGCGGAGAATTCCTATTCCAGATCCACCAAATGGCCTAACCGAAAGAGTAAAAGGGCACTCTCATTGGTTCAATGAAATGCCAGGAGACTTGGGAGACGCAGATCATATATGGGAGTCCAAGATGGAGTGTGGAGGAGTGTGGTGGACCTTCCAGTTCTTTTCAAGAGAATTCGAAACCTTACAGAATGCAGCTCCACTTCAAGATATCTGGCAAAAAGTAGGATTACAAACTTATTTTAGTGCAACTCTGCCTAAACCCGATTTTCTCAGGTGCTACTACCTAATTGCCACACTGAAGCCGACAGGTGATAAAGATCATTCAGGCACATTCTGGGTGCCCTCCTTGTCAAATCTGGAGGAAATGAGGAAGTTCGAATTGAATGTTACTTTAATCAGGGAAGCACTTCAGATGTATGGCACACATGTACCTTCTGACCGCGACCGCTTGATACCTGAGTCGATGAAAAGCAACAGAATCAAGAAGCTAAAAGAAATGTGCGCCCTCACCCCCAACATCACCATACCATTGCGGATGTGCCTCCAACACTTCGCATTCCCAGCTCAGGACCGTTTCACCCAACCTCACAAGAAAATATGATATGGGTTATATCTAGCAGAGACTGGAAGCTTGCCCATTAAGATGCCTGTATGGATCTTGGACCAAGTGTATGAGGCAGGCAAGCGGGGAGTGAGGAAGCCTACTTTACATGGCTGTTGTGCGCTTACAAGAATTATCTATTGATGTCTTGCATATGATGTGCCGGTTGCCAGAGCCCTAAAATATGCACAACTGGAGTTGTTCAAAGGGCGGAAGTCAGGGAGCCAGCCTGCAAAACGAATGCGTGGATCGCTCTCCCAGGTAATGATCCCTCACGAAGCCACGACCGAAGCTTCCCCCAGACCAGAAGCTCAGGTCGCACTTTTCACGATCCATCTTCAAGGAGTTCAAGCTGGGGATATGGTACAACCTGCTCCATCCGCCCCTCCACTACCTACCGATGCAGAGTTTGCATCTATGGCCACCTTCACAGAGGATCCAAACTTTGATTTTGAAAGATTCCTGCAGATGGTCCACCTATCAGACAGTGAACATTCCCCTGACAATGTTGATCCGAGAGCATCAGTCCAAAGAGAACAGCCACGGGGCGAGACAAGAAAAGTACATGGGGAAGAGGTGGCACAACATCCTCATGACCCAAACACACAAGTTCAGGAAGGTGCACAAAGAAATGAACCAGACGACAGTGAAGAGGAAGCTCCTGCCTATACCGCACAACTCAAAAGACTATACCGGACAATCAAGCAGGTGCAGAGGAGACACAAGATGTCAGAAGAAGCGAATCGAGCCCTAGTAAACCACATGTTGCAATCGGAGAACATCGACCCACATTTTGTAGAATCGTTGAACCTTTTGGCGGACACCTGTGGCATCGGGGAAGCCATGAGAACATTGGTCTATCAGGCGAACCCTACTTATGATCAAAGAAGGATAGATACAAGGCCACGGCGGGGAAAGATGATTCAAATGGAGGTATCTACCGTATTGCCTACTTCAATGACAGAAGATGTTCAGATGGTTAGCCCTAGTCCCAGTGACGAACCAGATGTAAATACACATTCACCACCTCCGCCATCACCTCCCAGCCAACGTTCAGAACCCTTTTCCACGAGTCTTTCCGAACAACCGATATCCACCCATGGTGAAACCAATGTACACACCTCCTTTTCTACCGCCTTCCCTTTACCCACAACCATCACTTCTGCCCAAATTTTTGAACCCCACACAGGTCATCCTGCCACCGATCAAACCATAATAGGTCACCCCTCTTATCTCCCCGCCCTGGGACAACCACTTGCCACTAGCCAAACCTTATCCCAACCTTTTCCATTCACCCACATAGTTCCTTCCTCCCAACCCCTACCCATTGTACCCTTGTTAACCCCCTCAGAATCAACCCAAATCACCCAACCATCATTCTGGACAAACCTTGTAAATATACTCCAACAAGTTGAGAATTATAATAAAAAGTCCCTTCCCCAACCCCACTCCCCCACATTCACTGCCACCACTAACACACCACCTACCGTTCCCGTATTCACAATTCACACTTCACACACTATCACATCCGATCCCATGGATATTTCACCATCCACAGGAGCACCCACCGCCACGTCCGTTCCACCATCATCACATCTCACTTCACTCATAGGCACATCATCCACTTTTCCCTTCCCCATTTCCCGACCCTTTGCATGTTCCACCTCTACCCATGCATCCACATCATTTAGTAATGCACTAGACACCATGGTTGAAGCGGCCACTCAACTTAAGCAAGAGTATAAGCTATTAGAAGAAAATAACACAGAGCTGTGCAATCTCTCGGCTCAACTCCACGCACGAGTCGATGCCTTGGAACTAGGTAATACAGCACTACAACACCAGGTGACTGACCTCCAACAATCGAAGACACAACTTGAAGCTAAGTATGCAGAGACAGGCAAAGCTATGGATGAACAACTCAGAGAACAAATGGGCCGCAATGCGAGACTTCAACGCAATATGACCCTACTACGTCGTCATCTAGCAGCGGCTCAAGAAGAGAACCGAAGGCTACAACAACAAAACCAGGAGAACCTAGAAGCGGCCATGGAAAACACCCCGGGAGCACCTATAGACCCTGCAAAATTCCAAGCTGTCCCCTCAGAGCATATTCAACAGATTTTAGAAGGTTATGCAACCCTCTTGGAAGCCCATGATCAGTTGGCAGATCAGATAAAGGAATTACAAGGATCCAAAGTACCGACAACACACCCACCCACACCTAAAGAGACGGTCGATGCCGCTACTTCGCCAGAACTTGAACCTTCAACAAACAGTGAGGTACTTGAGCTACGGCAACAGATTGCAGAGTTGAAAATCAAGTTGTTACAATATGAACGACCTCCTTCCCCACCTGAGCAACCCATAGAAGAAGAAGCAGTTATTATTCCAGTGGAGGAAGCATTTGAAGAGAACTATGAGCCTCAACCACTTCCAGGAGGACGAATCACGGAGGAAGGGCAAGATACCTATGAGGAACCCCCATCAGCCTGGATGAAACAAGTAGAAGAAATGGGGAAAAGTCATCAGGAACGTGTCTCCACTCAGATGCTAGCAATGAAGGCCATTGAGGAAACCATACTTCAATCTGAGTATTTCAGGCACCTTGCTCCTAGACGACTCATCACGAGCTCAGAATTACAATATAAACCATATTTTGTATTGTTGGCCGACTACAACGTAGAGATCAAAAGAGTCACCAACAAGTGCCCTACTTTCGCCACCCAGTTCGAACCAGAAGATATACCAGAGGCAGCCAGAAAAGGGGCGATATTCCAACCTACTTGGAGGCAAAGATTACTTGAAACATACCCGGAAATGCTTAGAACATGGGATCACGCTCCCATGCATTTGAAGTATAACCCTTGTTATGGGCCAGTACAAAGAAGAAGATCATGGAAAGCCTTCGCCATCAAGGTTCAGAACAATGTAAACTGTAGAGAATGGCTCAATTACCCCGCCATTGCACCCCCAACCGGCACCCCCACAGTATCATACATGATAGCAACCATCAGACATTGGATGCCACGCCTCCACCCCATGCCAGATGTAGCTGCCCAAATGATGCTCAAGATATTCGATATGATGCAGGTTGTGCTCAAAACTTTCCGCAATGTATGCCATATTCAGCCTCCGATTCCCGGGTTTGTTAATGGTAATTATGGCCTGCTATATGATATGAGCACCACCCCGAGCATACGTGTTGCTTATGCATGGCACGCACACATCAGATATCTCCCTGCCTGCTATAAGCAAACTTTCGATGATATGTTCACCACAGGGTTCTGGGAAGCACACTCAGAGGTGTTCGCGCCAAGGCCCACCCATTTGTTACACCTCTTTGCATGCGAACAAACGATGCACTCAGAACTCTACACAACGCCACAATCGGACATACCGGGTGCAGTCAATTGGGATACCCTTTAGAGAGACCTAATCCGAGGGCTGCGAATCAAAGAACATGATGTGGCAGCTGACATTCTCCAGGACTATATTGACCAAACCGCAGATCAAAGGTCTGTCAGAGGCGACAGACGCTAGGGGGGGGAGAGTGTTGGCAGTATACGAGAAGAGGCAAGTACGAGCATACAAGCAGATATAGCACTAAGGCAACCCTTTATTTTTTTCAAAACCCTTACACCATTTAAAAGTGATTCTCATCACTAAAAACCCCTGTAAATACCATTTTCACCTTTTTGTAGCTCCATTTTGTACAAGCCGAGGAGTCCTTGAGCTTGAGGAGCCTTAGAAGTAGTTGCCTACCGATTTTTGTATGTTTTAGACCTCGTTTGAGCCCTCAAATAAGCCCTGGAAACTAATTTTTAACTAGGCCGGACACTAGGTCTGGACAGGGCCAAAGCTAGTCAAAAACTATAAATAGAGCTAGAGAGCTCATTTTTGGGGGCTAGCTTCTTGTAGTTTTGAGCTTGTGTGAGAACTTTGTTGCAATAGAAGTGATTCCATTGTCTTACTCTCTTTGTTCTTGCCGTGTGTGCGCGTGTGTGTGTATGTGTGTGCATGTTAGTGTGCTTCTCACTCACACATTTGTGCCTTCACTTGCTCGAGGTCTTCATACCATCCTCATGTCTTCCCGGATTGACATTAAAGGAGGTGCTACTCATCATTGAGCTACACATGGTTTCCAAAGAAGGGTTCTTCACATGGGTTTCTAAGTCAACCAATCACATGGGCTTGCATAGAATCACATGGGATCACTTGAAATCACATGGTTTCTTAAGTAAGGAGCTCAAGACTTGCGTGTACACCCTCAACAGGTCTTGATTTCAATATTTCTTCAAAAGCATAAGGCTCCTCAACTTAAAATAAAAACCTAAGGTTCAAACCATTCAATTGAAATAAAATACCCAAATGTTCTCCAATAAATCCCAAGGGTTGTCCGAAGGTTTCCCAAGGGTTTCTCTATGAAATTCATGGTTCATTAACCTTTGTTGAGCCCATAAAAGTCATATTGGTCAAACTCAACTATAATCAAAGTCAAAAGGTCAAAGTCAAATCAATCAAAGTCAACAAGATCAAGGTCAAAGTCAACATGGCAAAGTCAAATTGTTCAAAGTTCAGGTGTCAAAGTGCACAGGTGGCGCACAATTAATTGGTTCACAAAGGGTAAATTGGAGAGAGTTGGTTGCAGGTTGCACAGGTATTTCTCTAATTTCTCTAAGGTTCAAAGTGTTTTTAAAGTGTTTTGGAAGGTTCATGTGAACCCTCTCTTAGGTGCACAAGTGAATAATTAAAAGACAAAATGTGAAGGTATGTGAAGCGGCAGCGTACACAGAAGTGAAAGTATGGCCCCCCAATTAAAATTTTTGTTTTTAGTCTAAAGTCACTGTAGGACAAAACAGGGATTCATTGGTTGCCCGTTTTTGGAGACAATCTTGGGACATCAAAGTGAGCACCAAGATACTCTTGCAGTTAGGAGCGTACGTGAATCGACACTCAAAGTGAAGGGAAGGACTATTCTTGGACTAAGCAAGACTAAGCAAGGTGAGCATAGTCTAAGCTCGGCAAAAGAGAGAAAGGCAAGAGACACACAGTGTGCGACGCAGAGAAGTGAAGTGCAAGGTGTGCATGAAGAGTGACTAAAGAAGTGTGCAGAGAAGTGCTAAGCTATTCACCCCAAGGATCCCAAGGTCTCATTGAAGCTGCACGCATGCCGATAGTAGGTGTCCATCCCTCCCCCTTATTGGAAGCTTGGTGCAAGGTGTGCACAAGTGCAGACTTGGAGAAGCTAGAGGTCTGGTGTAGAGAAGGCCGACAACAACAAGACCCTTAGGTATTTGGTATTTTGTGATTGAGCACTCTGTGGGATTTTGCACAGAATCATTGGGTTGTATTATTCGATTGTATTGTGCATCACCATTGTATTTGTCTTCTTATAATCAATCGACAGAGGCTTCGAGTGTGCATCTTTCTTCTTGTCTTTCCCTTTTCTCCTACAAACACTCAAATCCCTTCTTGTCCAAGAATCCCCCAACAACCTTAAAAACCATGCAAATAGCTCCATAATTATACAACAGTACCCATTCAAATCCCATTAGGAGAATTTCTTTCCTTGTGCCTAGTCTTTAGTTGGGAACTAATATAGCAAATAAAAGAAAAGAGTACTCGAAGACTAGTACACAACATAACATTTATTCAAGTTAATGTTTTGGATCATGAAGTTCCCTTAATTAAGATTGGTACAAGGACTTATTAATGAACAAGGATCTTAAAGATGGAAGATCAAGTGTAAATATTGACACACTTAAAATGTTTAATAAGCTAGGATGGAAGAATGTTTAGCTTGCTTCTTTTTTCGTATGAATAGCATATCAATATCATGTGAAGCTATTAGGGATGTATCAATTACCATGTAGGGAGCTACACCCACATGACTTGCATGGTATTGGATTTTACCAGGTCAAAAATTGATTACCATCTTCTTATTAGGTGGCCATAGCTCAAACAAGCCAAAGCTAGACAAGATTGGTGGTTATGAGGATTAGGTCAGAATCTATTATCTGGGGACCACAAGCAATCCCATAACAATCAATAATTCTATAGGGCTTCTAGAACATATTTAATTAATGTCCTTATAGTATTCCAAGATGTCTTTTCCTTGGATTATGCGGATATATAGGGAGTAGATCCCATACTTTATCAACACCAAATTTTATTGAACCGAATGCTATTCTTGTATTATAGCAATGGTGCATAATGAATCCAAATTATGCCAAGCTAATTAAACAAGATCTAGATAGATTCTTAAAGGAAAGATTTATAGTACCTATCGAGAATTGAGAATGGATATCCCCTATAGTCTTTGTCCCCATAAAAAAACAAGTAGATATAAATCGGTGTCAACTATTGAAAACTCATGGCTACCACCATTCAAGACCCCTTCTCACTACCATTTTTGGATAATACGCTAGAGGAAGTTATTGGATGAGAAATGCATTCATTTATGGATCGCTTTAGAGATTATAATCAAGTTCACAAGATGGAATATGACATATTGAACACAACATTTATTATCAATTGGGGGGTCTATGCTTGCAAAGTTCTATGGTTTGGACTAAGAAATGTGCATAGCAGTTTTCAAAGGTGCATGCAAGAGAGTTTCTCCCAATACCTCATGGATTTCTATTTGAGGATAAAAGAATGCACGTTTACAGTAGCTCTAATTTTTTTTAAGAAACTTTGAGTAGTTTGCCTTTGTCTAAATCCAGCTAAATATGTATTTGTTGCCAATTATAGCAAACTTTTAGGCCATGTAATTTCTAAAGCAAGCATTTCAGTTGATCTGCATAAGGCAATGTAAGAGGCTCCAACACCCAAGTCTCCTGAGTTGTTTCAATGGTTTCTTGGGCAAATTCGATGGCACTTTTGATACTTATGTCATTTGGCACACATTGGAGTCCCCCTTAATCATTTAACTCATATGCCCCCTGATCAATTTGATTGGAACTCAAATTGTGCACTTTCTTTGGAATGGCTTAAGTTTCTTCTCACACAGGCTTTGGTGCTGCAATCTCTGAACTGCGAGCAACCTAATCACATCCTTTTTTTTTAATGGAGGTTTGACAGAGGCCTACTCCTCTAGGCTTTAACTTTGAAATTGCAAATGTACAAGGAAGGGCATAGTGCCCATGGGACCCCCCTTATCCAACAAAAACAGGGGTTTACATAGCTGGGTTAGACCATGGTCACAACTACCACGGGGAAGGACAAACGGTGGCACATCAGTCACAAGATACAACTTTCCATGATAACATGTCCCTTACATGTTGCGGGTGGGGGTTGAACCCTCACCCCTGCCTCAAATGGCAAGAGGCCCAACCACCCAAACAAGCAACCTGGGATGACCTTTTCACATCTTTGTACATGCTTTAGAATTCGTAATTAATAGTGAGCTAATGCAATTTGCTAATATAAGATAAGATGGTTTTGACCTATATATTATGCTCGCCAAATGTAGTTGAACAAAATTATGCAGGAGAAATAACGCTCAAAGAAAAATTATAGCACTATCTATTAGGCCATATCTTCACTTTTCATGTGGAACCCCCTTTTATTACTTTTCTTAGCCATGCAACAATCCTTAGTTGGCCAAGTAGCAAGAAAGCTACTTTTTCTATAGGAGTTTGACCTCAAAATATGACACAAGGTGAGAACATCACATGTATTGGCCGATTATCTCTCACGAATAATTTTGGAGAACCCTCTCTAGGCATCGAGGATTTCTTTCTACAGAACTCGAACTATGAAATGCTCCCACTTCTTCGGATGCGGTTCCTCTCACTCCTGAGGCGGTAAACACTTATACTTGGTATGAATTCCTATTCATCCCCTTAGAAAATGGAGTTATGCCTTCTAATTTGATTTAGGAAAATTGGCTACGCAGTCATTGATTTAGGATTTTAATAAAAAACCTATATTATAAGAATATTATTGATTTAGCATTTTAATCAAAAAATTATATTATAAGAATATTATAGGAGCTTGACTTCATTGCATGCAACTTCATAAAGGCACAACCATTGATTCAAGAAGCACACCAACACCCTACAGTAGGACACTTCAATGTAGATCTCAGTATTAAAAACATCCTTTAATCTGGTTTATGGTGGCCCACCATGTAGAAAGAGGACACTTCAATGTAGATGTCACTATTAAATACATTCTTTAATCTGGGTTATGGTGGCCCACCATGTAGAAAGATCTGGGGAATCGAATTGCAACTTACAAAAAACTTTAAGCATGCCATATGTTCCTATTACAAACTATTTCGCCACTAGAAACTTTTAAAAAATGGGCCTAGATTTTATCAGCCTAATTTTAATTTCTCTGGGTTCAATTGCCACTGCATGCATTTATATACTCAGTTTTAATGATTATGCTATCAAATGGACTAAAGTTTGGTCACTTTAGCAGTCCATGAACTGTTTGTGACTCAAATCTTGATCAAAGAGTTATTGCTATGCTTTGGATCACTGTTAGAGACTATACCATACAAGGGAACCCATTTTATGAATTAGCTTATTGAGAGTATCACTAACCATCTTGAAATCTAGCACAAATTCAGCTCTTCATACTATCATAGGGCAAACGAACTAGCTGAAAGAACCAACAAGGTGTTATTGTGGAGTTGGCATTTGGCTTAGAACTTATCTTACCATTAGAAGAATTAGCAGTCTCATATGAGCACCCTACAAAGTCTAAAAGCACACACGAACAAAAGTTTTCATATGATTGTGCATCAAAAGAAAGGAGAGGGAAACATGCATCAAGATTATGCATGCCAAACATTCTTAGTACAAAAGTAAATTTGCATCATCTACATGCATGCAAGAACATGCAACCTACATGCATGCAAGCGCATGCATTTGCATCATTGAAGTCATGAGTTTTCTTCTTTGCATATACCATGCATGAACCCAAGTGAAAGGATTATGCATGCATAAAAAGATGCATGGTATTGAACATAGGATTAAAGTTGAACTTAGAGTAGACTGTAATTAGGAAGATAAGAAGAGCTTCAAAACGACATTGGAAGCAAGCCAGTCTTGATTTTAGTTTACAAGTTGTACTTTATTATTTCATCATTATCTACCATTTATATTCACGTCTTATTATTATAAAACATGGATATAAGAATGGGATGATGAAGTTATGAGAAAGAAAGAACTCTAAGAGTTTAGAAATAAACTCAAAAGAATTAATGTATCATTTATTGGCAATATACAAGGACAATTGCCACATAGATTATGAGAATAGTTAAGATCATGATTCTTTATGTAACATTCCATAAAGTCAAGTATAAATTTTATACTTGAGTATGGAATAATACACAAGGAGTTCCAAGGCTTATTTTAAATATTTAAAATACTTAAAAGAGAAAAAATTGGAAAAGAATCAAGAGAGGACCATAAACCATATAATTATTCTCAAGTTAACTATTGAAAGTGCTTTGAAAGTTGTCCTACAAAAAATGCTAGCACTTTGGAAAATAGAGATTTCAAATATAAAAATACCAAAGAGGGACTTATGGAAAGATGTCCACAAATGTCTCAAAAGACAAAACTTTGGTAATTCTAATTCAAGGCCTTAAGACATAATGGTTCTAGGTATTAGGACCCAAGATGTGATCTTGAATAAAATATCATCTATAGTTTAACATTCAAGGAATACCTTAAGGATAAATATTCAAATGATTCAACATTGAGGTATGCTAAAATCAAAACTAGACCTTTGGATACGATGAAGATGTTCAAACATGAATTGTTTTGAACAAGGGGCACATAGTGAGGACAAGAAAGCATTAGATTTTATCATACTAAAGGAAGCATGCACTAATTCAAAGTATCACTTTGCATTAGATTAATACATGAGGAATCAAAAGACTATTCCTTGAATGATCAACATAAAGTAAAAATTCAATCTTCTTAGTAATTATACAAAGATTCATAGATCTTTGAGATACCTTGATTTGAATAGCTAAAGAAGAAGAATATTGGACAATAATATCTTTGGACAAGCTATTTCAAATCTTAATCCTTGAAATCTTTCAAGGTATGAGCAAACAATTACTTCTAGTAAAGATTCAAGAAGATTCTTAAGTGATAAAGAAGAAGGATCTATGTGTTGGAGTTAGATGTCTGCGTAAGCACGTGAACAACACAAGGAAGAAGCAGAAGCTTGGAGCACAACACACAATGCTGAATGTATTACCACTAGCTTGTACAAGAATAACCCATTAGGGCAATAAGTGTATATACAAGCCGGGGGAAAAAAGACCTTAAAGAGGGAAAAAAGTGCCCTGGCGATCCTAGTGTGTTCACACACATCACACATCACTACCTAAATATATCAACCAATTCCCCCTGGGAGTGATGCGGTGAACAAGGAGCTGGCACTCATGTATAAGGAAGTGCCAAGCTATGTGGAATCAATCCACAAAAGGAAGTAAGCCCAAAGTTTTGCGGAAAGCTTCAAACTTCTCCCTAGGCATAGCCTTCGTGAAAAGGTCTGCAATGTTCTCTTGCGTGGGCACATATGCCAAGTTGATCTCTCTAGTAGAGAACCTCTCCCTGACATAATGATAATGCACCTCAATGTGCTTAGTGCGAGCATGGAACACACGGTTCCTCGCAACTGCCAATGCACTCTGACTGTTAGTGAAGATGTTGGTGGTAGAAGACTAACCAACACCCAAACCAGCCATAAGGCATCTCAACCACACACACTCAACAGTCGTTGTGAAAGCTACCCTATACTTAGTCTCACAACTGGAAGTGGATGCAATAGGTTGCTTCTTGCTCAACCAAGATATACATGATATACCAAGCATGAATCAAAAGCCACTAGTGGACACATGAGTGTCATAACAACCAACCCAATCATTGTTAGAAAAAGCATACAAATCTAGCGATAGTGATTCCCCGTTGGGATAAAACAATCCAAGTAGCTAGGTACCTCTCAAGTAGCAAAATATGTGCTTAATCGCTTGCCAATGCTTGACACCTGGGCAATGCATAAAACATGCTCATTTGTGAGACAACAAACTCAATATCTGGCCAAGTAATGCATAAGCAAATCAAGCATCCAACAACATGCAGATAGAGAACAACATCAAATGCATCTCCATCATCATGAAGACTCAATCATAAACTTGTCTCCATATGAGTGGCAATAGGCTTATAGTCTTCAAGCCCAACATGTTGCAATAATGTGTCAATATATTTCGTTTGACACGAAGTCATTCCACCATCAAATTGCATACACTGAATGTCCAAATAATGATGTAAATGCACCAAATCAGACATCTCAAACGAGGCATGAAAATCAGCCTTAAAATCAGCAATATGCTTGTCATGAGGACCAGTGAGCAGCATGTCATCAACATACACAACAATGATCAGAAGCACATCATTAGCATGCTTAACATATAAGGTGCTCTTAGTTGGACTTTTCTCAAAACCATGTGCACTCAGATAGGCATGTATCTTTTCATACCAAGCATGTGGAGCTTGCTTTAAACCATATAATGCCTTCTTTATCCTGCACACCTGGTTTTCATGCCCTTTCTGCACGAAGCCATAGAGCTTTAAAACATACACTTCTTCATGCAAATCACCATTTAGAAATGTTGTTTTAATGTGCAACTGATGTACATTCCAACCATGATGAGGTGCAAGTGCACAGATGCTACAAATAGTAGTCATCCGGCATCTAAGTGCAAAGGTCTCATCAAAATCAATGCCTCTTTCCTATGCACAACCCTTTGCAACAAGCCTAGCCTTATACCTATCAACTGTTCCATCATGCTTACGCCCCAACTTATATACCCACTTAGTGCCAATGGCCTTCTTGCCACGAGGCAAGTCACATAAAGACTAAGTACCATTCTTCATTATAGCATCATATTCAGATTGCATGGCAGCCATCCAATTTTTAGAAGTTTTTGCTTCATCAAATGAAACAGGCTGAGTCTAATTACAGAGACTAGATGCAGCCATAGCATAGCAATCTGATGCACAAGAGGCACTATGAGAGCCTGATCGAGTACGATATGATAGAGGTGCATCTAATTTGCTATCATGCAAAGTCTGCACCAGCCATTTTGGCATAGTTTTTGCCTCCTCAATATTACCTCTCTCACCAACAAGTGCATCATGTAAATCTGCATCAGAAATGGAATGATTTACATCATCACATGAAACTTGTAAAGGCTGAGAAGTTGCCTCATTAAGACCAGCACTAGACTATCCACCAGTAAAAAGAGGTAGCAAAGTATCATACATGTCTTTGGAGCTAACATATGTCTCCTTAGTACATAAAAGTAACAGGTGAATAACATCTTCCAAAAAAACAACATCACAACTAACCAAAATGCGTTTAGTCTATGTATGATACAGATGATGGCCTTTGCTTTCAGAACTGTACCCAACAAAAATACATTTTACTGCTTCATTGTCCAATTTCCTGTGATGTTGTTCAGGCACTAATGCATATGCTAGACAACCAAAAACACATAGGTGAGCAATAGATGGCTTACGACCATGCCAAGCCTCATATGGAGGGATAAATTGCAATGCTTTGGTGGGACACCTGTTAAGTACATATGCTGCACACATGACAGCCGTAAGCCAGAAATTATGTGGTAAAGCCTCACTCTTGACCATACATGTCATCTCCATGAGTGACCTATTCTTCCGTTCAACAACTCCATTTTGTTGAGGTGTATACAACACTGTACACTGATGCTTTATCCCACATTCAACCAGAAATGCATTAAGGTCAGAAGACATATATTCCCCCCCAATGAGAATTGAGGGTGCCCATTTTATGTGCTGACACATTTTCTGCCAAAAACAGAAACTAATTGAAGCACATAAACATTTTGGAATTTGCTTTCAATGGATATACCCATGCATGCTTGGAAAAATCATCGATGAAAGTCATGAAGCAAAGATAGTTTCCAAATGAGGGTGTCTACATAGGACCACAGACATCACTGTGAACAAGCTACAATTTTTGAGTAGCTAGAACTCAACCATCCTTTGGAAAGGAGGAATGCTACATTTTGCCCAAAATACAGTCTTCAGAGACATGTTTATCAGGAGCCTCAAGTTTGGGCAATGAGGACACCATTTCAGATTTCAGGAGGTGTAGCGAACTAGCAAAATTTAGATGACCAAAGCATGCATGCCAAAGTCACATAGCCTGAGAATCATGTATTGCACATGCTGAATAATTCATAGATTTTTCATAGTCTATGAGCTTATACAACCCATGCCATAAAATGCTAGAAGCAATAATCACATCGCCATTTGACAGATCATGAACTATACACCTGTCATCAATAAATTTCACAACCAAGCCAATCTTGACTAAAGTTGAAACTAATAATAGATTCTTCATGATCCTTGGCACAAATAAAGCATCTGACAAAGTGAAAGAACTACCATCAATAGTAGTCAGAATGATCTTATCAACTCCCATGATAGGATAAGAGGAGTTGTTGGTGCATGTGATAGTATTCCCTGTAGGTGCAAGCTCGAGTGAAGTGAAAAAACTATACTGCAAGGTAATATGTTTGGTTGCCCCATTGTCAAAATACCAAACATCTGAGTCTACTATAGACATACACTGCTCATGAGAAGATGGGTCAAAACTGCAAACAGTAATAAATTCCCACTCTTCATTTTGCACAAGATTAGCAGACTCTGTTTTCAATGTAGAGGCCTCTGCAACAACCATTCCGGCCTCTTTCTTCTTTGCCTCTTTAGCAGCCACTTTTGGACAGCTCTTAATGACATGATCATTTGCTTCATAAGTATTTTCAAAACAATTTATGCTTTTCTGATTTCTTCTCATCTTTGTCTCACTTCTTTGAATATGCAACATTCGTAGATTTCTGCTTACTAGTAGATGAGCCCCATTTACCTTTGCCCTTCTAACTAGCCAGAAAAGCTTGATCTACAAAATGCATAATAGAACTATTTTGCCTAGACTGATCTTCCTATAGCAGAACAGAAACTAACTCTTCAAATATTAAGGCATTTGGATTGCCTTTCATCATCAAAAAAAGAGTAGAAACAAAACTCTGATATGAGTCAGGAAGACCATTCAGAAGAGTCTGCACAAGTGAACTGTCAGGAAGGACTTCATCAATAGAAATCAAATGTTCCTTCAAATCCTTGATCTCTGTTAGAAAATTGTACATAGAATCACCTTCATTCATATGCTCACTCTCCAACTGTTTTTGAAGGTAAGCAACACGAGCCTCATTCCTTGCCTAGTACAATGTGGTGAGTGTATCATCCTTAGCTGTTCTACAAGAGCAAATGTGAGGAATAATGGCACATTTGAAAGACAATGCTATCAATGCATGTACCTGAGCATCTCTACCATCCCAACAAATTTGCTATGTAGTAGGCACAATAGGAACCAAAACACGAATAGGAATCTATAGAATATCACCATTGGGTTGCCATTCTAGGTGAAAATAAAGGCCTTGTGATATCATGGAGTTTCCCCATAGTTCTTAATGGGGGGAGTGTAGGGGGGTCTTGCCCCCTTTTGTGGGGTCAGCGGGATCTATCCCCCTGGCTCATAAGGCCGAGACAATAGGACTTATAGTGGTGGGTATATTGACTATAGTAGGAAGATGTGGGTATCCTTCCTTTGCAATAAGGCTCAAGCTTTTGATAAGTTTAACAAATGGCTTCAACTTGTTTAAACTAAAACAGGTAAGAAGATGAAGAAATTCAATATAGATGGTGGTAGTGAGTTCACATCAACAAAGTTTGAAGATTTTTGCAAGAGTTAAGGAATCAAGCATCAACTCACAGTGGCACATAGCCCTCAGTAGAGCAGTGTTGCAAAACATCATAATAAAACCATCGTGGAGATGGCAAGGTGCATGTTGAAGGGAAAGGGTTTTCCTAATCAATTTTGGGTAGAGGCTATCAACAGTACTGTCTACATCTTGAATCGAAGCTACACCAAGGCACTTGATGGAAAGACTCCACAAGAAGCCTACACTAGTGAAAATCCTTTCGTTTCCCATTTCAAAGTATTTGGAAGTGAATGTTATGTACATGTTCCAAATAGGGAGAGAAACAAGCTTCAACCAAAAAGCATCAAATGTATCTTCTTAGGGTACAACAAAGATAAGAAGGCTTATAAGCTTTATGACTCTAAGGCTAAGAAGATCATGGTGAGTTGCAATGTGGTGTTTAAGGAGGAGCACCCACATGGAGTGGAGGAAGAAAAGAGAGCTTCCACTTTATCATCAGGCAAAAGGGAAATCCACTATGAACCTCGACCAAGAGCTATCCTTTCTATAAAAGATAAGGAAGCATCATCTTCAGATGATGAGTCTAAAAGTCACCAACCTGTCATCACAAAGTGGAAAATCCATTGCCACATTGGGTGAGGAAGCTCTATTATTTTGCAAACCCCATCCCACAATCACTACAACAAGTTGCAGATGGACAGAGGTGATCATAGAGAATAGAGGAAAAGAGATGAGCAAGCACCCATATTGTAAACACAACCCTGATGGTTGATCTCATTCAAGAACAAGCAAAGGAACCACCCAATGTGGAAGAGGCACTCCACGATCCAAATCAGAGGTTGCCATGCAGATAGAATACAACAATATCATGAAGAATGGAACTTGGGAGCTAGTGGATCGACCTCCTCAGCGTAAAGTCATTGATCAAGTGGGTCTGGAAGCTAAAGTACAAGGCTGATGGTACTTTGGAAAAGTACAAAGCAAGCCTTGTCGCATAGGTCTACTCATAAGTTGAAGGCATTGAATTTTGTGAATCATTTGCTCCAAGTACAAGGATGACTACTACCCAAGTAGTACTAGTTGTGGCTACACATAAGTGTTGGCCAGTCTATCACATCGATGTCAAATCAGTGTTCTTGAATGGAGACCTCAAGGAGGAGGTATATGTGTCTCAGCCACTAGGGTTTGAGGCTTCCCATTCAGAGAACAAGGTATGTAAGCTGAAGAAGGCATTATACGGGCTGAAACAAGCCCCTAGAGCATTGTACCAACGGATAGATAAGTATCTCTTGGATCTAGGTTTCAAAAGATGTGCTTCTAATGCTAACTTGTATGCTCTAAAGAGAGGAGGGAAGACAATTGTGCTTGTACGCTATATAGATGACCTTGTGAATTTAGAAAGTGATGATGCTCTTCTTCAACAAATGAAAGATACCCTGAGTTTAGAATGTGAAATGATAGACTTGGGCTTAATGCATTATTGGTTAGGCCTTGAAGTTTGGCAAGAACCACGGAAGATTTTCATCTCTCAACAAAAGTATGCAAGTCATATATTGAAGGCATTTGACATGGAGGATTGCAATGAAATTTCTACACCTATGGAGGTCAACACAAAATGATCTATTGAAGATACTTCACCTCCAATGGATATTGGAACATACAGGAAATTAGTTGGAAGACTCAGCTAGTTGTGCAATAGTAGACCAGATATCTCTTATGTTGTTGGAGTAGTAAGCAAGTTCTCTAATAAGCCTTGCCAAACTCATTGGAAGGCAAGTATGCAGATACTCAGGTATGTGAAAGGAACCACTAATTATGGCATTCTTTATGAAGAAGGATCATCTTTGGTCGGATATTGTGACTCAAATTGGGTAGGAAATATTGATACTAGAAAATCACTTTCTGGATATTGCTTTTCTTTAGGATCAGGGGTTTTCTCTTCGATCAGTAAGAAGCAATCGACTATAGCATTATCTTCTA
>CM035444.1:20620722-20660722 GCA_020310875.1 Ceratopteris richardii | reverse complement strand
TTTCTCACCAACTAATGTTCACATGAATTTAGCCAAGAGAGTGCTTAGGTACATCAAGCATACTATCAACAAAGGGTTGTATTACCCTTATGGATATGGATTGCAACCACAAGGCTTTAATGATGCTAATTGGGCTGGTTCAAAGGAGGACAAAAGGTGAACATATGGCTACGTCTTCATGCAAGGTCAAGGAGCCATCTTATGGATGTCCAAGAAGCAACCTACTATTGCATTATCCTCTATTGAGGCTGCAGAGCTTTAGCACTCACTACAGGTGAGATAATGTGGCTCAAGAAGCTCTTCAAAGACTTGGATGTGGAAGTCAAAGAGTTAAATATATTTGGAGATAACATATCAAGCATTCATCTAGCAAGCAACCCTACATATTTGCAAGAAGCAAATGCATAGGTACTAGAAAAGGAAGTGGACATGAAATTCACCAACACAAAGGAGCAACTAGGAGATATCATGACCAAATTCATGAATGGAAGCAAGTTGAAGAAGTTAAAGGTCAACCTCAACATCAAGGAGATCAATGGAGTCTAACACTTGAGCTTGATGGGGAGTGTTAGAAATTCAGCAAGATCAAGGTTTTGAGCCAATAAAAAGTAGCATTTAAGATTAAAAATCTAGAAACAAAAATTTGAAGGTGATTTCAAGTCCTCAAATGTTGGCTTGAGTCTCACAAAGTCATAGAAGAAGCCTTAAAGTGAAGACAATGTGAAGTTCACTTGTGAACTACCACTTGTAACTTTTGAAGCCTTTACTTGATATAAAAGTGAAAGAATCTAAAGTGGTTGAGTCCACTTGATCAAAAGAGGAAAGAGAAGCCACAAACCCATGATTGAAGGTAGTTGGAGAATCAAATCAATCACTAATAGATTGAAGAGTGATTCTGGGAAGTTAGGCTCCAAGATCAACTATAAATACATGGCAGTTTTAGTCGTGGTTAAGTGAAGACCTCCAAGAGCTGAGCTTTATGCCATATCAAGGTGTGGTTTCAAGGCACACATATGTATCAGTAAGTCCATTGTATTCTACAATCAATATAATCATTTTCATGATCATTTGAGTTCATATCTTCATGTTCTTGTGAAATGTACTGTTCACGTGCCATATCTCTCAGTTTTTTCAGTCCGATGTAGAGATGATTTGTCTGATCCTGAAGCATCATTTTCAGTGGTTCAACTTGCTGAAGTTATATCTCTAAGTCTATTGTATTCTCACCAATTTTCATTGTATTTGGATGTTTCAATCTTTAGTTATGATCATTTGAAGTCAACTATGTCACCTCATTTTCTTCTTCTTTGCTAGCACTCTCTCAAAACAACCATTTTCTCAGAGCTGTTTCTTAGTGTGTACTTCACCATTTTCCATGATTTAAAGCCTTTTAGAATCTTCATACTGTCTAGTATATGTCTACAAACTTTTCATGAGGATTGGATTCTTTAATCGTGAGATATTTCTATTTTACTACGCATGGGTCTGTGTATTGTTGCAGCCCGAGAAAATCGGGGTCATCCTATCACTTGCTAAACTCCTTTCTCCTTGTGTAGTCCATTATTTTGGTTGAAATAACTCTTGATTGTTAGATTAATAAGCTAATAAGAGTTCCCCAGAAGTAATCAAGTTAATTACTGCTATGGCCAGAGAATTGTTCAAAACTTTGGACAGGTGTATGAACATAAATAACAGGTTTTTGGCTCTTGAATCTACTCCAACTTATCTGTTTTGATTCAACTTTTTGAGAGTGATCTTCCAAGGTACATAGGGTGACATCCCTTGGCAAGCTAAAAGGGCCCACAACATATCTCTGGAGTCCATTTGGCTGGTGTAGTGCAAAGTTTTGCAGCACCACTTCATCTTCGTTAACTACAAATCCATCTCTTCACAGTGGTATCAAAGCAAGGTTGGACAACATGGCAGATGGATTTCCTTCATCAATTGACAAACTGGATAGAGGTAACTACTCAGCCTGGTCATTAAGGATGGAAGCTTATCTTCAAGGAAGGAATTTATATGGTTATATAGTTGGAGATGAAGTTATGCCAAGTTTCATGAATAAAAGTCAACCAACGCAAGAAGAGCAAGAAAGATTGAGCACATGGTGCTCCAAGGATGCACTTGCAAGGTCTTATCTCCTCAACTCTATCTGAGATGTTTTGTTGCCTCCACATTAGAAGTTGTAAAACATCTTAGGAAGTGTGGAATGCACTTGAACCCTTCTTCTTTTCAAGTACAAAAGGCCAGGAAGCATCAACTATGGCTAAACTTCATAACTCTCAAGAAAGCTCCCAAACAAAATGTGACTGATTTTGTCACAAAAGCTCAAGGACATAGAAGATCAATTGCCAAGCATTGGAGAGGTAATAGATGAAGAACAAATTGTAAGGCAGGTCATCAATGGCTTGAAGGCAGATGACAAGTGGGAAGCATTCACCACATCTATGGATCTATACATGAATATGCATGTACCAAATTTCAACACACTCATAGGACAACTACTTACTCAAGAGGCCAAGCTTATCAAGAATGGAGAAAGCTCCAAAGGTAATCAATCTTCAGCTTTGTATACTGATAAAAGCAAGTCCAAAGAAAACAAAGAAAGAGGAAAGAAAGTGGATGATGAAGCAGATACATATCAAGCTAACTATGTAGGTAGAGGAAGACATGGTAGAGGGTAGAGGTAGAGGAGGAAGACAAGATAGGGGGAGATCCCAAGACTCTAATTCATGCTATATTTGTGGATTAACTAGTCATACAACTGAAAATTGCTTTAGGAATTCCAAGAATCAAAGAGACATAGGCTACAATAGAGGAAGTTATGGCTACTCAAGAGGAAGGTTCAACAATTACCATGACAACCACAACAATTACAACCATTCAAACTATCAAGGAGGCAATAGGGAAGAAGAGACTTCAATAACTACACAGAAGACTCAAATCAAGAGGACTCATTGCTAATCATGAATATGGCCATGCCACAAGGTAAATCTGATGAGGCATGTTTTATACATAGATTTAGGTTGTTCAAATCATGTGGTAGAAATGTGGCCCTCCTATTAGATTTAGAAGATCCAAGGAACAAGCATGAGGTACAATAGGAGATGATACAAGACAACTTGTGGAGAAAATAGGAAATGTCAAAGCACTTGATGGAAAACATCAACTTACTCAGTAAGGTACTCTATGTCCCTACCATTACAAATAATTTGATAAGCACTTGATGGAAACATCAACTTACTCAGTAAGGTACTCTATGTCCCTACCATTACAAATAATTTGATAAGTGTTGGGCAGATAGTAGAGAAAGGGTTGCAAGTCAGGTTCACAAAAGAAGGAGCATTTGGTGAAGATCCAAGTCAAGGATTCAGAAGAATTGCAAAAGGCGAAAAGACAGGTAGATTGTTCACATTTGAATTACAAGACACTAGAAACATTGCTCTCTTTAACTATGGTAGTCAGACACTCACAAAATTGGAAGTATGGCACAAAAGGTTAGCACATTTTGGTGAAAGATCATTAAAGCAAAATTTGCAGGGACCAAAGTGTACTTGGACTCCCTAACTTGCCAAAACAACACATGATTTATAAGTGTAGTGCATGTCAATTTGGAAAGTCTCACAGGTTACCATTCATGAAGAAAGGATATATGCATAGAGATCTCTTGGAGTTGGTTCATAGAGATGTATGGGGACCTAGCAAGGATGCTTCAATATCTGGATCAAGGTATTATGTCTCTATCATTGATGATTGCAGTAGGTGGACTATATTATACTTTATCAAACACAAATATGAAGTGTAGCTCAAGCATAAGCATCACCTCCTTTACTTGTCAATCCGCAGAGACGTGAGGACCGGTATGAAGACCACAAGCAAGTGAAGGCACAAGTGTGTGAGTGAAAGCACACAAGCATGCACACACATACACACACACACGCACACAAGGCAAGATCAAAGAAGAGAGAACAATGGAAAGCTTCGATTGCAAAAGAGTTCTCTTACAAAAGCTCTATTCTCTAACAAGCTAACCCCAAAAATGAACTCTCTAGCTCTTTTTATAGTTTTTTGACCAGTTTTGGCCCTGTCCAGACCTAGTGTCCGGTCTAGTTAAAAATTAGGTTCCAAGGCTTATTTGAGGGCTCAAACGGAGTCTAAAAATTATGAAAATGGGTAGGATGATACTTCTAATACTCCTCAAGCTCGAGGACTCCTTGGCTTGAACAAAATGGAGTTACAAGAATAGAAAATGGTATTTACAATGGTTTTTAGTGATGAACATCACTATTTTTATAGGGATTTCTTCTGAAAATTTGACATACACTTCTTGGAGCTCCTACTTGCTCCTTCTTCTTGTGTGTGTCCACCTTTCTGATGTGCTTCCATGCTTGTGCTTGAATTTGAGTTCTAACACTCCCCCCCCCTCTCGAGTTTGTCGTCCCTGACAGACCCTTGTTGTAGTGGTTGTTCCAAGTAGTGCTTTGAGAGGTAGTGTCTGTTCGGTAGGAACAAGAGCCATCTACCTTCCAGATGTGGTAGGGTTGGTTGTCCGGTTCTTCATCTATCACTGTGAGCCTTTGCAAGTTGTAGTGCCATGGTATGTACTTCTTCGTTGGATTCCAGCATGACTGTGTCGTTGTGAGCCTCCATTGATGTCCTCTAGATCTTCCAAAGTTGATGTTCATAGTAGCCCTTACTGGATGATGGGTAAGTGTGTTCGTGCATGGGTTGAGGAAAATATGTGCCTTGTGCATGGCCTGGTAATGTAGCCCTATGCATGCTTACTTGGAAAATGCATCGGAAGAAGTATGGTGCAAAAATTGGGGTTCTTGAGCTAAGTGCTCAAGGGTATGCCGACAAAGAGATTTCCTAAGCTATCATGGTTATGAAGTTTCCAAAGTAAAGATACTTACCATGGAGAAGGGCGATCGATGTTCATCTCTTCGTGTTGTACACTTGGCCTTTGGGATGGAACATTGTTGATGAATGTCCATGTTGGTGGTCCACTTATGTGATCTTTTGAGTGGCTGATCCTGTCTCCTCTTTTCAAAGCATCATTTGTCAAATACAGAGAATTGAATTTCTTTATATTCCTTGACAAACAACATTCGAGAACTACACCAAGCTTAGTTTCACATATTCTCTTTAGTTCACCATAAGCAGGAGTCTTCTCATCCAGTATACATACAAAGATTTGCAGGGTACCAGAACTACCCCTTGCAGATATCTCCCTGGATGCTCTCGTACATGCAGTAGTTAAGCATCACTCAAGTTGCGGATGTGCAAGCTCTTCACTCCTACCATAGTAAGAGGAAACCATAGTTGTGGATGCCATGTTTATGCCAAGTTCTTGACATCTACCAGATAAGGCAGCAACTCTATCATCTACTAGCCGAGACCCACTTCTATCCAAACTGATAAATGCTCAGTAATCAACAGTTCCACCTGCCACTAAGCATGACTCATTCATGTTTCATGAGCCAAACCTAAGAACAAGTGCTTCCTCTCTCTCTTCTTCTTTTTTTTTTTTTGGCAAAAGATATCACAAAACAAGAACACAAAAGTTAGTATCAATAGAAATATTTGACATATGTCACTGTGCTCTTGTGCTTGGGATTCTCAAGTGTGTCTATACACGGCCGTGTAATGTGGCCCTATATTAATGCATACTTTGGAAATGCATGACCTGAATGGTGCAAAAGATAGGGTTGTGCAAGGAGCACATGGTTGTCGCTCGTTCGAGGCTTTCGGTGTTATTTGCGGAGGTTGATGCCGACCTTGGTGGAGGTATCCATTGAGTCTCGAACTGATGTAATCCTCCTTATTGGAGTCCATTTTAGAACATCATTTGGCACTATAGAGGTCACTTCAGGCGTCTTCCTCTTTGGATGCTTTCTGAACTGTGGTATCCAGTGTGGTTGGCGCTTTGGTTTGGTGGAGGCTACTTGTACTTTTGGCTTCCAAACCCATATGCTTTTTGCATGTTGAAGAGCTGATTTGATCTTCCTTTGGTCTCTGTACATGGTTCTTACCCTTTTCTCTTTTTGGCTTCTTTGTTGAGACCTTTCGCATGCGGGAGAACATAGGTTGTTGTCGATGTGAGAGCTTCTTAGGTACCCACATCTGTAATCACCCTTGTTGAGCTGCAGCTAATTTCTTAGGCACCCAAACTTGTTGGATACCTTGTGATTGAGCTTGTCTGAGCTGCTTCCTTCGTCTTCTGGCCTGGTTGGCTTGCCTAGATGGGATTTGTGGGGGCAAGGCTGGTGGTTGCTCTCCTTTGCGTACCCAGATCTGCTTCATGCTCGGAACTGCTTTCTTATCGAATGGTGTCTTTCTATTTGATGTAGCAGTTGTCGTGAACGGTTGTGTTTGCTTGTGTGGTGGATTCACTACTGTGGCTACTTGATTCTTTGGAGAAGAAGAAAGATCCACCCGCCTTCGAACCTGGTCTTCCACGATTGACTCCTTCTACATCATAGAGCTTTTGACACATACAACATCTTCTTCCATATGATTAGTCTTGGAAGAACTAAGAGAGTGTGTGGTGCCATGATCTAGGAGCATGCAATTCTCTAACTCTAATTTAATGCATTGTTCATGTACCCAAACTTGAAGAATTTGACTTCTTAGGTTTAAGTTAACTGCATGGTCATAGATCCAATCTTGACCCAAGACAAGTGGTTCTGTAAGGTTCTCATCCTTACACACTAGCGCTTTGACTTTCATTGGAACATCTTGAATGTAGATGGGAAGTTCCACCTCCCCCAAACAAGGGGTTTCCACACCTCCCAATCCTATGAGATAAGCTTCTATGGGACTGATGTTCAACTGCAAGTCTTGGCAGTAGGAAAGTCTAACTGCACTACTTGCTGCACCTGAGTCAATCAATGCTTTCACAGCCCTTGCACCCTTCCCTTGTCCTATCTCTATGGTCACAAAGGGTCTTCGGTCAATGACTTGAGAAGTCGCTATGCCTGACTTTTTGCACATATCCATGTGATATTTTGGGGTTTTTGAGTTGACATCTAGGCCTAGTCGCCTTAACTTATTTTGCCTTATGCGCTCTCTAGCCTCTGCTTGTGCTTCTTCTCTCACCCTTAACTCCTCTTCTTTTCGCTTCTTAGCAGTGTTGAGTCTTGTAAGCATATCCTCTGCAAGAGGTTCTTGGTATAACTTGACTCTACATCCACTAATATAGTTGGGCAAGATATCACCTTCTAAAGTAGCCAATTGAACTGCACCGCTAGTGGAAATTCTGTTAATGATCATGGGTCCATATCCTCGTTTTTCCAACTTACGAGCATGTTGTTTTAGTGTGTAAACCAACACTAGATCTCCCTCTTTCAATCCTTTATCTTTGATGTGTGCATCAAAGTATGCCTTTTGTCTTTTCTTTGCAGCATAGATGCCTGCCACCGCTCGTAGCCTCGTCTCACCTAAGCGTTCTAGATCAAAGATCCTAGAGGACAACTCATGTCCATTCCACTCATGCTCTTGTGCTACCTTTAAAGCTGGGATTAGGAAATCCAATGGTAGCACAACATTCTATCCGAAGACCATCTGAAAGGGGGTGGCGTTGAGTACCGTTTTGTAGGCAACTCGATAAGCCCAAACAACATGATGAAGTTGTTTGTCCCAATCAGAGTGTTTATTATTTACCAGTTTTGTCAATACATTACAGAGGATCTTATTGGTGCTCTCGGCTTGTCCATTAGCTTGTGGGTGATAGGGGGATCACCAAGAATTCTTGGAGAAGATTTTCAATGAATTCATTCAAGAAGTGTGTGCCTCTATCGCTCACCAACTCTATTGGTAGTCCATATCTCGTGAACACATTCTCGAATAAGAACTTAGCCGTAGTCTGAGCATCATTCTTTGTTGTGGCTTTCACTTCTACCCAGTTGGTAAGGTAATCTGTGGCTACAATAATATACTCTGCATGGGAGTTTCTAGCTGGGGGGTTAATAGGACCTACAAAGTCTATACCCCATTTCGAGAATGCATGTCCTCCCATCATTGGCCTCAAAGGCATCTCATCTTTTCTAACTGGATATTGTGCACGTTGGCATGTGTCACATTTCTTCACATAGGTATGAGTGGGCCACCAAAGTCCTGAGAATAGAATGGTCTTGATTACTCGATCAGGACCGAAGTGTCCACCTGTGACACCGTTGTGTGCAGTTTCTAAGACTTTCAAATAGTCTGATTCATGAACGCACAGTCTTAAGTAAACATCTTTGCCTCTTCCGTATAAGTTGTCTCCTACTAAGGCATAGCCTTGAGCCTCTTGCTCCATGCTTTGTCTTCTTGCTAGACTGGCCTCTTTGGGTAATCTTCCTTATCTCATAAACTCTACCAATGGAGCACTCCAATCTGGAATTAATGATACTTGATAAAGGGTTGCATGCTCCACTGGTGGTCTCTCTCTACACATTGGACAATTCTTGATCCACTCATGTATTTCTTTGTCCATGCTAGGCCAATACACTCCTAAACATTTCAAATTCTGCAATGTTCGTTGTTTAGAATAGTGATTTCCTAGCATTCCTTCATGGGCTTGTTGCAACCAACTACTATGTTCATCGTCCTCAACACAACAAGCTAATACACCCTCAGTATCTTGTTTGTACATGCTTCCTACTAATATGTGATATTTTTGTGATTTTACAATTTCTTCTTGTGATGTTTTCACATTCTTATTTGCAGGGCCGAAGGTTAGGACTGGTACCAACTTATTTGCCCATTTAGGAACAACTTCTAAATTGAACAGATAAGCATCGGGTAGTTTGTCAGAAACTCCTTGCGGTGACTCTCTTGAAGTGATGTGAGAAAGGTGATCTGCCCGAGGTGGGTTCTACCTTTCCTGACAACAACTTCAAAGTCATACTCCATTAGTAAGAGGAACCATCTTACTAAGCGTCCAGTATTGCAAGGTTTATTGACCAAATATAACAAAGCTTGATGATCAGTGAAAAACTTGAACTTGTTGGCCAATAAATAGTGTCTAAACTTCTTCACAGCATATACCATGCCTAAGCCCTCTCGCTCACTTGTGGTATAGTTTCGTTCAGTTGCGGTGAGCTGTCTACTAGCGTATGCTATGGGCGAGTCTAAGTTTCCTTCAGTTGTGGGTTGTGCTAGCACACATCCTATGGCATGATTGGATGCATCCACATGGACATGGAATGGTTTATTCCAATCAGGAGTGGTCAGTATTGGTGCTGTGCACAAACGTTTCTTCAGTTCATTGAAAGAATTCTCGCATTCGTCGTTCCACTCAAAATTAGACAACAAGGCATAAAGGGGTCTAGCTATGATTACGTACATGTGGATAAACCTGTGGTAATATCCACAATGGCCCATAAAGGCTTGTACCTCTTTAACATTCCTTGGCCTTGGTAGCTCCGCTATGGCTCGTACCTTATCTTCATCTGTTGAAATTCCATTCTTAGAAACAATATGACCTAAGATTTTACCTTGCCGCACCATGAACACACACTTTTCTGGGTTCAGACACACTCGATATTCTCTACACTTGTTGAAGATTTGTCTGAGCTCAGGGATGTGGAATCTTCTTTCTTGGGAATGAGCACATAAATCACCCACATACACTTCTAAGCTCTTTCGCAAGAACTCTTTGAAGACATGACACATGAGCCTCTGGAACGTTGCAGGTGCATTGGTAAGCCCAAATGGCATCACACAAAATGCAAAGATTCCCCACTCTGTGGCAAAAGCCGTTTTGTGTTGATCTTCTGGGGCAATGGCTACTTGATTGTAACCTGAAAATCCATCAAGGAAGCTATAAACTTCCTTGCCTGCAACACGCTCCAATAGGTGTTCCGTGATTGGAAGTGGATAACTATCTTTTATCGTAGCGGCATTAACTTTTTTAAGGTTAATACACACTCACAACTTCCCGTTCTTCTTGGGCACCACTACAATGGGGGACACCCATTCAGTATGCTCAATCTCATAGATGAATCCAGCTTCAATCAGCCTATCAATTTCTTCTTTTATCTTGGTTGCATAAGTGTCATTATATGTGTAGGGCTTCTGTTTGGTGGACTTGGCCTCAGCAGTCATGGGGATAGTATGAGAGCAAATTCTTGGATCTACCCCTTTCAAGTCTTTATAGTGCCACACAAACACATCCCTATATTCCCTTAATAGAGCTACGAGCTCCATTTCTTCTCTTGCACTTAGGTCATCTCCTATATATGTGCATCTCTCTTCGTTCTCTTCAATGGTCACTACAATTTTCTTGGTCTTTTCTTTATTATCATATGATTCTCCTATGATGGCCTCTCTCTTAGGCATTCGTACCAAAATTTTGCGGTCATCAACTTCATATTTCTTGAAGTTTTCTGGTACTTCAAACAATGATTCCTCCTCTTCTTGTTTCACTGCTTTTCTTTTCTTTTTCTTTTGACTGCTCTCACTTCCATCCTTTGAATTTACCGTTTTAATGCTTGTGAGAGGTTCTTCTTCTTTCTGGTTAAACACGCCTACATCTTCTAAATACTGCTTCTCTGAGTTAAAGCAACTATCCATTACAATGGACTCTAGATCATCGTCATTCTCTTCTTCTTCTATGACATCACTAGGGTCACATTCTTCTAGCAAGGGCTGACACATGAACACTGAAATGTCATAACCCTCCTCATCACAATGAGGTGTCCATTGTTCTTCATTGACAACAATGTCCATGGTGGCTAAGATTTTTTGCCAGCCATGAGGCTCAAATTCCTCGTCTGGAAAGATCATCGGTGTGTAGGCTGGGTCTCTAACTGGTCTATCTCCTGGTGAAGTTCCTTCTTCTCTCGCCTTCAAGCGTTTTTCCTCTTCCTCTGCGACCTTGCACATCCACAAATGAGTATCTTCATGCAACTATGATGGATCAGGTGAACTTTCAGAATGCACAGAGATGGAATCTTCTTTCACTTTGTGGATAGTATTCCATTGTAGGGGTGGTAGATCTCTGAAGGAGTAATCCTTCAAATTGACCTTGGTGGTGACCCCTAAGTGATGTAAGTACAAGGAGTTGGTTCCCCAATCCTATACTATTTGCAGTTGTCGTAGGAAGGGTCTTCTTAGGATCATCTCATAGACATTATTTTTCTCAAAGTCACATATAGCAAATGTGTGCTCAAACTCTACACCACAGGTGGTTAGAGTTATCCCTTCTAGCAATCCTAGAGGTCGTTCAAAATGACCGTCTGCCAGCTGAAGCTTCATTCTAGTTGGTGTTAATGTGGGTTTTCCCCATTGCTTCCACAAGGAAGTGGTCACAATGGCAACACCAGCACCTGAATCTATGATTGCTTTGGTTGTGTAACCTTGGTAGGTGATTGGAAGATAAGTATTACCTTCTTCACCTTCACACATGTCCCCTATTTTGTCTAGAGGTATCTCTGGTACTTTCTGCTTAGAGCCTCCTTTTGGCATATTGGAATCAAGTTCTGGAACCTGATCCTTCACATGATTCCATAGCTCGGGTTTTGCTTTTAATAACTCTTCTACAGTGAGATGACATTGAACCTTAGTGTTCTTCATGACATCAATGTTCCTTGGAACCAATGTCTTCATGTCTTACCAGTATTGTGGGAGCTCTGATCTGAAGAGATTCAGATTCCCATGGGCCTGGAAATTGAGGCAGTTCTTCTAAGGTATTAGATTCAAAATCTAATCCTTTGTTTTCTTGTTGTTCTGCTTCGTCTCCATAAATAGATGGAATGTCTTGGGGAAATTGATCATGAAGATCATCAATCTCACGAATAGGAGGGGAATTACCCTTCTCCTTGGCCCATTTCTCCTCTTGTATTTCCCGCAAGAACTCTTGAGAGTACTATTGAATTGAAGGAGGTATTCCAACATCCGTAGAATTAGGAACATATGCTCCCATTGGTGGTGAGCTTCCCAATAATTGGTTGAGCCTGTGGAGGTAAAGAAACTTGTGGTTTGTTTACCAACTGCTCTAATCTTTCTAGTAAGCCCTGGAAATGCAAATCTGATTTAATAGAGTTTGTCTGATTGAACTTTTGACTAGTCTCAAAGTATGGCTTGAGCTTGTTCTACCATTTTCATGCACATTTTCATCCGTTCAATCTCTAAATCTGCTCTAGGGAAACTCTTGTCTAGGTTTGCAGCTGTAGACCCTTCTTGAAGTCGAGCCTGGTAGGCCTTGAACATCATGTCCAAGCCGTCTAGGGTTGGATCTGCAAGAACAGACCCTGGCTGCAGCCTATTTACAATGGGTGGTGGGGTGGGATGAGGTGGAGTGGATGGAGTGTCAGCATGCAAGGGGTTTTGAGATGCGATGTCTTCTATTTTTGTTTTTGCGTCTTTCAAGCTTTCTTCTAGTTCCGATAAATTTTTGTTCCACTTGCGATTAGCCTTCTCTCTGGTATCTTTCCATGTTCTTGTTTTCCTCCTACTAGGTTCTCTCGATTCACTCAACTCCGATTGCTCTGTTGGTTTATCCTGTTTTAAGGCTTGTGCTCTAGTGACAACTTGTATAGGAGCCACATTACTGCTACTTGAAATAGAATCCGCCACTAAGCCTACCACATTAATGGGTGTAATCTTGGGTGCACTGGAGGGGTTTCTTGGACAATCTCTGGGAAGATGGTCTTTGCCACACTCAGGACAAAAAGCTTGTATTGTGATAGCCTGACCTTGACTCGGAGATGGTGGGTGGGGACAATCACGAAGGAAATGGTCACCCTGACATCTGCAACAAGGTCCTCTAGGGGCTTGTGGTCTCCCTTGTTTCAATTGGGGCCTAGGGTTAGCATTGGTGTACATGATATTGGAGTATTCAGGCTCCCAATTTTGTTCCATAGGTGGTGCCTCATATTGATATGGGTAAATCTCACTATGTTCAGGTGACTCTTTGTAATAAGCATGTGGACTACCTTCATGGGAGTAGTCAGAGCTATGAGAATGAGAATCATTATCTGGTATCAATGGGGTTAGTGGCACCAATGCTCTATTTGGATTTTCCTCTCCCATAGCATACTTGACTGGAATCACGTTAGCAGGAGCTGGTGGTTGGTTTCCCAAGACTGGTTGTGGTCTATATTGTGCCTGATATTGCTGTTGTGGTCGATAATATGGCTGTTGGTATTGGTTCCGATACCAACCTTGTTGATAAGGTTGCTGATAAGTTTGTCTAACAGCCTGCCTATTGTAGGGACAATCTTGAGCCGTGTGGTTTGTGTATTTTCTCTCAATAGTGCAATATGGAGCATTCCTTTCTCTAATGTTTTGGTTTTGCATTGGGCATACGTTAGCCATGTGGTCACCTCCGCAAGTATAACACCGATTCAATGGGGTGACTCTCTGTGTTTGTCTATTTTGGACTCCCAGCTTCTTGGCAACTTGCTCAGCTATCTCCTCTATTTCCGTGGAGATTTTTGAAGTATGACTAGTAGAACTATCCGAATCCTTATAGAGTTTGGACAATCCTAACTCCTCACCCAAGTTATCTTCTATGTCAATGCACGTCCACACACACTCTTCTATGGATCTAGGCTCTTTCAAGTACACATATGATCTTAACTTTGTGCTCAGTAAGCCATCTAAGAACAAAGCCACTTGTTTGGATGGTGTGGGTAACTCTAGAGCAGGGCACCTTTCGAGGTATTGTCTGAACCTTCTACCTGCTAGTCGCACTGTTTCTTGGGGTGTTTGCTTGAAACTGTGGATCAAAGATGATGTGTTATGTCTGATACCACTCTTGGAAAATTCTACAATGAATTCGTCTAGCAGCTGACCTATATCGCGATAGTTGCAACTACTCAATGGTTGAAACCAAGCCAAGGCAGTGCCCTTAAGAGTCAAACCAAATGCCTCATATTGGGTGAATAAATCCTCAACCTGTTCAGCTCTTAACACTTGTTTGAACTCAGCCACATGATCATAAGGATCTCCTGATCCGTCAAAATAATTCTTCATTGCCTTGATCACTTGAGTGGGTCTAAGGGTTCTTGTGTGCTCTCGAGGTCTAGTCAATGGAAAATCATGTTCATCTCTTTGTTGCCTATGTGCTTGATGTCTCTCTCTTTCAGGTCTTTCATTTTTAAATCCTGCTCTATTTCTGCCCACCGTGTGTGCAAAACTTACCTCAGGTCTCTCTCTAGTTCTTTCTCTCTGGGTTTCATGAGCGTGGGATGATCCTACTCCTTGGAGGCCATGGGAAACATTGGATCTTGGTGGAGGGAAAATCAATTCACTCTTCCAAGTATATGCATGTCTATCATGTTCTGTTACCAAGAAATTTTTCTCTGACGTGTTATCCAGGTAGGCAACTTTGCCTGGTATCTCTGGGTCTTTGAACTCGTAGATGATGACTATGCCCAATTGGCTAGGTTGATCTGGCTTGAATCTCCAAAAGGCTTCCTCTGTTTCTCTATTCAAGAATAGTTCTATGCTTTTGTTATCTTGAGGAATCCAATCTGGAGTGATCACTCTGGTCAAAACTGACTTGCCTCTAGGAGTCTGGGGTCCTTGTCCTACATTTCCTTGTTCTAGGTCTCCTATTTCATTCTCAAGAATGACATTTCCAAACTCATCAGTCCTATCTGGTAGGTTGGTGACCACATACATGGTTCCTTCCTTATCAATGTATGAACCCTCTTTGAACTTGACCACCGGGTGTTCAAGTCCAAAGGGTTGATCTGGATTTTTGAGTTGGACCACTGATCGCCTCAGGCCATCCTCATAGATGCGAGCACCTAATCGGTTGGTCCGAATATATTCCAACTGTGTCTTATAGGGACCTTTTGGTGTTTGTAAATAATCAGTTCCTGAGCCACCTACAGGTTTCCCCATGCTAAATGACATTTCTGAATCACTTGTGTCTGAACTTAGTCTGTAAGGATGACCACTTAGTTGTTGTGCCCAAGACTTAGTTGTATGGTTGACACTAGCCTCAAAAGATCTAATGCTTTGTTTATCCTTGCCTAGGTGTCTACCAGACCTCAGGTTCATAAACTTTGTCTTCTAGTCCCAAAATTCCCCTTTGTATTGCTCAAAATCCCTTGGGGCCCCCTTGGTTTCCTAGTCCCACCGGAGGGTCAACTTCAAAATATCCTATCTGAAAATCAACGCATTATTCTTATAAAAAACAGTTGAGGCCGTGTAGGATTCGAAACGAGCTTTCCAACGAGCTATAGAGCTCAAAAAATGGACTTTGGATGAAAAAGTTATGTCAAATCAGGCTCTTGGGGGTCAAAATAGGCAAACAGGACCTTTTGGCAAAAATCGCGATTTTGTGAAATCAAGAGAATCGCGATTTTGTGAACTTCAAGAGAATCGTGATTTTATGAAGTCAAAGAATCGCGATTTTGTGAACTTCAAGAGAATCGCTATTTTGTGAACTTCAAGAGAATCGCGATTTTGTGAAGTCAAAGAATCGCGATTTTGTACCTTGAGAATCATGTTTTCACAAAATCGTGTTTTTGGCTGAAAATTGTGATTTTTGAGAATCACGATTTTGAGCAGAAATCGTGTTTTCACAGAATCGTGGTTCACAGAATCGTGTTTTCACAAACTTGTGTTTTAGAGAATCGTGTTCTAAAGAATCGCGATTTTATCTCAGAGAATCGTGGTTTTCAAAATTTAAAGAATCGCGATTTTGAGCAGAGAATCGTGTTTTCACAGAATCGTGGTTCACAGAATCGTGATTCACAAAATCATGTCTTCATAGAATCGTGTTTTAGAGAATCGTGTTCTAGAGAATTGCGATTTTGTCTCAGAGAATCGTGGTTTTCAAAATTTAGAGAATCGCGATTTTGAGTACAAGCACAGAATCGTGTTTTTTGAAAATCGCGATTTTGAGCACAGAATCATGTTTTAGAGAATCGCGATTTTGTCTCAAAGAATCGTGTTCTAGAGAATTGCGATTTTGTCTCAAAGAATCGGTGATTCACAAAATCGTGTTTTCACAGGATTGTGTTTCACAGAATCGTGTTCTAGTTAATCGCGATTTTATCTCAGAGAATCGTGATTCACAAATCGTGTTTTTCACAAAATCTTGGTTCTCAGAATCGTGTTTTTTGACGTGAAAATCGCGATTTTGTCTCAGAGAATCGTGTTTTAGAGAATCGTGTTTTAGAGAATCATGTTCTCACAGAATCGTGTTTTTGGCTGAAAATCGTGATTTGTGAGAATCGTGATTTTGAGCACAACCACAGAATCGTGATTCTGAGAGTGACCACAAAATCGTGATTCTTTTAGCAAGCTTTTAGGCGGGAAACAGAAAATCGTGATTTTCAAAAAAATTTGAATTTTCACAGAATCGCGATTTTCATCACAGAATCGCATTTTTTGGCGGGAACTTTGAATTTTTGAGCGCCGAGCAATGGCGAGCTCCGTATGAGCAGAAAATCATGAAAAACACAGGCGCTTGTTCTCCCTGGCACTTCCTAACTCCTTCCCACACAATAATGCATGAAAAATGGTATGAAAATGATGAAAATGCACTAAAAAACAAGAAATTTCTATGAAGAAGAAGATGGAAGAAGGTGGAGATGATGATGATGAAGAAGATGAAGAAGAAAAATCAGAAAATGAACAAAAACGACAGTTTTTTTACCTTCCAACGTCGCAAATCTACGATCTTACCATCACAACGCTCGTCCTTGAAGCTCTCTCCCCGGCAACGGTGCCAAAATTTGGTGTAGCTCAAGCATAAGCATCACCTCCTTTACTTGTCAATCCGCAGAGACGTGAGGACCGGTATGAAGACCACGAGCAAGTGAAGGCACAAGTTTGTGAGTGAAAGCACACAAGCATGCACACACATACACACACACGCACACAAGGCAAGATCAAAGAAGAGAGGAACAATGGAAAGCTTCGATTGCAAAAGAGTTCTCTTACAAAAGCTCTATTCTCTAACAAGCTAACCCCAAAAATGAGCTCTCTAGCTCTTTTTATAGTTTTTTGACTAGTTTTGGCCCTGTCCAGACCTAGTGTCTGGCCTAGTTAAAAATTAGGTTCCAGGGCTTATTTGAGGGCTCAAACGGAGTCTAAAAATTATGAAAATTGGTAGGATGATACTTCTAATACTCCTCAAGCTCGAGGACTCCTCGGCTTGAACAAAATGGAGTTACAAGAATAGAAAATGGTATTTACAATGGTTTTTAGTGATGAACATCACTATTTTTATAGGGATTTCTTTTGAAAATTTGACATACACTTCTTGGAGCTCCTACTTGCTCCTTCTTCTTGTGTGTGTCCACCTTTCTGATGTGCTTCCATGCTTGTGCTTGACTTTGAGTTCCAACATGAAGTCTTTTCATGCTTCAAAAGATATTTGGCTCTTGTGGATAATCAAACAAGTAAAACACTAAAAAGGCTAAGGTTAGATGGAGGGGGAGAGTACCTCTCCCATGAATTTGATTCCTTTCTTCAAGAAAGAGGAATCAAAAGAGAGATCACTACAAGGTACACTCTTGAGCAAAATGGAGTGTCAGAAAGAAGGAATAAGACAATTGTTGAAGCTGCAAGGTCTATGCTAAATGAAAAGTACTTACCTAATTACTTGTGGGTTGAGGCTGTATCCACAACCACTTATTTGATTAACAAGTTACCTTCAAAATCACTTGATGGCATGACACCATATGAGGCTTGGAATGGAAGAAGACCAAGCTTGGATCATTGTAAGATTTTGGGTTGTGTTGCTTTTGCTCATGTTCCTTCACAGGTTAGAGGCAAGATAGATCCCAAAGCAGAAAGGTGTGTATTCATTGGATATGACAACAATCAAAAGTGCTACATATTATACAACCTGACAACCAAAGGATTCTTGGTGAGTAGAGATGTAGTATTTGATGAGAATAGTTCTTGGTATGAAGATTCATGTAGAAAGGACAACCTACCTTATGATCTTGAAGAAGATTTTCCAAAACTTGTTAAGTATAATTCTTCTAAAGTTGAAGAGCAGGATACCTCAAAAGATGATGAAGCAACTCAGTATGAAAAAAACAAAATGTGGAAGTCTAAAGGTAAAGCAAAAATGCAAGAACTTGGACAAGAGGCAGAACCATCACATCATGGCCTAAGAAGGTCCATGAGGGAGAAAAGGAAGCCAGAAAGGTATGGGTTTGATACTTCTCTAGTCACTAAACATTCAATCTATCTAGCACATGAGATAAATCAAGAGGAACCTTCAAGAGGAACCTTCAACATTTGAGGAAGCAAAGAAGAAATCAGAATGGAGGCATGCAATGGAAGAAGAAATTGAAGCTCTTGAGGAGAATAACACTTGGGAGTTGGTTCCCAAGTCTCCATCAATGAAAGTGATAGGCTCAAGGTGGATCTACAAATTGAAGAAGAACTTAGATGGCTCCAAGGCAAGGCTTGTGGCAAAAGGCTTTGCAAAAACTCAGGGAATTGATTATGAGGAGACCTTCTCTCTTGTGGCAAAGATGCCTACTATTAGGGTTTTGCTTAGTATTGCCTCTTCCAAGAATTGGAAGATACTTCAATTGGATGTAAAAAATGCATTTCTTAATGGATGGATAACAAAAGAGGTATATATGGCACAACCACCTAGTTTTGAGAATCACATATATCCTGATTATGTGTGTAAACTTAATAGCTTTATATCGACTTAAACAAGCCCCAAGGGCTTGGAATTGAAGTCATCTATTTGTGTGTGTATGTAGATGGTATTATACTTACAGGAAATGATACAAATGCCATGAAGAGAATCAAAGAACAGATGAGAGAAGAATTGAAGATAAGTGATTTGGGTTCACTTACCTACTTCCTAGGATTGGAAGTTGTCTAAGATCATGGTTTGTTTCTTACTCAAAGAAAGTACATTAAAGACATGTTGGAAAAATTCAAGATGCAAGATTGTAGGATTGCAGATACTCCAATGGAGGTTAAGCATAAATTGAGTTCACATGAAGTTGAACTCATAGAATATGTGACAGGTTACCAAAGCCTTGTGGGTAGTTTGAACTATGCCACATTGATAAGGGTTGATATATGTTATAGTGTGAGTGTGCTAAGTCAATTTATGCACACACCGAGGAAACCTCACATGGAGGCTACCAAGAGGATACTTAGATATCTCAAAGGGACCATGAATGAGGGGTTATATTACCCTTATGTATCTGATTTAAGTTTGAAATTGTTCTTTGATGCTGTTGACACTCAAGCTTAAGGAAAAAGCATGGAAGCACATCAAGGAAGTGTACACACAAGAATAATTTTTAGACTCCGTTTGAGCCCCCAAATAAGCCTTGGAACCTAATTTTTAACTAGGCCAGACACTAGGTCTGGATGGGGTCAAAACCACTCAAAAAACTATAAAAAGGGCTGGAGAGCTCATTTTTGGGTTAGCTTATGTAGATTTCAGCTTTGGAAGAGAGTTCTTTTGTAATCGAAGATCTTCCATTGTTCCACTCTTTGCTCTTACCTTGTGCGCGTGTGTGTATGTGTGTGCATGCTTGTGTGCTTTCACTCATGCACTTGTGCCCTTCACTTGCTCTTGGTCTTCATACCGGTACTCACGTCTCCGGGGATCGACATTTATGAGGTGGAGCTCCTCATGTTGGTACTTGCCATTGTGCTAGAGTGACACCAAATCTGGTGCCGTTGTCGAGGAGAGAGCTTGGAGGACGAGCGTGTGATGGTAAGACGTAGAGTAGCGATGTTGGAAGGTAAAAAAATCACCATTTTTAGTTCAGTTTCTCATCACCATCTCACCCTTTTTCATCTTCTCAAATTTTTCCATTTTCGAGAGTACATTTGCTTCGTTCTCATTTGTGGCTGCGAGCAGGAACCTTAGAGAGGGTGCAGAGCTGAAATGCTGGAGAAATACTACCAAAATACCCAAAAAATTGAGTGATCAGTCTCGAACATGACCCGACCTGCGCCAAGTGTTGTGAGTGTGGTATCACGGGTTTGAAGAGAGGTTTTGCATCTAGAGGCACATAGGAGTGACAAGGAGGACGCAAGCTACTCATATTTGCAAAAATTTTTGAATTTGAACTCCAAAAAATCCAAGTGTCGTGACCGGTTGAGTTCAAGTGTCGCGATACTTGAATTCCCGTGTGTCAAGATATTTGGTCGATATCATGTATTGCCGATATCTAGGTGTCACGACATCTACAAAATCCAAGTGTTGCGATGTCTGTGAAGTGTCGTGATATCTGACAAGTGTCGTGACGTTTGCCAAGTGTCATGTGTCGTGACCGCTCAAGTGTCTAGTCTCGCGATATTTGACAAGTGTTGAGTGTCACCTAGCCCAAGTGTCGCAATACCCCTCAAGTATCGTGTGTTGTGAGGTCCAAGTGTCACGATATCTGACATCCAAATGTCGCGATATCTGTGACCTCCAAGTGTTACGATAACTGACATCCAAGTGTCGCGATATCTGACATCCAAGTGTCGCAATATCTGTGACATCCAAGTGTCTCGATATCTAACAAGTTTATCGTGTGTCGTTTCCATTCCATCAGGTGTCGCAATATTCCTCAGGTGTCGAGTGTCATGCTCAGGGCCTAGTGTCATGACATCTGCCAAGTGTCGTGTGTCATGACTAATCAAGTGTCGAGTGTTGTTGACATCAAGTATCGTGACATCTCAGCAAGTATCGTGTGTCACGGGACCTCAAGTGTCACGACATCTGACAAGTGTCACGACATCTTCGAGGTGTCAAGTATCGTGATCAACCAAGTGTCGTGCAACCAAGTGTCGCGATACTTCCCAAGTGTCATGTATCACCTGTTCTAAAGCAATCCTAGAGAGGTCCTGTTTCCCTGTTTTAACCCCCAAAACCCTGAACTAGCATAACTTTCTCATATGAAATCCGTTTGTTGTGATTTTGGGTTGACCCTTAGGTTGGACTAGGAAGCAAGGAGTTCCACAAGACTTTGAGCAATACAAAGGACAATTTTTGACTTGTAGACAAGGCTTATGAATCTAAGATCAAGCAGACACTTCGAAAGAGATAGATAAAGTACCAAATCATATGAGGCCAGTGCCAACCATGCAACCAAGTCGAGGACTCACAACTCAATGGTTAGCACTACGTGCTGAGTTTAGTTCACAGACGGGTGAGTCAAAAATGTCATTTAACTAGGAGAGACTCTTGGCTTATGAAGACATGCATAGTTCAGTACCTAGGGAAGGTTTTATGTCTAGAGTGGAAGGGGAATATCAGATGTCTCTTCAATACATATCCACTAACTTGCAAGGAATACCCATCTACCTCGATGGTCTACAAAGGTCAGTAGCAAGAATGATAAACACTACAGAATTGGAAATAGTTCCAAGACCAGCTGTGAAGTATGAAGGTGGAGTTTACAAGGACAAGATGGGCCAGATCTATGTAGTAACCAAAAACCCTGATCAAATTAATGATATAGGAGAATTAGAGGGACAAGGAACTTCCGAAAAATCGAGATTAAAGTACATGGGTTTGCCTATATTCCCTCCTCGAGATCAGGAAACTACCTCACAAAACCCATTTGAACGGAAAATGAGATGTTAGGACAAATGAGCCAAGGTAGTATACCCAACAGACCATAGGTACAATTCACCATGCCAGGAATTAACCCACACAACCAACCTAGCCAAGGAATGGGAAATATTAATAGAACCACCTTTAGGGTAGAACCACCCCAAGGCGTAGGAGCTTGAATACACCCATTGAAACCTGCTATTCCCATCATAATTTGATCCCCGGAGCCCGACATAAGACTGAGACCAATCCAATTGGCCAAATGTATGTGAAATCATTACGATGGCACAAGAGAGCCCTATAACCACATTGCAGAATTCAAGCAGGTGTTGCGAGCGGAGCAAGTGGATGACCTTTTTGTGCAATATGAATCCTTTGGGTTGACCCTCACGGGAATGGCCTTAGCTTGGTTTCAACCCCTGGATCCAAATGGATTTGGCAATATCGAACAATTCTTCCAAGAATTTATTTGGGAATTCACTAAGTGAGGGATCAAGCATAATTCATCATCCTTAATACATAGTTTCAAACAAGCTCCTAATGAGACAGTAAAAAATGCAGCACAGAGATTTAATCAATACGTAGCCCGATGCCCTGTGACAGAGAGACCTTCTCAGCAAAAAATGACATCCCTATTTTTAGAAGGGCTAACCAATGGAACATTGAGAATCTTAGTATACGTAAAACGACTGCAAACCCTAAGTGAGTGTCTTCAGGAGTGCATAGATTTGGAAGACAACTTAGCCGAGGATCTCAAAACCACACAAGATCCTACCAACTCAGAGGATACAAGGAGCAATGAAACTTCTAGTTCGAGTTATGTGGAGGAAGTGGTAGAGTTAGTGGCCAAGAAATTAGGGGTACAAGGACAAACGAACTACCAGAACTCTTCCTTGAGAGTGCCAATGTTAGGAAGTTGCACACATTGCGGTGGAGATTATCCATCTCGTGTCTGCAACAGAGAAGGATTAGGGTTATCACAACCTTACCCTTACGATAGACAACCAACTCAGGAGCCTAACATGTACTCTTATAGTGAGCAGAAGTACATCAACTACAACACCGAAAACTATCCAATGAATAGACAGCCACGACCATTTGTACCACCCCAATGTAGAGCATATGGGTACCCTACTAGAGAACAAGGCAGATCCTAGGTATAACCCATGTCTAGGACCACGAGGAGCAACTAGACCGTATGAACATGGAGTATATAGCCAACCTCAACCTATACCACTAGCTCCGATACAAGGGTAGAAGATCACAATACAAGTCGTTTGTCTTGAGTGTGGCAAAGAACAACTCCTGAGAGATTGTCCCAGACATCCCTCTAGTGCACCAAAGGTTACACCCGTTAATGTAGTAGGCCTAGTATGGGATTCAAGTTCCAGTAGCGATAATGTGGCTCCTATACATACAGTTACTAGGGCACAATCCTTACAAAAAGCTAAACTAGCTGAGCAATCAGAGCCAAGTGATTCAAGAGAGCCTAGTAAGAGAAAAACAAGAACATGGAAGGATACTAGAGAGAAAGCCAATCATAAGTGGACCAAAAAGTTATCCGAACTAGAAGAAAGCCTGAAAGATGCAAAAACAAAAATAGAAGATATTGCCTCTCAAAGCCCCTCGCATGTCAAAACTCCATCCACACCACCTCATTCCCACCCACCAACCATTGTAAATAAACCACCACAATCAGGGTCTGTTCTTGCAGATCCAACCCCAGAAGACCTGGACATGATGTTCAAGGCATACTGGGCTCGACCTTAAGAAGGACCAACACCTGCAAACCTAGACAAGAGCTACCCTAGAGTAGATTTAGAGATTGAACGGACAAAAATGTGCATAAAAATGGTGGAACTAGCTCAAGCTATGTTTGAGGCCAATCAATCATTCAATCAGATGAATGCTATTACACCGGGTTTGCACTTCCAGGGCTTACTAGATAGATTAGAGCAGTTGGTAAATAAACCACAAGTCTCTTTACCTCCACAAGCTCAACCAACTTTTGAAAGAGAAAGCTCATCACCAAAGAAAGTCTATGTTCCTAACTCCATAGATGATGGAGAACCTCTTTCAATTCAACAACACACTCAAAAGTTCTCATGGGAAATACAAGAAGAGAAATGGGCCAAGGAGAAGGATGTTCCCCCCCCTATTCTTGAGATTGATGACCTTCACAATTAATTTCCACAAGACATTCCATCTATTTATGAAGACCAAGTAGAGCAACAAGGAGAAGAAAGGTTAGAATTTGAATCCAATTCTTTACAAGAGTTGCCACAGTTCATAGGCCCATGGGAATTTGAATCTCTCCAGATCAGAGCTCCCACAATATTGATCAGAAATGAAGACTCGATGATTGCAAGAAACACTAAAGTCGTGAAGAACACTAAGGTTCAGTGTCATCTCACTTTAGAAGAGCTTCTCAAAGTAAAGCCTGAGTTATGGAAACATGTGGCAAATCAGGTTTTAAAACTTGATTCCAAAATGTCAAAATCAGGCTCTAAGCAGAAAGTCCCAGAGATACCTGTAGACAAAATAGGGGACATGTGTGAGGGTGAAGAAGGTAATAATTATCTTCCAATCACCTACCAAGGTTACACAACCAAAGCAATCATAGATTTAGGTGTTGGTGTTGCTATTGCAACCACCTCCTTGTGAAAGTGATGGGGCAAGGCCACATTAAGACCAACTAGAATGAAGCTTCAGATGGCAGACGGCCATGTGGAAAAACCTCTAGGATTGCTCGAAGGGATAACTCTAACCACTTGTGGTGTAGAGTTTGAACACACATTTGCTATATGTGACTTTGAAAAAAATAATGTCTACGAGATGATCCTAGGAAGACCCTTCCTACGACAACTGCAAATAGTACAGGATTGGGGAACCAACTCCTTTTACTTGCAGTGCTTAGGGGTCACAAACAAGGTCAATTTGAAGGATTACACCTTCAGAGATGTACCACCCCTACAGTGGAATCCTATCCACAAGAAGCAAGAAGATTCAATCTCTGTGCATTCTAAAAGTTCATCTGATACATCCTGGATGCATGAAGATAGTCATTTGTGGATGTCCAAGGTCCCGAAGGAAGAGGAAAAATGCTTAAAGGCAAGAGAAAAAGGAACTTCTCAAGGAGATAGACCAGTTAGAGACCCAGCCTATACACCGATGATCTTTCCGGATGAGGAATTTGAGCCTCATGGTTGGCCAAAAATCTTGGCCACCATGGACATTGCTGTCAATGAAGAACAATGGACACCTCATTGTGATGAGGAGGGTTACGATATTTCAGTGTTCATGTGTCAGCCCTTGCTAGAAGAATGTGACCCTAGTGACTTCATAGAAGAAGAAGAGAATGATGACAATCTAGAGTCCATTGTGATGGATAGTTGCTTTATTTCAGAGGAGCACTATCTAGAGGACATATGAGTATTTACAACAAAAGAAGAAGAACCTCTCACAAACATCAAAATGGTAAATTCAAAGGATGGAAGTGAAAGTGGTCAAAAGAAAAAGAAAAGAAAAGTAGTGAAACAAGAAGAGGAAACATTCTTCGAAGTACCAGAGAATTTCAAGAAATACAAAGTCGAGGACCGAAAATTTTTGGTACGAATGCCTAAGAGAGAGGCCACAATAGAAGCATATGATAACAAAGAAAAGACCAAAAAAATCATAGTCACCATTGAAGAGAACGAAGAGAGATGTACGTACATAGGAGATGACCTAAGTAAAGAAGAGGAAGCAGAGTTGGTAGCCTTATTAAGGGAATAGAGGGACGTCTTTGCGTGGCACTATAGACACTTGAAGGGAGTAGATATGAAAATTTGCTCTCATATGATCCCCATGACTATTGATGCCAAACCCACCAAACAAAATCCCTACACATATAATGGCACTTATGCAGCTAAAATAAAAGAAGAGATTGACAGGTTGATTGAAGCTGGATTTATCTATGAGATTGAGCATACTAAGTGGGTGTCCCCCATTGTAGTGGTGCCCAAGAAGAATGGAAAATTGCGTGTATTAACCTTAAAAAAGTTAATGCTGCTACGATAAGAGATAGCTATCCGCTTCCAATCATTGAACATTTATTGGAGCATGTTGGAGGCAAGGAAGTTTATAGCTTCCTTGATGGATTTTCAGGTTACAATCAAGTAGCCATTTCCCCAAAAGATCAACATAAAACAGCCTTTGCCACAGAGTGGGGAGTCTTTGCATTTCGTGTGATGCCATTTGGGCTCACCAATGCACCTGCAACATTTCAAAGGCTCATGTGTCATGTCTTCAAAGAGTTCTTGCAAAAAATCTTAGAAGTATATGTGGATGACTTATGTGCTCATTCCCAAGAAAGAAGATACCACATTCCTGAGCTCAGATAGATCTTCAACAAGTGTAGAGAATATCAAGTTTGTCTGAACCCAAAAAAGTGTGTGTTCATGGTATGTCAAGGTCAAATCTTAAGTCATATTGTTTCTAAGAATGGGATATTTACAGATGAGGATAAAGTAAGAGCCATAGCAGAGTTGCCAAGACCAAGGAATGTTAAAGAGGTACAAGCCTTTATGGGCCATTGTGGGTATTACCGTAGGTTTATTCACATGTATGCAATTATAGCTAAGCCTCTTTATGCCTTGTTGACAAATTTTGAGTGGAACGACAAATGCGAGAAGTCCTTCAATGAGCTGAAGAGACGCTTGTGCACAACCCCAGTACTGATCACTCTTGATTGGACTAAACCATTCCAGGTCCATGTAGATGCATCCAATCATGCAATAGGATGTGTGCTAGCACAACCAATAGGTGAAGGAAACCTAGATCTGCCTATCGCATATGCTAGTAGGCAATTGAATGCTGCTGAACGAAACTACACCACAACCAAAAGAGAAGGTTTAGGCATGGTATATGCCGTAAAGAATTTTAGACACTATCTATTGGCCAACAAGTTTAAGTTTTTCACTAATCATCAATACTTATTATATTTGGTCAATAAACCTTGCAATACCGGACGCTTAGTAAGATGGTTCCTCTTACTAATAGAATATGACTTTGAAGTCATTGTTAGGAAAGGTAAGACCCACCTCAAAGCAGATCACCTTTCTCACATCATTTCAGGAGAGTCACCGCAAGGATTGTTTGATGAACTGCCTGACGCTTACCTGTTCCATTTAGAAGTTGTTGCTAAATGGGCGAATAAGTTGGTACCAGCCCTAACCTTTGGACATGCAAATAAGAAGATGAAGATGAACAAGGATGAAATTGTACGATCACAAAACTATCAAATATTGGCAAGAAGCATGTATAAGCAAGATACAGAAGGTATTCTAGCTTGTTGTGTCGAGGACGATGAACATAGTAGTTGTTTGCAACAAGCCCATGAAGGATTTCTAGGGAATCACTATTCTAAACAACGAACATTGCAAAATCTAAAACGTTTAGGAGTGTATTGGCCTAGTATGGACAAAGAAATTCATGAGTGCATCAAGAATTGTCTAGTGTGCCAAAAGAGACCCCCGGTGGAGCATGTGAATCTTTATCACATATCATTAATTCCAGATTGGAGGGCTCCATTAGTAGAATTCCTGAGATTAGGAACATTACCCAATGAGGCTAGTTTAGCAAGGAAACGAAGCATGGAACAATAGGCACTAGACTATGCCTTAGTAGGAGACAACCTATACCAAAGTAGGAGACAACCTATACCGAAGAGGCAAAGATGGTTACTTAAGATTGTGCGTTCACGAATTTGATTATTTGAAAATCTTAGAAACGGCACACAACGGTGCCGCTGGTGGACACTTTGGTCCTCACCAAGTAATTAAGACTATTCTATTCTCAAGACTTTGGTGGCCCACTCTTCATATGGATGCACATACCTATGTGAAGAAATGTGACACATGCCAATGTGCCCAGTACCCCATTAGAAAGGATGAGATGCCTTTGAGGCCAATGATGGGAGGACGTGCATTTTCAAAATGGGTTATAGACTTTGTAGGTCCTATCAACCCTCCAACTAGACTCCCATGCAGAGTACATTATTGTAGCCACATATTACCTTACGAAGTGGGTAGAAGTAAAGCCACTACAAAGAATGATGCTCAAACAACTGCTAGGTTTTTATTGGAGAATGTGTTCACCCGATATGGACTACCAATAGAGTTAGTGAGTGATCAAGGTACACACTTCTTGAATGAAGTCATTGAAAATCTTCTCCAAGAATTCTTGGTGATACATAAGAAGTTTGCCCCTTACCATCCACAAGCTAATGGACAAGTCGAGAGCACAAACAAGATCCTATGTAATGTATTGACAAAATTAGTAAGTAATAAGCGCTCTAATTGAGATAAACAGCTTCATCACGCTGTTTGGGCTTATTGAGTTGCCTACAAAACGGTACTCAATGCCACCCCATTTTAGATGGTCTTCGGACAAAATGCTGTGCTACCTTTGGACTTTCTAATCCCAACCTTAAAAGTAGCACAAGAGCATGAGTGGAATGGACATGAGTTATCCTCTAGGATCTTTGATCTAGAACGCTTAGGTGAGACAAGGCTACGAGCGATGGCACGCATCTATGCTGCAAAGAAAAGGCAAAAGGCATACTTTGATGCACATATCAAAGATAAAGGATTAAAAGAGGGAGACCTAGTGTTGGTTTATACACTAAAGCAACATGCCCGTAAATTGGAAAAAAGAGGATATGGACCCATGATCATTAATAGAATCTCCACTAGTGGTGCGGTTCAATTGGCCACTGTAGAAGGTGACATCTTGCCAAACTACATTAGTGGATGTTGGGTCAAGCTGTATCAAGAACGTCTTACAGAGGATATGTTAATGAGACTCAACACTGCTAAGAAGCAAAAAGAAGAAGAGTTGAAAGTCAGAGAAGAAGCACATGCAGAGGCTAGATAATGCATTAGGAGAAATAAGTTAAGATGCCTAGGCCTAGATGTCAATCTTGAGGCCCCAAGATACCACATGGCCATGTATCAAACATCAAGCGCAATTGCTTCTCAAATAATTGATCGATATCACTTTGTGATCATTACGGTTGGACAAGGGAAGAATGCAAGAACTGTGAGAGCATTGATTGACTCAGGTGCAACAACTAGTGTGGTTAGACTTTCATACTGCCAAGATCTACAATTGAACCTCAATCCCATAGAAGCTTATCTCGTAGGATTGGGAGGTGTGGAAACCCCTTGTTTGGGCGAGGTGGAACTTCCCATCTATCTTCAAGATGTTTCGATGAGAATGAAAATGCTAGTGTGTGAAGATGAGGACCTTAAGAAACCACTTGTCCTGGGTCAAGACTAGATCTATGACCATGCAATCAAATTAAACCTTAAAAGCCAACTTCTTCAAGTTTGGGTACATGAACAATGTATTACCTTAGAATTAGACAATTGCATGCTCAGAAATCGAGAGGTCACACATTCTCTTAGTTCTTCCAAAAATAATCTTCTCAAAGAAAATGTTGTGTGTGTCAATAGCCCTACGAAGCAAAAGGACTCAATCGTGGAAGCACAAGCTCAAAGGCCAGTAAACCTCTCTTCTTCTTCATAGACTAATGCAAGCATAACTCGACCAAAGTGGCAAGCAAAAAAGACATCTGCTATATCAACTAGAAAGACAGAATTCAAGAAGAAAGAAGCTCAGGGCATGAAGCAGATTTGGGTACGAAGAGGAGAACAACCACTAGCTTTGCCACAACCATTCCCATTGAGGCAAGCCAACCATGCTAAAAGATGCACCAAGAAACGAGGACCAGCTCAATCCTATAGTCTTCGACAAATTTGGGTACCGAAGCAATCGATGAAGGAAGACCATAATAACATACAAATTTGGGTGCCTAAGAAATTAGTTGTAGCTCAACAAGGCCAATTACACATTTGGGTACCCAATGCACTCCTACATGCACAAACACCACTGATATCCCTCACAAGAAAAGTTTCAACAAAGAAGCCAAGGAGAGAAATGGGTAAGAACCGAGCACCGATACCAAAGGAAGATAAACTCACCTCTTCAGAAAAAATAAAAAGACAATCATCAAGGATATGGGTTTGGAAGCCAAAAGTACCAGAAGCTTACACAAAATCAAAGAGCCAACCACGCTGGATACCAAATTGTAGAATACATCCAAAGATGAAGGGGCCAGAAGTGATCTCCACAGGGCCACATACCATTCTCAAATGGATCCCTATAAGGAGGATTACATCATTTCAAGATCCAATGGACAACCTCCAAACAAAGAGTGCATCAAGTCTGCAAGTAACATCAGAAGCCTCGATGTGCAACAACCATGTGCCTTTGGCATAATCTTGTCTTTTGCACCATTTAGGTCATGCATTTCCAAAGTATGCATCAATATAGGGCCACATTACACGACCGTGCATAGATACGATTGAGAATCCCAGGCACATGAGATACACTTGACATATGTAAAATACTTTATTGCTAGTAACCACTGTCTTCTTGTTTCTGACATTGTTCCAAAAAAAAAGGAGAGAAGAAGAGCGACGACAAGAAGATATAGGACCAGGTGATCCAAGAATCTCACCAGTGGATCATCAACAAGGACATCCATCCACAATGAAGGATAAGCCCATGGTCAATCACCATGATGGGAGTAAAACACAAAGAGATGACTATTGACCAACCTTTCACCATGGTAAGAATTGTATGCTCCAACAACATAACCATGATCGATTAGGAAACCTCTTCGTCGGCATACCCTTGAGCACTTATCTCAAGACCCAACTTCTTGCACCATAATTCTTCCAATGCATTTCCCAAGTACGCATCCATAGGGCCACATTACAAGGCCATGCACAAAGGCACATATTTTCTTCAACCCATGCACTAATGCACTTACCCATCATTCATTATGGGTTACAAGTACTTGGCATAAAAATTGTAAAAGCTATGATTGGAAGATCCAATGACATCCATGCTACACCATTGGTACCTACAAAGTAATTCACGGTCAACAGTTGCTCAAAATCAACATTGACAATCTCCTCTAAGCAACTAGCAATTTTTGGAAGCTGACAACGACACCTTTAGGCTGGAATCCAAAGATCAACTACATGCAAAGGGAACAACACTTCTACGGGCTCGCAGTTAGAAACTTCTATGGGCAAACATACTGCTCTGGTGGAAACATGAGGAACTCTACCTCTCAAAGTACTACATGGAACAACCACTACAACAAGGGTCTGTCACGGATGATACACTCGAGAGGGGGGGAGTGTTGACACTCAAGCTTAAGGAAAAAGCATGGAAGCACATCAAGGAAGTGGACACACAAGAACAAGGTGCATGTAGGGAGCTCCAAGAAGCACATGTCAAAGTTTCAAAAGAAATCCCTATAAAAATAGTGATTTTTATCACTAAAAACCATTGTAAATAGCAATTTTCATTTTTGTAACTCCATTTTATTCAAGACAAGGATTCCTCAAGCTTGAGGAGTATTGGAACTATCATCCTACCAATTTCATAATTTTTAGACTCCGTTTGAGCCCCCAAATAAGCCCTGGAACTTAATTTTTAACTAGGCCGGACACTAGGTCTGGATAGGGCCAAACCCACTCAAAAAACTATAAAAAGGGCTGGAGAGCTCATTTTTGGGTTAGCTTGTTGTAGATTTCAGCTTTGTAAGAGAGTTCTTTTGTAATCGAAGATCTTCCATTGTTTCACTCTTTGCTCTTACCTTGTGCGTGTGTGTGTGTATGTGTGTGCATGCTTGTGTGCTTTCTCATGGACTTGTGAACTTCACTTACTCTTGGTCTTCATACCGGTCCTCACGTCTCCGGGGATTGACATTTATGAGGTGGAGCTCCTCACATTGGTACTTGCCATTGTGCTAGAGAGACATATGCAGATTGGGCTTGCTCCAAGGAAGACAGAAGGAGCACCTCAGGTTATCTTACCTTTGTAGGTTCAAAACTTGTTTCATGGTCATCCAAGAAGCAACCCACAGTTGCTCTCTCTTCTACTGAAGCTGAATACAGAGGTCTTGCCATAGCTACTCAAGAAGCTATGTGGATGAAGACACTATTCACAGATCTTGGTCTGGAGATTGGAACTCCAAATATTTTTGGTGACAATATGAGCTCTATTCACTTAGCTGCTAATCCAATTTTTCATGCAAGGACTATGTAAGAGAGAAGACTGTGAGCAAGGAGATTCAAATATCATATGTGTCCACTCATCAACAATGTGCAGAGAGAAGATTTTGAGCAAGGAGATTCAAATATCATATGTGTGCACTCATCAACAATGTGTAGAGAGAATATTGTGAGCAAGGAGATTCAAATATCATATGTGTCCACTCATCAACAATGTGCAGATATTCTAACCAAAGCATTGGATGGTACAAAGCTTTGCAAATTCAAAGCCATGATTGGTTTGTAGGTAATCTTGGAAGATTGAAGACCTCAAGCATACTTGCTTTGAGGGGGAGCTATTGGAGCAAGTCTATGACAAGCCTAAATATTGTCTTGAGTCTCACAAAGTCGTAGAAGAAGCCTTAAAGTGAAGACAATGTAAAGTTCACTTGTGAACTACCTCTTGTAACATTTGAAGCCTTTACTTGATGTAAAAGTGAAAGAATCTAAAGTGGTTGAGTCCACTTGATCAAAAGAGGAAAGAGAAGCAATGAATCTGTGATTGAAGGTAGTTGGAGAATCAAATCAATCACTAATAGATTGAAGAGTGATTGTGGGAAGTTAGGCTCCCAAGATCAACTATAAATACATGGTAGTTTTAGTCGTGGTTAAGTGAAGACCTCCAAGAGTTGAGCTTTATGCCATATCAAGGTGTGCTTTCAAGGAACACATATGTATCAGTAAGTCCATTGTATTTTATGATCAATATAATTTCAGTTTCATGATCATTTGAGTTCATATCTTCATGTTTTGTGAAATGTACTGTTGATTGCCATATCTCTCAGTTTTCTCAATCAGATTGTAGAGATGATTCTCTGAGCTTGGTGCATCATTTTTAGTGATTCAACTTGTTAAAGTTATCTCTCTAAGTCTAATGTATTCTCACCAATTTTCATTGTATTTGGATGTTTCAATCTTTATTTATGATCATTTGAAGTCAACTATGTCACCTCATTTTCTTCTTCTTTGCCAGCACTCTCTCAGAACAGTCATTTTGGCATAGCTGTTTCTCAGTGTGTACTTCACCATTTTCCATGACTTAAAGTTTCTTAGAATCCTCATACTGTCTAGTATATTCTTACATATTTTCATGAGCATTGGATTCTTTAATCATGAGATATTTATATTTTACTACGCACGGGTCTGTGTACTATTGCAGCCTAGGAAAATTGGGGTCATCCTATCACTTGCTAAACTTCTTTCTCCTTGTGTAGTCCATTATTTTGGTTGAAATAAATCTTGATTGTTAGCTTACTAAGATAATAAGAGTTCCCCAAAAGGAATTAAGTTAATTGATGCTTTGGCCAGAGAATTGTTCAAAACTTTGGACAGGTGTATGAAGATAAATAACAAGTTTTTGGCTCTTGAATCTACTCCAACTTATCTGTTTTGATTCAACTTTTTGAGAGTGATCTTCCAAGGTACATAGGGTGTCTAATACATCTCTTGGCAAGCTAAAAGGGTCCACAACATATCTCTGGAGTCGATTAGGCTGGTGTAGTGCAAAGTTTTTGTAGCACCACTTCACCTTCATCAACTACAAATCCATCTCTTCACATCAACAACATACAAGACAAAAAATGTAGAGACATTAATAATAGACATACAAGCACTAATTCTGTTCATAATCAATTATGAACAAGTAGGGTTATATGAGAAAATCCTCCATAAGACACTACAGTGAGAAAGTTTATGATCAATACACCAACTACAAAGTTCCTTTTGTGTATTACGGCTACTCTTTTCCTTCTAAATTCTTGTTCCATAGAGGTGGCTCCTTCTAATCCTTTGAAGTTACCTTTTGTGCCTCCTCTTACTCTTTCTTTCAGCATGAATACTTCTCTTCCAAATCAAAAAATGGTGTTAGCTACACTTTCTCTTCTTTGGAATCCTCTTGGGTCTTTCAATCCTTGCAAGCTAACTACCCCTTGATTCTTGATGGCTGATTGTAGACATGGAAAATCAACAATGGCCTGATCATACATGAACTCTTTCATGAGTTACTCTTGAGGTGAAACATTCATAGCTTCCATATCTTCCAAGCTTTCTTCATCACCTACAAGACAAGAGAAGAAACCCTCAATAATTTATAGCTCATCCACATTCTCTCTACATGCTTCCTTGAGGATTACAATTGGAGACTTTTCCTTGAGCTCCTCATTTCCTCCTCTGACTTCTATATTACCCGTGGAAGAGAAAGAATGACACTGACTTGACAAGAATTATGCAAGGCCTATTACCCTTTTTTTTGTTGCCTTTTTCTTCTTACAGAAAATTAATGTCAATGTCTCAAATGCTCCCTAGAGCTCAGCACATTGTAATTGTGATCTCTACACCACCCTCAAAATGAACAATGTGGCTTCTTGCACCTAACAAGGCTTGCCATTCCTCTTGGGATGGTCCTACTTGCCTTTACATAGGCTTGCTATTCTCGCTGGTGGTCGTACTATCCACAACCTTTCATAGATCTTCACTTGGTCTTTCGTGCTTCTTGCATATAATAAGGCTTTCCATTCCTCTTGTGATGGTCTTATTTTCCTTTACATAGGCTTTCCATTCATCTTGGTATGGTCTTACTTGCCTTTACATTGGCTTGTCGCTCTCTTTGGTGGTCTTACTAGCCTAAAGCTTGGACTAGACCTTCAAATGGTCTGTGCTTAGAACTCACCACCACACATAATGTGGATTTTTCTTTTCCATTTACTCCAAACCTTAGCTTGGAAATGGAATTCTTTCCCTTAACTTCAGCCAAATTTTTGCACTTCTCTCAAGTGAGTCTTCCTTCTAGCTTGCCACTTGATTGTTGCTACTTGCAACCTTGGGGAATGTCTTCAAGTATTTGTTGAGTCTTCAACACTTTATGTCAACCCTTATTTGGATTCTTTTACTCCTCATTTGTTGGGAATCTAAATTGTGAGCTTCAACCTTCTTTGTTGTCTTTGTCTACTCAAAATTATCTTCAAATTGATGTTAACCGGTTCCAAGTTTGATGGAAGCTCTCTTGAATTCTTGCAATCTTCAAATCTTGATTTGTTTGTCTTTTAATCCTTCAAAACTTCAAGAGTCTTCTCATGGAAATCCTTGCTTTGAACACATTCAAGTTTCTTCAATTTTGAAGTCTTCAAAACTTCAGACACTATGTGTTTGACAACCTTTTAGCTTGAGATTCTTCCTTCACTTGGGCTCCAATCTTTATGTCCTTGCTTCATCCAAGCTTCACCCACTTTGCTTTGGTTTTTCCAAATAGGAGCATTGAGTTTAAGTGTTGTGTCTCAACTCAATAATAAAAAACGTTTAGTTATCATAACATGAGCACACTTATAGTTTCTTTCAAAACTTTACCTAATGATTTCTACCCACAACAGGAGACATCCACAAACTTAATACATAGCAACCTTTGGTTTCATCAACCTTTTTGCATCCAAACATATATACTTTTAGCTCATCTATGGCTAAACATGATCAACTTTTAATGCTACAATATCATGCTAATAAATCCACATAACCTTGTATAAAAATCACCAATCATTTAAGCATAGATTTAGCCCTCTTTATGCCAATTCACATGGCTACATAAACCTTAAAATAAACTTGTATAGGCTTTACAAAACCGGCCTATTACTTATCCACACATCATGAAACATGTATCTATATTCTCCTTAACCAATATGCATACATTCTTGCATGTTATACATCAATTATCAAATCAAAATCCAACTTATATTAATCCAAAGCATGGTTGTCCAAAACTGACATTCATCTTATCACAAACTTCAGAAGCGTGCATACATAAGCATCTTCATTGCTTACATTTCTTGCACCAAGTAAAAAGAATATAATGTTATCCTCAAGCTTACATATAAGCTTCAATATTCAGCCATGTACATAATAGAATATTGCACTTCATTCAATTTAATACAATATGTCAAACATGCATACAATGTTCACATACAACTATATATAGTTGCAAATCCAAGATTCTTTTCTTGAATCTTCATCTTCTTGCATAGATTGCTGATAATGCTTCAAAAAGTTATTAGTATCACTTATAGAAAGATCCAATGATAAAGGATATGTGGTAAAAAGTAGGAGAAGAGAGCATATAAAGAAACAAAATTGTCTTACATACAAAATCTTCACCTCTATAGCTTTACAATAGCATGAATGTTGCACACTCTATAGGCTCATAGCTCTAAGATTTCCTTTGATTTCTCTACCTTCTCCAAGGTATCTTTTTTATAAAACCATGTGCTCCAATACCAATGCTCTTATATCAAAGCTTTGATTCCAAATATGGAGTAATTTCATTGCAATATGCACAATAGAAGTTAGAGAACCTCTTCTAGAAATTGTCCTCTTCTACACTTGCTTACTAAAACTTGATTGAATTACAATTCAGATGTTGAGTGACTTTCACCACTTGTCCACACATATTAGAAACTACTATCTTTCCAAAAAGCTATAGAATATTCCAATTGGATTTCAAATGATGAGGAAACTAATTGCCTAAATACAAACTGCCTATCAACTCAGGTTAAGTAGAAAGTTGAGGATAAGAAGAATGGCCCTCAATAACTATTCAAAAAAATTCTAGCTACAATATTTAGATCAAACAGAGTAAAGGAGATAAGCTTTCCAACAGGATATCATATGCATTAAATGGATATCTACATAGAGATAAATGACCTTTGCAAGGTGGCTGTGTATAGAAAGGTATGTTGCTAGAATATATATGTTTCTTCTAGCACATTATTCGAGGAAATTCTAAGAACCTTTGGTGAGATCACTAACATATACTTCTAAAACATTTTAGTTTCATCTCCATGAAATGTCACACCCAAAAGTCTTCTATTCAAGGAGAAATGTGCATGGCATCTTGTGTCTCTTCACCTACGCTTGCATCTTCACTCATTTCTTGACCTTTCACTTCTTGTCCTTTGTCTTTCCATTATCGTGGGTGACTTTTTGGTGCTCCAAATCACTCAATATGGATAATGTTTCAGCTCTTTTGAGTACTCCAAATCATCAATCATATTTTGAATTTTATCCAAGCCATAAATAAGTTTGCACTTTTACTTCAACACTCCCCCTCAAGGTTATGAGTGTAATGTTCACATCTTCAAGACCTAACTCTACTTTGAGCTTTTAGAAGTTTATTTAAATACATGAATGGTAAAGAGGTAAATTATCAAAGGTGAGCGTGTGTTAAGCCTCACAATTGGAGCTTGCATAAGTTCCATAAATTTCAACACTCCCCCTCAAGCTACAATTGGGAGTTCATGAGAAAATTGCGACTTTTTGGTAAGGCTACTTTTGAGAAAATTGCGACTTTTTTCAAGATTTTGAGGAAATCGTGAATTTTTGCATTCACATTTTTGAGAAAATCACAAATTCTTGCACTCAAGTTTTGGAGAAAATCGTGACTTTTTGATAGAAGAAAAGAGTAAGAAATTGTGAATTTTAGGATACTTTTTTGGCAAAGAATCACCACTTTTTGGCTTTTGGTTTTCACAAAATCGTGACTTTCTGGCTGTATGAATCTCAAAAATTTGCGATTCTTTGACACACCCTGTTTGTCTGTTTTGACCCCCAAGAGCCTGATTTGACATAACTTTTTCATCCAAAATCTATTTTTTGAAGTTGATACAAAAGGGAAAAATGGGTCTTTAAAAATGCTTGAATCAAACTATCTGTCAAATAGATTAGAGTTAAAGCTTGAATTAATCTTGGGACTTTTATAGGTCCACCGAGAGCCATTCAAGGGCATCAAAGCAAGGTGGAAGGTGCATTGCAAGTTTGGGAACATGTATCCGGAGCATTAAAGTATGATCAAGGGAGAAGCGACTTGAGGTTGGAATCATTCTTAACCCCCTCAGTCAATTCTTAGGTTAAGCTAAATACAAGCAGTGATATTGATTAATTAGGGCTACAATAAGAATGAATCAAGTCCAAGAAAACCCTAGTTACTCAAGTTCAAGCATAAGTTAAGATATTATTGTGAGAAACTGTAAATAAAAAGGACTTAAGTGGATTGATACATCTCAGAGTGCAAAAAAACTCAAGTTCTCCTAACAAGGATCTTTGTCAGCCAAGATTGTACCAGAGAAATCTATAAAAGAATAAGTAATTGATTAAAAGTAACATTACAATGCGGTTGTACTTGGGAAAATTGGAACTAGTAGACAAAGCTTATGAACCTTAGGTCAATCAGTTTTCCAACTCAAAAATCTAGATCAACCCTTCAGACTTGAACACCTAGTGGTCAAATTCGAAGAGGGCTCATACATTGACAAGCAAGGAACCATGTATGTGGTTACGAGCTTACCAGACACGACAGATGAGTTTGAAAATATCATTCGTGAGAACGAGATAGGAGACCTAGAGCAAGGAGACCTAGGACAAGAACCCAAGACCCCTAGAGGAAAATTGGTCTTAACCAGAATACTCACACCAGAATGGATTCCCCAAGATAACAAAAGCATAGAAATGTTCTGGAATAGGGAGACAGATGAAGCTTCTTGTAGGTTTAAGACAGATCAACTTAGCAGAGTAGGAAATGCGATGATATATGAATTTAAAGATCCTGATACTCCTGGAAAGGTGGTCTATTTAGACAACACATCGGAGAGAGTATTAGTGGTAATAGAGCATGGCAGGCATGCATACACTTGGTAGGGTGAATTGATTTTCCCTCCACCAAGATCTAATGTTTCCCAAGGCCTCCAAGGAGCACGATCATCCCAAGATCATGAAAACTAGAGGGAAAGAGCTAGAGGAAGACTTGAGGTAAGCTTTGCACACACTATGATTTTCCATTTCCTAGACCCCGAGAGTACCCAAGAACCCTTAGACCCTCTTAAATGGTCAAGATGATGAAAAACTACTTTCATGGTTTAGGAGCTCCTTATGATCATGTTGCTGAGTTCAAAAAAGTGTTAAGAGCTGAACAGGTTGAGGACTTGTTCACCCAGTTTGAGGCATTTGGTTTGACCCTCAAGGGTACTGCTTTAGCTTGGTTTCAGCCCCTAAACAATCACAACTACCAAAATATAGGTCAACTCCTAGAAGCATTCATAGTAGAGTTTTCCAAGAGTGGCATTAGGCATAACACATCATCCTAGATCCATAGCTTCAAGCAGAGATGCCAAGAAACAGTTCGACTAGCCAGATGTAGATTTAAACAATACATGGAAAGATGCCCCACACCTGAATTACCTACACAAGAAAAACAAGTTTCCTTGTTTTTAGATGGACTTCTAAGCGGGAAACTTAGATCATATGTATATCTCAAGGATCCAATCACACTAGATCAATGCTTGAGAATGTGTATACCATTAGTGGTTTCAATGTGGCCCTGTAATCTCTTCGATTAAGCATTTTGATCCCATTCCTTACAAGGCCCAAATAGGGCTCACTTTTTCCCCTTATGCACAATGGCTTCTCCTCATAGTGGGGTCCTAAAAACTTAGAGCACCATTGATCACTTGAGGGTGAATTATTAATTTTATCTAATGCCATCCACATCTTTTTGGAAAGTGAAAGTCATTGGAAAATGGATAGAAAGTTTATGGGTAGGTCCGAGAAGAGCTTTCATGATTGGATTTTCATGAAGAAGGATGAAAATGGCTATTAAAGAGGAAGTGGAGAATATGTGGAAGATTAAATTGAAGGAATTGAGTGTGCACGTTAGGACTGGTTTTACCTTCTCTAGAGTCCATGCAAGAAATTCTTGATTCTCTTCTTAGTTAAATTTTCATGAGCTATTTCCTATAAATATCCCCATTTCTTTCCTTATCTACACCTTTATCAAAGCTATAGTGGAAGGGAGAGAGAGAGAGAGAGAGAGAACTCCTTGGAACAATATGATAGGGAGCAAGAAGGAAACCTTGGAGGATTACAAGAAAAGGGTGTACATGATGAAGAATTTGAAGAAATGCATGGTGTTTGAGATATTTCTAGGAAGTACATCCAAAATCATTTGGGAAGCCTTCAAAGAGGCTCCTACAAACATAGTTTCCAATCAGTGACTGTGTAGTAGCTAATCAACTTCGCATGCATGCTTCTCTTTCGTCGAGAGCCACATTTTAGAGTTGACAAAAGATTATCTTGCAAGCTTTACGATGACATAAAGATTACTAGAATATGAGTTTTGAATTTTTTTAATCAAAAGAGAGTTCTCAAAAACCTCTTTTTGGTAGTTTTGGTGATGGACTTGAATGCTTTATCGACTATCTCTTGGAATGATAACACTTTCAAATGAGGATTAAAGGTGAATTCCCATATTTTAGCTTTTATAGCATGTTGAAATGTACTAGTGAGGCTTAAGAAGTGCTTAGAG
>CM035444.1:20588222-20600722 GCA_020310875.1 Ceratopteris richardii | reverse complement strand
AGGGGATTACACACCCTACAAATTTCGCAATGCCAACATGCATAATATAACTACAAGTAGACCGAAAGGGGATACACACCCTGACAATTTTATTTTTTTTCTCCTCGTTAACCTGCAAGAAAATACTTACCTTTCCCTGCAAGAAGAATACATGCACCGCACAATACGAACTCACATCTAAACTAACCGTATAGTCTAGGTGCTATGCAAAATTGTGTGTTCTATATGCAATTTGATGCTAAAAAGAGAGCAACAATGCATATAAATTGACAAGAGACTTATCTGGCGGTTCATAAAGTAATTTGCAGGTGTATATAGGTGTTGAAGATGGTCCACACTTCGGTGAAAGAGCATTCCAAGTCGCTCCAAATAGGCTATGCTTCAAAATGATTCTCGAAGAGGATTGTTGAAAGATGAATGGGCAAACTTCATAACTCTAAAGATGACATGGACTCACAGTATGGCTTGTAGCCACTCTATGGAAAGATGTCTGAAAGGGCTAATTTAAGCAACTCTCAGTGATGGCAAATTCGAAATTGACCTTCTGCTCAGTCCAACAATGTGCGTGCCTTTATATACCACATATTCTTTAAAGCTTCAACGAGGTATAAAGATACCAGTACATCATATCCTCTCAACTGCAGTTGTACATGTACATTGATCTCGCGGGCATCTACACCTGAGCCACATACTCCTGCGACTTGAGAATCGAGATAAACAATAAACAAAACACCCCCTGATCCCTTGCGCATAATCTTCACTGAACGGGGTAGCCTGGAAATCCGTCAGATGTACATGGTGCACGTGCAATCAAGTGCAAACATATTTCATTTACAAGCATGTAACCTCATAGTTTGTATTCTCAATTTCTCATAGTCTGCATTCACACACACACACAGAGGGCACGTACGTGGTGCATGTGCAATCAAGTGCAAACATATTTCATTCACAAGCATATAACCTCACAGTTTGTATTCTCCATTTCTCATAGTCTACATTCATATATCTATATATGAATGCAGATTCTATCTCTCTCTCTCTATCTATCTATCTATCTATCTATCTATATCTATCTATATCTATCTATCTATCTATCTATATATATATATATATATATATATATATATATATATATATATATATATATATATATATATATATATATATATATATATATATATATATATATATATATATATATATATATATATATATAGAGAGAGAGAGAGAGAGAGAGAGAGAGAGAGAGAGAGAGAGAGCACGTACATGGTGCACATGCAATCAAGTGCAAACATATTTCATTCACAAGCATGTAACCTCATAGTTTGATTATTCTCAATTTCTCATAGTCTGCATTCACATGAGAGAGAGAGAGAGCACGTGCATGGTGCACGTGCAATCAAGTGCAAACATATTTCATTCACAAGCATGTAATCTCATAGTTTGTATTCTCAATTTCTCATAGTCTTCATTCAGAGAGAGAGAGAGAGAGAGAGAGAGAGAGAGAGAGAGAGAGAGAGAGAATTAGTTTGTATTCTCAATTTCTCAAAGTCTTCATTGAGAGAAAGAGAGAGAGAGAGAGAGAGAGAGAGAGAGAGAGAGACTTTTTTTTAATAACATCTACTTTATTCAATCCAACCCATGTTTCTGATTTTAACATCTACTTTATTCAATCCGAGGCATGTTTCTAATTCTAGTATGCCAAATGAGTTAGCGAGTGCAAACCTTCCATGTCGTACCTGTGTAAGAGAGAGGGAGAAACAAAGTGAATGTCGGGGGCGATAGAGAGAATTCAGGGAGGGAAAGTTAAAACAAGAGACAAGAAGGAGAGTTTAAGCTGACATCAATCAAATAAATTGCAAGGTTGGAGGCCAGTTTGATAGAGCATTAGTGACTCAGTGAGGAAGCAGTATCTTAGCATGACCTTTTCAATCCTTGACGCCACCTTATCTGTTCAGTGTTTAAAATCAGTTGGCTTCAGAAGGCTCCGCAACTGTGCATGAAAAGTAAAAAATTATGGTACCAGAGGCAGTTTTGACAAAAATAAACAAGGGTGCAAGAAGTCAAAGATTGTCCAACAGAGTCTTAGAACGTGTTATGATATGGCTGTGATAAATTATGTATCATTTTGCGAGCTATCTTTCTGTTCTCTCCTGTTGAGAGTAAAATTTCCAGAATGCATTTCATTCTTTTGTACTGATAAGCTTGATATTAATTGAAAAACAACAATACGTTTTCTACAAATAGATTTACGTCTGCCTCTCATCATAAACTGAGATGAATAGTCAAAATTGGAACACTTACATATATTAAGAGTCCACTGCCCTATCCATCAAAAGAAACAAGTCGCTGTTCATAAAATTCGACGAGCTAGAGCATGAATATGGAAAGAAGAAAGGAACCGATCAAGTTTACTTCATTGAGGTCTGAAAAGAGAACTTTGATAGTACAAAGGCTCACCAGCAGTGGGTGCATAGTTCGTAAATACTTGTTATCAATAATCACCTCCATGTTATCAGACCTGCAAGCACAGTATCCAGTCATCCTTTACTAATACAGACGATAAGTGAAATAACATGAGGATTCCCACACAGACCACTGAATTGTACTACCTTATGGCTGTGAATAAAAGGACGACCTCAGGTTCTCCATCTTGATGGACAATATTGCTAAGACTGACAACGTTCAGTATTTGTTTAACAGAAGGCATTGATGAAGTTCTTTCACGTGTTATCGTATTGAATCCATCTAGAGAGCGATTTTTCCCCATCAAATCAACTTCTATCTCGATATGGCTGTCCTTCAACCTTCGCAAATGATTCCTGTCGGTTCTCTGCTTATTACTCGTGTGCTTCATCGTATCCTCCTGACCCTGCCCTTCTAAAGGTATAGAATGTTTCAATATCCAGCTTTGAAGTTCTTCATGTGTCATCTCATTGATTCTCGGAAAGATGTCCTGAATGAGATTATCTCTACCTTCATATGCAACCCTTTGTATTTGAGTCAGGTCATCGTTATTACACTTCATGCTGATTGTCCGTTCTTCATGTCTATTGGGGGACACTAGTCTTCTACCCTTCCTTCTATTTCTAGTACTTGGCTGCACTCGATGGTGCAAAGGGATATCCAACAAAGAGCTCTGCAAAGTTCCTCCCTCAAAATTGCATCTTAAATGTGATAAAATATTTCCCAATATTCGGTTCAGAGGATAAGCAAGCACAAGCAATTGCAATGCATCAAGAAGCATCCGTTGGTCAGATGCAGTCCTGTCTCCGGAACGGTTGCGATTAGAACCGCAAGAATTTCCATAAGGCTTAACTTTGGATGATACATAAGTGGCATCTCTTTGAGCCCTTGAATTGGCAGAAGCTCCTACAAGATCCAAAGATGTATTCGGAAAGCTTTTCGGCAGCTAACACTAAAATACGGTCAAGGCCATACCGGTCACAGATGTATTTGCTGCTCGGTAAGAATCCATATGCTCGAATGCCTTGCGGATATCTTTCACGCATTCTTCCAGGAAGTTACAATCTTGTTCGTTCGCCTCAAGAGAAACTACGCTGCAGCAATGTCATGTAACCAAAGCAACTTCAAATGTAGAAGAAAGAAAAGGACAATGATTATTCGAAAAGCATACACATTTCTACAAAATCAGGCGGGTGCTGCCAACTAACCGTTTCCTGAGCTTCTGAAGGTCTCCCTGGTAGATAAGTAATGTCCAAATAAGACTCTCTCTCTCTCTCTCTCTCTCTCTCACACACACACACACACAGACACACACACACACACATCCTTCTATCCATCTATATATCTATCTAAAACAAGCTAGCTAGCTATTACTTGGAGTCGCCGCCTTTTCACCCGATTGTGGGAAAATGGCGACGAGGGGCCTTCATCAGAGACTAGGGAAGGAAAACGAGAATTCGTGCACCCTGGTTGCGCTCCGAATGCGCGATGTTCGCCCTCCACCTCGAGGAGATATTGTCGCTGCTCTTGCTCTTCCTCCTCTCTGCCTGGACGATCTCTTTTACGCATAGCCGGAATGCTTTTTCTCGCCATACCGTTCGTGCACAACCATAAGCTGGAAAGGTAGTCTTCCCCACACCTTCCATCGTGTCCCAACCACGGGTGGAAGATAAAACGAACAATTTGCTTCAAATAAGATGAAGAGCCAAATGAAAAGAGAGTAAGGAAAAACTCGAGGTTCATAAGAAAAAACCCAAAACTTCTTATAGCTATCGGATACAAACTTCAAAAGAAGTTCCATGAGTCACATCTACTTTTCTACTTGAACTTCAATTAATTTGAAAGTACAATGAAAGACGAACATAGCACTCATAGTACCCTGATTCCTACAAATTAGGGGTTAGATGCTTAGTAAGCACCACAGTACAAAGATTGAAGCCTCTCTAAGGTAGACATTGGTAAGGGATGGCTTTAAGGTTTGATGAGATGATTGGTTTTGAATTGGGTAGTCAAAAGGACCAATGATCCCTTGAAGGGGTTGGTTTTAACATCTCACCACCCAAGTGGTGAGGGTTGTCTGGTCATAGCCCATAGAGGTTGAACCCATGCCCCTAGAAAGAGAGGCAAAAGGCCCAATTAGGTGAGCTAACACACGTGAAAAAATCGGATACAAACTTGAAGGAGAGGTTTGACCCATGCCTCCAGCCTTGAGATGCAAAAGGCCCAATTAGGTGCGCTAACACACTTGACCAAATTAGATACAAACTTGAAAGATATTTGTAACCTGAACTTGCATAGTGATCTGTAAGAAACAAATGAAAGGTTTCTCCATTTGCTTAAATATGTCACTCGATATTTTGAAAATCTTTTTATTACCTTCATACTAAGGACTAAAAAAAAATGAAAGCTTTCTCCTTATGATTAAATATGTTGTGAGATACCTTTGAACGTCTTTCTATTACCCTTTAAAAGTAATTGAGAGTCCAGATGGTTCAAAAAAAATTGAAACCGGACATTACTTGGCTAGCTTTTTAAGGGCACAAGTTCTTAAAATTGGATTGAAGTTTAAGCACAACCAAGTGATATTGTGTGGCCTAGTGGTTAAGGTGTTTGAGCCTTTAGTGTGAGGTCTTGGGTTCAAGTCTTGCAAGAACTAAGGGAAGTTCAGTATATTTTAGTTAGACATAGGCCCAGTATTCTAGAAGGTTCTAAACCCAATTAACTTGGAAAATTGGAGCACATGTAGTTACATGGGTGACACTTGGATGGATAGTATCAACCTGCTTGAGTAAGCAAGCCCTCGGAGAGAGCTATATGTAGAAGCATTAGGTTGGGAGGAGAGACATCTCTATTCGCACATAATAAAGTCTTCATTACATTAGTAACTCAAGCCAAAGGTGATTCCTACAATCTGGTGGTGTTTGGAGCCCCTTGCGGCTTATTTTGCTCAGTCTTAGAAAGAAAGGAGGTGAAGGAGACCCCCGAAAGGGTGGGAAACTCCATGAAGGGAAAACACCCCTAGTGGTTTTGTGTTGACCAAAACCACCCATTCTTCATTCTGCACAAGATTAGCAGACTTTGTTTTTGGTCTAGAGGCTTCTGCAACAACCATTCCAACCTCATTCTTCTTTGCCTCTTTTGTAGCTAGTTTCGGACAACTCTTTATGACATGATCATTTGCTTTACAATATTTGAAAAACAATTTTTGCTTTTCTGTTTTCTTCTCATCTCGATCTTCCTTCTTTGATTGTGTAGAATTAGAAGATTCATGCGTACTAGTAGAATGTTGGGTGTGTGTAGAAGTGCGAGAGACACACGAGAAGCACACACAAGGAGCACAAACACAGCAAGACGCACGGAGAAGATGATGGCTCGAATAGCTCTCTCTATTGACGATGAACTGAACTGTAGTAAGAGCTGAATAATATCCCTAAGTAGAAAGTACTACCACATATGACATGGGGAAAAAACCTCTAGCCAGCACTAGAGTAAAAAGTGCCCATGTATAGGGAAAAGGTTCACATCAAAGCTACTCGAGGAACACATAAGTGTAACAAACCCCCCTAGAGCGAATGATGTGAACACATACAGGGAGTGACAAATCAGCCCCCACAAGGTAATAAGCCTAAAGCTTTGCGAAAAGCTTCAAACTTATCTCATGGAAGAGCTTTGGTGAATTATCTTGTGTAGAATCAAAGAGTAGAAGCAAAAATCTGATATGAATCTGGAAGACTGTTCAGAACAGTTTGCACAAGTGAACTGTTAGGCAAGTGTTCATCAGTAGAAATCAATTGCTCCTTCAAGTCTTTGATCTTTGTCAAAAAGTTGTCCATGGAATCTCCTTCATTCATCTGCTCACTCTCCAATTGTTTTTGGAGGTAAGCAACACAAGCCTCATTCATTGCTTGGTATAAAGTGGTAAGTGTATCCCAAGCATCCTTAGCGGTTCTGCAAGAGTGATTGTGAGGAATAATGGCATGTTTGATAGATAGGGCTATCAATACATGTGCCTGAGCATCTCTACCGTCCCAAAAAGATTTCTCTATAGTAGGTGGAGCAAGAACCACAACACAAACATGAATCTGAAGAATATCACCATCTTCAATGCCATCTGCATCACCTTAAGCAATTGTGTTTGTAGGTGTAATAGGATGATTTTCAACACCTTGGATAATATTCCATAGTCCTTTTGCAACCAATACATGATGCATCATATAAGCCCATAATGGGTAATTGGTACCATCCAACTTATCCTCAACAAGCAACATACAGAATACATCATTGCTTTTAGCCATGGTCATTAACTAAAATAACATGATGTAGAAAAATAAATGTATCTCAAAAAGTTGAACAGAACTACCCTATCGAGTTCTGCTAAACTTGTAGTAGACTTTGAGAGGCTTATACTGGCGAACCAAAACGTATATATATATATATATATATATATATATATATATATATATATATATATATATATATATATATATATTTGGTACAAAAAGACAAAATCACCTACACAAGTGCTACGATAGTGTGTTCAGAGGCTGAAACGAGCTCAAGTCAATGGCCAAAATGAACTCCTAATCATCTTGAGTATTCTCACCATTGTGCAATTTTGAGACTCTGATTGGAGGGGTGTCAATGATGACCTGGATGAAGCGACAACCTACTCTGATACTAATTGTTGGAGTTTGAGGTATGCGGAAGCAGGCAAACAACACAAGGAAGAAGAAGAAACTTGGAGCATAGCACACAATACTGAATGTATTACCACTAGAATGTACAAAGATAAGTGACTCAATAGGGTTATAGGCATATATACAAGCCAGGGGAAAAAACCTCCTAAACAGGGAAAAAAGTGCCCCGACAGTTCTAAACAAGCTTCATAAATAACTTCTTAATCCACATTCACTCACATGTGACTTGAGCCAAAGCTCTATACTCAGTCTTGGTGGAAGATAATGCCAATGTGAGTTGCTTCTTTGAAATCCATGAGATGATCTTGCAGTAAGCTTTGACCTACATATCATCATCAAATGAGTAGATCAATCCTTCATTTATAATGGCCATGAGATACCGTAACATTCTTCTTGCAGCTTGCAAGTGTGTAGTCCTTGGACTATGCATAAACTGTGATAACACTCCAACTCCTTATGCTATGTTGGGCCTAGTTATTGTGGCATTATTGAAAGAGTCTACAATAAATCGATAAAAAGTCACATCCTCTAATGGTCCTGCATTGATAGGTCTTAGATTTACATTAACTTTCATGGGATTTGAAATAGGCTTGTAATGTGGCATCCCAAACCTCTCAAGTAGGTCTAAAATAAATTTCCTTTGTATGAGCATAATACCTTCTTCTTTGTATACAACTTCAATGCCAAGAAAATACCTAAGATCTCCAAGATCAGATATCTTAAACTCCTTTCCAAGCTTTGCCTTTATATCCTCAATGCCCTTTGTATGACTAGCTATAATGATAAGATCAAGTTTTTTGAGCTAGTCAATGCACAAACCTATCTGTTTTGTATCGACTCTTTCTCCTTGATGCTCAAAAGTGCATAGTGCCTTTTATTGCACTTATTTCATGCCTATAAGATGTATTTGAGTCTCCATAAGCTCAAGGTCTAGTCTTGTGACAATTGGCTAGACCAAATCAACTCACTTTTCTACCTCCTACAAGCTTCTCCAAGTTCTTTCAGTGGTATTAGAGCTAGATCAAGATGGGTGATGAGCTTTCCCTCAATGATTGAGAAGCTTGATTGGCACAACTACGTGGCTTGGAAAATCAGAATGGAGGCCTATTTGCAAGGTAGAAATCTTTATGGAGTTGTGGTAGGTGATGAAGCTAGGCATATTCCAACATCCAAATGAGGACCTACATAGGAGATAGATAAGCTCACACTTTGGTGCGCAAGGGATGGTCAAGCAAGATCGTACATACTAAAATCTATCTTTGAATTTCTATTACCACATATTAGAGGATGCAAGACATCCCAAGAGACTTGGGATTGCCTAAATCCTTTCTTTTCTACTAGTATCAAAGCAAGAAAGAATCATCTTTGGAACGAGTTCAACCAAATGAAGAAGAAATCTAAACAAACCATCATAGAGTTTCTTACCAAGGTCAAGGAGGTTGCGGATCAGTTAGCATCCATTGGAGAGCTGATTGAAGAAGAGGCTATCATGAGACAAATTCTCAATGGGATTCAAAGTGATAAGCAATGGAAATCCTTCACCATGTCTTATGATCTCATCGTGGATGTGCAAACTCCAGACTTCAACATCTTTCTTGGAAAAATCTTCAATCAAGAGGCCAACAATAGCATAAAGGAAGGTAACTCCTACCATGCTAATTCAAATAGTGCTCTATACGCAGACAAGAAGGATAAGAAGCTGAAAGGCAAGAAGAAGGAAGAAGATGAAGAGGAGACTTCCCAAGCCAACTTCACAAGCAAGAGCAAGTGGAAAGGGAAGAAGAAAGGACCAAAGCATGACAAAGCCAAAGGTTGGAATTTTCAACCTTGTGCCATATGTGATAAGACAAACCACAACACTCAAAATCGCTAGTTCAATGGGAGACCCAGTAAGGCAGTGGAAGAGGCGGATATGGCAACAATAGAGGCAAAGGTGGACCCAACTTCAACGATAACAATAGAGGTCATAATAGAAGGGACTACAACAATTATTCAAAAGATCAAGCACACGAAGACTCATTTCTTCTAATGAATCTAAGCCACAAAAAAGGTAAAGAAGATGATCATTTGTTCTACATAGATTCAGGATGTTCAAATCATGTTGGAGGCAACATTGCTATTCTATCTGATTTGGAAAGTCCAAAGCATAGACATGAAGTTCAAACAAGGGATGACACATAGCAAAACATGGAGAAGATTGGTAATGTCAAATCTTCCAATGGTAGGACAAACATTCTAAGTAAGGTTCTCTATGTACCCACTGTCACTAAAAATATATCAAATAGTTGAAAAAGGCTTGCAAGTTAGGTTCACCCAACATGGAGCTTTTGTGGAAGATCCATGTCAAGGCTTCAAGAAGATATTCAGAGGTGAGAAGCATAGTAGGCTCTTTACTTTTGAAGGAACATAACTTTATTCACTTTTGTGTCTCAAACCCTAAGTGATCTTGAAGTCTTGCTTAAGAGACTTGCTCATGTGAATGAAAGAACCTTGAAGGATATATGCAAGGATCAAAGTGTTTTTGGACTACCAACCATATCAAAGCAACACATGATCAACAGATGTGATGCATGCTAGATTGGGAAGGCACAAAGACAACCACTCAACCGCAAAGGCTACATCCAAAATAACTTATTGGACGTAGTACATACAAATGTATGGGGACCAAGTCAAGAACCTTCATTGGCAAGATCAAGGGATTATGTCTCATTTATTGATGACCATAGTAGATGGACTATTCTATACTTTATCAAGATTAAGAATGAAGTGTTTGATCTCTTCAAAAGATATCTAGCACATGTGGAGAACCATACAGGTAGATCACTCAAGAAGCTCAAATCTAATGGAGGGGGAGAATACTTCTCCAAAGAGTTTGATGAGTTCTTGCAGGATAAAGGTATCAAAAGGGAAGTGACTATCAGGTACTCTCCTCATCTGAATAGAATTGTAGAAAGGAGAAACAAGACATTGGTTGGATCAACTAGAACAATGCTTGAAGAGGAGAGGTTGCCACATTATCTGTGGGTAGAGGCTATTTCAACTAGTGTACATTGTCAATAGACTACCATCCAAATCACTTCAAGATATGACTCCTTATGAAGCATGGCATGGAAGAAAACCTAGTCTTGGACATTACAAGGTGTTTGGTTGTTTAGCTTATGTTCATGTACCATCACAAATAAGAGGCAATCTACATGAAAGGGCAACAAAGGTAGTGTTTATTGGGTATGACTCAACTCAGATGGGTTACAAGTTCTATAATCCTTCAACCAAGAAATTCACTACAAGTAGAGATGTTGTGCTTGAAGAACACAGGTCTTGGTATGATAAAGAAAAACAAAAGGTAACTCTACCATATGATCTTGATTCCGATTCTCATCAATTAGGAAGAAAGCATGATACACAGGTTCAGGATCCAAGAAGTGATATGGATGATGACCAAGATGAAAGGGAAAAGGATTACAAACTATGGAAGTCAAGAGGCAAAGCAAAGATGCAGGAGTGTGGAGAATGATCTAAGCAAGCTCCTAGAAGATCAATGAGAGAGAAGAAACAACCAGAAAAGTATGGATATGATTCCACATTTGTTACAAAGCATTCAATCTACTTGGCAAAAGACTCAATTTTTGAGGAACCCTCAACCTATGAGGAGGCAAAGGGAAACCCTAATTGGGAAAAGGCCATGAAAGAAGAAATAGATGCATTGAAGGAGATGGATACTTGGGATTTGGTTCCAATGTCATCCAATCAAAAGGTAATTGGTGCCAGATGGGTACATAAAATTAAAAGAAACTTAGATGGATCAGTTTGCAAGTACAAAGCAAGATTAGTTGCCAAAGGATGCTCACAAGCTCATGGTATAGACTATGAGGAAACATTCTCACCAGTTGCAAAGATGACTACAATCAGAAAATTGATAAGCGTAGCTGCTACAAGGAATCAGAGACTCCTCCAAGGTGATGTTAAAAATGCATTTTTAAATGGTTGGAAAAGTGAAGAGGTATATACATGTCACAACCTCCAAGTTTTGAAAACCCTAATCATGCATCTTATGTTTGTAGACTTAAGAAAGCATTGTATGGATTGAAACAGGCTCTTAGAGCTTAGAATTACAGGTTGGTTACATACCTTCAAGTTCAAGGGCTCAGACCTAGCAACTCAGATCCTTCTCTATTGGTCAAAAGGGATCACAATGAGGTTATCTATCTATGTGTATATGTAGATGATATTATTATGACAGGTGATGATCTGAATGGCATTCAAAGGATCAAGATGTTGAAAATGTACAAGCTCAAATGTGTGTGAACCAAGGCTTAACTCAAGAGCCACATCATTTCACTTTTGGTAAAGTCTACAACCACTTTTCTATGAATTTTTAGCTCAAGATTCCATCTATCTTGATTGAGAAAAGTGGGGGATTTTGGAGGCATGATTTGAATTATAACTCTACACCAACATTTAAAGCATTATATAAGTAATAGCTTGGAAGAAAGTCATGGCCATCCTCAAGCTTCATTTGTGCACTTATAGGCTCTCATTGGGAGTGTATACTCTAGGTCTAAGCTAGCCCACTGCTTGCTGAAGTTTTCACTTTGGCAGACATTTTGTATCACCTATATCTCTTTGTGTAGTTGTTCGTTCATGCGCAAGATAGGTCGTCTTAAAGCTCTTATTGTACGCCTTCTTTTGAATATAATCTTAGCAAGCAAAGGAGGAAGAGGCAAAGGCAACAGAGGTGGTTCAAGAGGAAGAGGTAGAAGCTACTACCAACAAGGCAACCAAAGCTATCAAGGGAATCAATCAAGCTAAGATGAAGGTCAATCATCAAGAGGAAGAGGAAGAGGAAGAGGTAGACGAGGAAGATATGGAGGCAAAGGCTACTCCAACTCAAATGAATGCTTCAATTGTGGGAAGCACGGACACTATGCCAAAGATTGTTGGCAAAAGCAAGGTGGGAAAAATTACAAAGGACAAAGTAATTATGCCAACTCCTCAACCAATTCAGAAAATGAGCATTTGTTAGCTATGAAGCATAGTAGTGAAGGTCAGCCACATGATGAGGTGTGGTATATAGAGAGGAGTACTTCAACAATCTTCAAGTTCCAAGCAAAGTGGCTTTGTGGAGACAGGAGACAACACAGAGCATGAGATACAACAAATGGGAGATGTGAAGCTTGAAGGCAACCACAAAGCAAGAGGACTATCTGAGGTATTGCATGTTCCTACAATTACAAAGAACTTAACCTCTATGGGACACATGGTTGAAAAGGAATACCAAGTCAAGTTCAACCACAAAGGATGCTTTATTGAAGATCCAAGGAATGGCTATGAGTTGAT
>CM035444.1:20570722-20573222 GCA_020310875.1 Ceratopteris richardii | reverse complement strand
GAACCTAGAAATAGATCCATCTGAATTCCTCTTTACTTTATACACCCACTTATTACCTATTACCTTCATGTTCTCCTTCTTGGGCACTAGAGTCCATGTTTGATTTTCCTCAAGTGCGTCGATCTCTTCTTGCATTGCCTCTTTCCATTCGGTGTACCTGCTTGCATCTTCATAGCAATCGGGCTCATGATCTTCTACTACTTTGTTCATATATGCATAATGTGTTGCCATGTATGAATCATAAGTAAACCTTTGAGTTGGATACTTAACTCTAGAAGACAGTCTTTCTTCACCTTTTTGAGGAATAAACCTCCTTTGCCTTGGGAACTTGATCTCTTTCTTTGACGTGGCTTCTTTCTCCATCATGTGTCCTTCATCATCTTCAACTTCATTATCTTCTTCATCCAACTCCACCAATGTTGCTTTGCCTTTGTTGATTGATTGTGCTTCATGGCTTGATGAAGATCTCCCCCTCCATGGTGAGTTCATGCTTGAACTATCTTCATTGATGGAACACCTTGGGCCGCTTAGCTCTAGGTCGATTTGTTCTTCATCATGTCCATGCTTTTCTTCTTCATAGTCCTGCATACAATCATACTTCTTATACCAAGGGAGTAGCTCATCAAATGCTACATCCCTTGATATCCTCAAGTACTTTGTGTTTGGGTTGAAGCACCTGTAACTTTATGATCATTTGAATATCCTAGAAACACACACTTTTCTGCCTTTGGTTGTAGCTTGTGCCTCAATTCACTTGGCACATGTACATAACAAGTACATCCAAATATCTTCAAGTGGGAAAGATCAGGTTTCTTACCATAATAGGCTTGATATGGTGTCAAGCCATGGATCCCTGAGGTAGGAGCCCTATTCATTAGATACACGGCGGTATTTGCTGCATCACTCCAAAACATGTTAGGTACATTCATCTCATTAAGCATTGCTCTAGCGATCTCGGCAATGTATCTATTCTTTCTCTCTGCTACTCCATTTTGTTGGGGTGTGTACCTGCATGTTACTTGCCTCTTGATGCCTTGATCCATTAAAAAATCAGAAAACTCATTTGAGAAATATTCTCCCCCTCCATCGGACCTTAGCTTCTTGATATATGTACCTGTTTCCTTCTCTACCATTGCCTTGAATGCTTTGAAACATGTAAACACATCTGATTTGTTTTTTATGAAATAAACCCAAACCATCCTTGTGCAATCATCTATAAAAGTGACAAAGTACTTGTTACCTCCAATGGATTGCTCTTTCGTTGGCCCCCACACATCTGTATGTATCAACTCCAATGGATATTGGCTTATGTAGCCACTCTTCTTGAATGGAAGTCTCGCTTGCTTCCCTAGTTGACAAGATTCACATAAATGCTTCATACCTTGTCCTTGGAAGTTGGGAAGACCTTCAACCAGCCTCTTGAATTGCATTTCCTTCATTCTTTGTATGTTGATGTGACCTATCCTCTTGTGCCACAAGTCCAACTCCGAAATCCTCTTGTTTCCATATGTGAAGTTGACATGTTGAGTAGAATGAGAATTTACCTCCAAAGTGAAGAGTCTCCCTTGCTTCTTTCCTCTTGCTATGACCTTGTAACCTTGCTTAGGGTTCTCCACAAAGCATCCACCTTTGTTGAACCTTACTTGATAGCCTCTTTCAACCATTTGCCCAACGGACACCAAGTTCTTTGTGATGGTAGGTACATGCAAGACATCCTTGAGACATCTTCCTTCCTCCTTGTCATCCAAAGCTACATCTCCAACATGGGAGATCTCATGGGTTGTATCATCACCTGTTTCTACATGTCCTTTACCTTTGGGAACATGTAGATTAGTAAACCAAGAAGCATTGCAACTCATATGGTTGCTACATCCACTATCAATATACCAAGTGTTATCTACTTTGCTTGAATTCCCATTCATGTGCATCATCAAGAGATTGTCATTTTCTGAACTTGTAGAAGCATAATTACCTTGGCCTTTGTATGAAGAACCTTGATTATAGTTCCTTTGGTTTCCTCCTTGGTAGCAATCTCTAGCATAGTGGCCAAACTTGCCACATATGTAACATCCTTCGCCATCTTGATTCCTGTTTTGTTGATGTCGTCCTCCTCTTCCTCTTGATCTTCCTCTCCCTCTTTGTGATGAGGTGCCTTGGTCATGTCCTTGATTTCTTGAGTGGCCTTGCCTTCCTCCAAACCTTCCTTTGCCCCTTCCTTGTCCTTGTCTTCCTTTGCCCCTTTGATTACCTGCATAGAAAACTTGTGCATCTTTGCTTTTAGTTGAACTTCCACCTATGTTCATTTCTTCGGTGACCATGAGAGCAACCAATTGCTCAAAATCGGGAAGATTATCCCTTACATAAACTGAAGTGGTAAAGGGTTTCCACTTCTCATCATCTCTCAAACCATTGAGAGTATAAGCCACAAGATCGTCATCGTCTACGTGGCTTCCAATGGATCCCAATGCATCTGATAACTCCTTGACCTTAAGTATGTAGT